>CM056210.1:48075222-48532722 GCA_029692085.1 Gymnothorax javanicus | reverse complement strand
AAGCTCATTTCATAACTTTCATATGACACGCCCACTCGCGTAAGACCCTCTATATATCCCTCGACTTAAAAAATAAAAGAGCTTGTCCCCCGGGCACACCAGAAGGATTGGAATCTGGCAGAAATGATGGTGAATAATGGCAGTGGTGCTCACTGTGCCAGGATGCATGCTAGCAGGGCCATGCTGCTTTTCACTGTGAATATAGCATCTGCAATCCAAAAAATATCAAGATTAACCATAAATAATCATACATAAATCAAATGTTATTATATTTACAGATGTTCACATTTCTGTCACTACATCAGAACAATGTCTTATGCCCCAATTCCATTTTATTCAGGTGATGATTTAAGGGATTTTAATACATTAAAAAACTTTTTCTAATCCCTGGATATTCAGATGCAATGATAAAACAAGCAACTCGTTCCATGAATAACAAAAGGTCGCAAGTGACATTCCTGATGAAACCTGTTTTTCTGCACCACAAATTACTACAGCCGCTGTGTGTGGTGCAGAAAAACAGGTTTCATCAGGAATGTCACTTGTGACCTTTTGTTATTCAGGGGACAAACTGAGATTTGTTCAGCATCCGTTCGCTCAAATCAAATTTAAGACAAAGCTGTGAAGTTTTTTAATTTTCATGGCATGCAGAGGATACTTTCATCCTAAACAACTTACATTTCATTATTTACAGCATTTATCAAATGCAATCAATATACACTGCTGGATATTTACTGAAGCAATTCAATTTAAGCAGCATGCTTAAGAGTACACTGGCAGTATCTGATAAGGAAACCAGCCCACAGAGTGACAAGTCAAGTTCCCAAACCATGAGGATACACTAATGACCGTATGCATAAAGAGAGTGTGGAAGTGGTGTATTAGAGTGCCCTGGTACAACTTTTTGAATACTGTGGCAGTAGAATCAAAATGGCTGATGGTTTTTCAGTGAATGCTGTTTCTCACAATGTTGTCCCTTTATTGTGTTTATAGTGTAAATCTCATTAGTTAAAATGGTGTTACAGAGGCGTTCGTTTCACATTACCTATTTTAAGTTTAATTGTTTATTGGTTCTATTGTCTCATATTGTTTTGAGATAGTTGGAGATATGCAAGTATGCGTAAATGGCAATAAAACAGAAAGAAACTGGTTAAGTATGAAAGGCAAATTATGGGTTAGTTTTATTTCTAAAGTTTGGGAAATTTAGATGTCAATACACGCATACAATATGAGATCAGTTCATTTGATGAATTCCAAGCATGCAGACATACAGACTTATACAGTACCATTCATATTTTCCTATGATTTGTATTCTTGTTTTGACCTACGTAATGTAAACAGTACATAGAAATTCATAGTCTGCCTTGCAAGCCCATTCGGCCGGGCATATATTGACGCAAGATACTACGTCGATATCAGGAAACAGACCCCATCTAAGCAGATTTCTTTCAGGCATAATTTAGTCCAGCTAAATGTCAATATAATTTGGTACTATTTAGTTGTGTGTACTCTCCAATATAACGGTATGATGGTCAATAAGAGAATTTTTCGACAGCCGGGTAAAAGCGTTTGAAAATTTTCAGAGGAAGTCTAGTCCCGACTGCAGCCATGAGCAGACGCAGGGAGCAGTGCTTATTTTTTCCAGACCAAGTTTTTATACCGCTTCCGCTCTGAGCCACACTTCAGTCAATCAGACACTGGAATTGTAAACCAATCGGATTGTACGTAAATAGAATTTTTCCCTGATTTGGTTATGAAAAATAATCCGGCCCCCGGCGGGGGAGTCCGACTGGAGAAGTGGAGGAAGAGTGGCTTTGTTCATTTGTAAACACAGTCAGAGCTTTTGGTACCATCTAGTGGTCAGAAATGGATACCGTTAAATAATAATAAGAAAAAAAAAATTAAAGGTTTTCCTGGGAGCGATCTGCTCGCAATACGCAATAACCTAACCTGAGTTCCTTGAATTTCTTTACCCTGATTTCAAAGCGCACCGACAGGGGACCCTTAATTTACGTATACCAGCGACACGCTGTCTGTATGAGTATTTGGAAATTTTTAATGCGCTTATAAATATGTTTGCAAAACTACTCATTACCATCAAATTACAGACAAAATTTCAACCAAAATGTGTAGATAATACACATAAAATAATGTAAATAAAACTTTATATGTTAAGGTGGAATGCTATTTATACCTTACAGACATGAAAACGCTTAACAAGCAAAAACTCCGCAATGAAGCTTTTCTCTCAGGAGGCAATATAAATGGATCACATCTCAGCCCACACCTTACTCATTTCAGATTGCACACCTCATTCTCCTTTAAAAGATCAATCAGGATGCCTTGGATGTCAGAGGAGTCCATAGACTGAGAAATCGCTTCCTGTGCCCATGGTGAAAGAACAGGCATGTCCGGCGGTGGGGAGTCTGCCAGCCTGGAGGTAGAACTGGGAAATAACACAAAAACCCCCCTTAGGACATAAATCTGTAGCACTTAACAAAAACAACAAAATGAAATAAGGAAACCAAAGCAAAAGAACGGTCTACTTACACAATGGTGATGGGCATAAAGGTAGAACCGAGGTATTCAATTCCTGAAGGGAGGGAAAACATCGTGTTGAGGTTTATAACAATTAAGTGTTCCACCAGATCACAGATTGGTTTTCGTGGTTAAGCACTGGACCTTCTACCATAACGGAGCTATTCAGTGCATGCAGTGCCTTGCCAGGCTTTCACCACTAAACTGCATATGCAGGCCAAATGCCCACCCCTTCAAAATACAATTTTGGCTCAATTTGGCATTTTTGTTCATTCAACTTCCAACTGGTTGTCTACAAATTTATATCTTGATCAGTGTTTTAGCTACAAGGCCAATTCTGAAAAAAGTTCGCATATAATGGAACATGCAAATGAAAACATTTTTTTAAAAGACCGATTTGAAAAGTTCATTCACCCTCTACCTGTCACATCTTTACTGGGCTCTTCATCGGACAAGCCCCCTCTGGACTCAAATTCCATGCCATGTTTTCGCTCCAACTAATTGATCACGGTCTCTCCAGCTCCTTGTACTAAACATATTTCCAAGCGCAGTGTTTGTTTCTATACTGACACAGTGAAAACGCAACACTCATATTTAATAACCAAAAAGAAGAAACAACCAATGTTTTTCAATTCAATTTTAATACGAATAGACGAAGAATTTCATTGTCCATAACACTGTAAAGTTTCATCACATTATCTCAAAAAATGTTTCCGATATGCCTCTGTGAATGCACAGACCCTCCACAAACTGTCAGTGTCCTCCCTGTGCTTGCACACGTGCGCCTAAACGGCGAGGCATTGATTCGCACAAACGTCGCACAGTTGCTTGGGGAATGTTCCTCCACTCCTCCTGTAGTGCTGCCGTCAACTCGGCGACGTTGCGTGGTTGATGTTGACACTGGCGCACACGATTACCCAGTTCATCCCACATGTGTTCAATGGGGTTAAGATCAGGTGAAATGGATGGCTAAGGGTGAACATCGATCCCTGCTCATTGGAGAAAGTCTCTGGTGAGGCATGCAGTATGGGGATGGGTGTTGCTGTGTTGGAACGTGAACGGCAATCGTTGTTGCCCATGGTTGTTCAATAGTGGTTGGAGAACTGGTCTTAAAATCTCATCCACATATCGCTGTGTCGTTAGACCTCCACTAATCACAAGTTCACTCTGAAATCTCACATTAATGGCAGCCCAGACCATCACACTACCCCCACCAAACCGATTTCTCTCCAAAACACATCTGTCTTGATGACATTCATATTGCCTCCTGTACATCCGTTGTCGGCAGCCAGCAAATGACACACAGAATCTTGATTCGTCTGAAAAACCCAACAATGGCAGACACATAGTGGCCAAAAATGATGACGTTGAGAAAACTGGAGTCGTTTGTCTCTGTGACGTTGTGTCATGATGTTGCCTTGATACGGCCTCCGGCACCTTAACCCCACAGCTCGCAGTCGCCGAATCACAGTCATGGCATGGATGGGGCGTCCGTGGCATCCTATCGTGTTCCGAGCCGTGTCTGTTGCTGTTTGGAACCGATTCATCAGATGGATCCTCTGGATGAGTCGGTCCTGACGTGCCATCATAACCGGAAATTGTCCAGGTCGAGGGCGGTCGTGAACGCTTCCTGTCTGTTGGTAGCGATGCTCCAGTCTGTTGATGGTGGATGGACTGACCCTGAAATGGCGGGCAACCTCTCTTAGAGACGTTCTCCCAAGCCGCATCCCCAAAGCTCACTCCCTCTGCTGTTCTGTAAGCCGTGGCATTCTGACACTGATGCTGATGGGGATGAACCACTGTGCCTTTTATGTGTCCAATGCAGTGGCGTCTCTGGAAGTGATAATTGGCGGGGCCCGGACCATGGCTTTGCGTCAATGATTGTTCCTGGCTTGTACTCACTTATTTTCCGTTATTAACACGTTTTCCAATTATGACAATAATCCTCTGGCAATCGAAGTTACGGTTTCTCTCTCCATGCGATCTATTGACGACTAAATAATGGGATAAACTCAGATCAGAAAAATTATTTAGGCCACTCAGAAATTGGCCAGCGCCAACGCTTATGAAAGACAAACTGCTCTCAAACGTCTGCGCTACCTTTTCCACACATCAAGTGATTTAACCGGCGCTTCATGATCGCTTTGTTTAAATAAAATAAAAGACCATTTGAAACGTCTGTATGCAATTCTGAATAGCGCTGATTTAAATGCGCGAAATTACGCGTCCAGATTAATGATTGTCGCCGTACCGAAATGTACCGTACCGTACCGGTGTGTTCTCGGAGTGAATCTATTGCTCAGTCCCTCAAGGAAGTTGCACGTCGCGATTGCAACTATTAAAGCAAATTTAACCAATCCACACAAATTTGTCGCGGACAAAAAAATAAATCGCCAAGACATTGCAACTTTCATTGCCACTTTTTGAAAAAGTTACCGCAAAAAAGCAATAGAACAATAAAAAAGCCGGGAAAATCCTGGAAGGATTGTTTGTCAATTATGCGAATGTTCGCGTGCAAGTCATTGTTTTAAAGGGGAGCTCTGGGCCCCACCAATCTTCAGTCCCAGAGACGCCCCTGGTCCAATGTCTTGCTTTGCACTTGCATGTCATTCAAGTGACGCATTCAACCTGCTGCTAATGACATGGCAAAAGTTGTGTTTTGGAATTGTGATCCCCTGATAGACACACAAACTGGGTTTGAACCCGGACTTGCACAAATTCCATCTTTTAACCTTCATACCACTATATTTCTTCTGTGGTCATTTAGATGCCTTCAAAAAATCAGCTACGATTTAAAAAATTAGGCATTGCGTTTTCACTGTGTTTCAGTATAGTTTAGATTTATTTATTGTCTCCCGTCGCCTCTGGCGAAAGGGAGACATAGGAATGCACCCCGTGCGTGCATCCGTCCGTCCGTCCGAAAAGTGGCGTTAACACGATAACTCAAGAAGAAAATGGATGATAGACCCCATGTTCTGCATAAGAAGATTAGATTGTGAACCAGTTTCCTATTTAATATCAGTGACCTTCGCCGATTATTTGACCTTACAATTAGCAGGTCAAATATTGGTTCTTCACCTATTTTTTTCAAACTTGATTTACAAGCTCAGAATTGTTCACTGCGGTGTTTTGCGGGATTCTCTTTCACCTGATGGTCAAATTTTATGGATCAAGTTCCTTGCCATCTTTTACAAAATATCCACTTTCACATTGAACAGAATTGACCTTTAAGGTCACAGGGTACATATTTATTTTGGCGATGGGAGACCGTGGGCCTCGTGGCCAGCTTGTCCATATTGTGTTTTCTGTAGTTTTGGTTTTGTGTATTTTCATCTGTTAGATTCCTTAGGTTTCATTTTTTCTGTGCATTAGTTTATTGTTTGTTACTGTCTTTAAAGTCTTTGTCTTTCTAGTTCCTGTTCCGCCACTTTCTTCGGTGCAGTGCATTTGTACACATATATATATATATTTATTTATTAATTGGTTAAGTATGTTATTGCCCGCAAACAGTCAAAACGGCCTGCCAATATATCTTTTTTTGGCTGACCTGTATTGGCCGGCTTGTATTGGCCGACCTGAATTGGCCGAGTTCAGCACGTGCACAAGTAACCATTGGCAACTGTGGCATTGGCTCTCTTCAGAGAAGCAAACAACAGTCGCGAACCTAGCAATTAGCTTTTTAATGAGTCTTGAAGTCACGTACTTCAGAAGTCATAGTCATAATATTGTCATGATAGCACAACATACTTAACTAATTAATAAAAATATTATAAATTGCTTATTTTCGCATTGCCTTGGTATTAGCCTTTGGGTCGCGGTAACTGTGGCATTCGCTCTCTTCAAAGAAGCAAACGACAGTCGCGGACCTAGCAATTAGCTGTTTAATGAGTCTTGAAGTCACGTACTTCAGAAGTCATAGTCATAATATTGTCATGATAGCACAACATACTTAACCAATTAATAAAAAGGCCTGCGGCCTCGGGCCAATACGGCGACCCTCAGGCCAATAACAAGGCAATGCGGAAATAAGCAATTAACAACATATGATATATACACAAATATATGGCCATGCACTTTTAATGCCTGCAGAATGTGGTGAGGAATCGTCTGGCCCGAAAATGCAGGAACGACCCGCGATTCCACCACATGTCGCTCCAAAATTTGTACACATCTTACTGCATAAATAGAGCCCTCACAAATGTGCAAGTCACCTATGCCATATGCATTGATACACCCTGATACAATGACAAACGGCGGCTCCTGATGCTGATAACAGCTTGGCTTGTCCTTGTTGTATTTGGTCCTGAGAACACAGTGGCTGTTTTTTTCCCAAAAACCGCTTGAAATCTTGACATATCAGAACTCCAAATGCACTTGCACTGTGCTGCTGTCTATCTCAGATGGCACTGAGCCCTGAGAAGTCGGCTGAGCTTTTGGACAGTGTTAGTTCGTCGCTTCTGCATAGTAAAACTTTGACTTGCCTCTGTGGATGCAGCAGCAAATAGTTTTGGCGAAAAAAAGGTTGAACAAAAGTATTTACGATGTTGTGATGTCCATTAGTCGCATGATGGTTCTTAGGCCACAATAGTGAAGCCAAGTAGGAAAAAACAAGTTCAATTTGCAAGGGAGCATAAAAATTGGACTGAGGAGCAACGGAAATCTCATCACCCCATTCCAGAGTGATGGGCACGTCAGGTTAAGAAAGGAAGCCCATGAAGTGATGCACCCGTCATGCATAGCGCCCACTGTACAGGCCTCTGGAGGCAGTGTTATGGTCTGGGCTCTCAGTTGGTCAAGTCTAGGCTCAGCACTGTTCTGCAGCACTAAAACGGCTTCATAAGATTACCTGAATATACTGAATGACCAGTAACCCATCAATGAACTTTTTAATTCCTAATGGCACGGGCATATTCCAGGTTGACAATGCCAAAATTCATCGGGCTCAAATTGTGAAAGAGTGGTTCATCGAGCATGATGAAACTTTTTCACACGTGAATTGGCCCCCTCATAGTCCAGACCTAAACAAACTGAAAGTTTTTGGGATGTGCTGGAGAAAGCTCAACAGTGTGGTTTGAGTCACCCATCGTCAACACAATATCTCGGCCAAAAATGAATGCAAATCTGGTTAGAAATATATGTTGTAACATTGTATAAGATTGTCGAAACAATACCACGAAGAATGTGCGCCATGATCAAAGCTAAAGGTAGCCAAACTAAATATTACAGTGTACGACTTTTTTGTGGGTGGGCAGTGTATATCCCAGTGTTTAGCATGCTTGAACATTAGCTTTCATTCCAAAGCGCAATAAACGCCAAGCCAGTTTTTCCGCTGACTGCGATATATGCACGCAGCCAGTCATCAATGGATAATTCCGCGCTGCCAACAGACTCCAATTATTTAGCGGCTCAGTTCCGGGCAAAACAAAAATAAGAGTGTCAGATGCCTTGCCTTCAACCTGCTGCGTGATGCAGTGTTTCCCAAAGGCTTCCTCCATGGGCGTGTGCGGGTATAGGAACTTCAGTGGATTTTCCGACAGGATGCCATCCCTGATCAGCTTGTATTCACGGACGATGTTGGCAAAAGGCAGAGTCCCAAGGCGGTTTTTCGTGTAAGGGACAACTGAACTAAGCTTTACCCTTCCTGAAATAGAGGCGCAATTGAACACAAACGTATACATGCAACACGTACACTGCCAGAAAAAAGATCAATTACACATGTACGTAGAAGTTAATGTTTTCTTCACCAGATTTTCAGCTTCATAGGGGTCTCAAACTGGTCTGTGAAAGGGCTAAGGGGCTGGAGGTTTTCAATGTAACTGAGGAATAGATACAACAAACAAACTGTGCAGACTAAGATCAGTTGACAAAATTAGTTGTTTCAAGTTTGCTTCTGCTTGGAGGGAATAAGATCCTGCAGCCCCTCAGCCCTTTCACACGCCAGTTTGAGACCCCTTTCTAAGATATACACTCAATTAAAAGGCAAAGTTGTCATATTTTGTATGTCACATACGCTAATACTTTGCAGCTGAGATGGACAAGGCTGTGACATCAGGTTACTCACCTTCATTACACTGGTCCACCCAGGTGAAGGTGATTCCTCCAAGATGGCTCTCGCTAAAGCGCAGCAGGAAAGTCCCCACCTCCATCGCCTTCAGAAGAGAACGTTCTCTCTCTTTAGTCACAAATCCCATGATGCACCTGCATTACCAGGACTGCACTTAATTCAGGTCTGTATCAATCATGTGTGCAACAATATGCCGATGGAAAATGAAAAGCCATTCAAACAAAGCATAGACAATCAAGTCTGAAGTGTGTGCAAGGAGGTATCTCCTCACTGTCTTAGGCAATAAAAAAACCAATTGAGTTTGCAAGTCAACACGTTCAGCAATGTGGAATTGTGGTCAACCGCATGAATAGTAAAATTCCCTGCAGGAAACCTTGAGTACTTAAAGCTGCAAAGGTTTTTAATAAAGGCAACTAGGGTTGAAATGATACAAAACAGCCATGGCACAGTTTTGATGATGCTACAAAACCGCATCATGGTGGGGACATCTCAACATGCATTTCAGAGTAATGAAAATCATTCAGAGTAACCCAGCGCTCCCAACAGTAGGGCTTTCTCTTGCTAACTCTCACCCATCCATCCAGAGGGGCTGCAGGTGCTTCTTGATAAGGTCCAAGATGGAGTCCAACCATGTCCAGAAAGTGAAAGCCCTTCCTGGAAGATTCTCCTGGAAAACATAAAGGGACACATGCACTCATAATTTCCTCCGCCAAGGAGGTTATGTTTTTGCTTCCGTTTGTTTGCCAAAATACAAATCCAGCTATGCTGGCGGAGATTTGAAGTCTTTCCAATGGGCTGGATTTCCTATCGGCGTGCTTTTGGGTTTTGCTGCCACCTGGCGGTAGAATGCAACAATACCCTACATCAGCCAATGAAAATAACTAATGCACACAGTTGCCTTGGCGGGGCGGAGGTATGCGCTCTACCGAGTGCCCTTAAGCAATATTCTATTATCCAGTTGTCCTAGGCCACACATTTAAAGTTTTGAGGCAAAGGTCAAAGTACTAAGTAACTGTTGACCACGTTACGAAATTGACCCTAGTCTCGAGTCAGGCACCAGATGATTTCGACAACATTTATCTGTCTGTTTGTTAGCAGGATCTCTCAAAAACGGCTGCATAGATTTCAACCAAACTTAGCAGGATGTTACAGTAACACAAGAGGAACAAGTGATTACATTTAGGCGTATCTAGCCCAAAGTTCAGCTGAGATATGGGCCGAAGTACAAATCCAGCTATGCTGGCGGAGATTTGAAGTCTTGAGTCAGACACCAGACGATTTCGACAACGGTCCCGCTAGGCGGGAGTCATTTATTTATTTATTTGTCTGACTGTTAGCAGGATATGTCAAAAATGGTTGCATAGATTTTAACCAGACTTTGCAGGATGTTAAAGTAGCACAAGAAGAACAAGTGATTAAATTTTGGAGTATCTAGGCCAAAGTACAGCTGAGATATAGGCCAATGTTCAAATCCAGCTATGCTGGCGGAGGTATGGGCTCTCACGAGTCCAGCTCTAGTCTTAAATATAAAAGCTCTTCTAACGGTGAAGAATTAATAGTCATTCATCCCATGTTTTTTCCAATATGTGTGAAGGCACTGATGCAACCATATCCACAGAAAGTCACCAAGCTCTCAGAGTACTGTACATCCAATGTTCTGCTCCAGAAAATGGTATTAGCATACTGTCCGAAGCTGTATCAAAATACAGTTTAGGAAAATCTTGCTAGCGGGCAGATTGTTTTCAGCAAAACCTCGCCATCCCAGCAGTGTTTTGTGAGATTAATTATGTTCTCATATTTCACGGCTGGTGAAATTTATCTGATTGGGCATCGTTTCAAAGGGTGGTTCTCAACCTTATCCACAAAGGGCCATTGTGGGTGGAGGCTTTCATTCCAAGTGAACCAATCAGTTACACACTTGATCCTACTGATCAAGGTCTTTACCACAGACTTGAGGGGTTCATTAGTCAAATCAAGTGTGTAACTACTCGGCTGTAACAAAATCCTGCATCCACACCGGGCCTTTCTGGAGAAGGGATCGAAACCCCTGGTTTAAAAAAATAATTCCTGCAAGAAACAGTTAACAGACTCGCAGCTATGCCACTATACTGTCAGTAGAAATCTGTATAAGTTATGTTTAGGGGATGACTGAATGGGGGAAATTCAGTAATTTCTGTACATTTTTGTACACCCACTTCTCTATGTACACTTCACCATAAACATACTTCTGTGTGTGGCATACCCCTGTTGGGAATCATTCACTGGCAAGAGAACAGTAGACCATGATATGACTAGTCATGCTAAATGGGTTTTTGGTCTTTAAGGCTGATAATCACTAATCAGTTACCGTTTTAATGAATATATTGAACAGAGTTAGCAAACTCGAGACCGGCCTTGGCATCGATTTTCCCAGTCTTGGCCTCGAAATGTCAAGACTCGGACGGACTTGGACTCGGAGGGTGGCGACTCGGACTCCATCTCGGCCTCAGAGAGTGGCGACTCGGACTCGGTGGTAGTGGACTCGACTACAGCACTGATATCTAACATCACTTGTCATGTTTTCCCTTACCTTGCTCTGTTCACCTGTCTTACCTCATTGTTGATTGTCACTAAATCAACTCACTCACTATAACTTGTTACGTCACTCGGATGGGCGTGGTTTTGCAGGCGGTTTGCTCAGCCCAGCCCACGACTTATGTCATGTCTTGAAGCATTTCCAGGCTAGCACATATATAAGTGAGGCTATCATCTAATTACACAAATTTATCAATCAATAGGCTAATAAAACCTAGCTGACGGTAGCGGTAGAGGAAGATTATTTTTAAATTGAAGAGTAACTTAGCTAATTTCCGATAGCTAAGGTAGCTAGCTAGCTAGCTTCTATTTCAAAACGTGAATGTTACTTGCTGGCTCACACATGGAATAACAAACAATTCGTATTTATTTTTTGATGTTTAAAGGCATAGCTAGAACTTTTGTCAGGGAAAAGGGATTTGAAAATCTGCAGCAAAGCATAGTCGCAGCTGCAAAATCTAAGCTTATCTTAATCAATGATGACAAAAAAATGAAAGAATCATCATAGTTTGAAGTTACAATTAGGCATGAGGCCTCCTGTACATTTAATCTTGGAGTTAAGGCAAAGATTTGGCTAATTTGCAACTTTTAAGATGACGGTTTGTCTACATTACCCAAAATGTGACGAGATGAACCAAACTAACCGGAACCAATAAGAGCGCACATTAAGCGCACTGTCTGTGTGGCAGGGCATGAGGCACGGCCCCGGGAGCCCCGAAGGGAGAGGGGAGGAAGGAGTCACTTTCTTTATCTCCAAATAGAGTTGGTGCTTATGTAGCGGTCAGAAATCGTTCAGTGTACCTTTAACAGCTTGATTTAGTAACAAAGGGTGTACTATTTTTTTTTTTTTTTACATGGCGCCAGGTTAGATTGGATATCGTTTTCCTTCAATCAGTGCAACCGTCATTTAAAAACTGCAGTCTGTGTCTACTCAGGTTATCTTCTTCTAATACTAAAATTAGTTTCAAGATCCGAAACATTTAAGATCACGACAATATGCAAAAATAGAAGAAATCAAGAAAGGGGCTAATACTTTTCACAGCACTGTACAAGATTTCTTGAACTGCCTTTCTGGAACGGACCCAAGGTGTGTGAACTTTCTGGTTTTCAAAGAAATCTAAACCAATGTATCGATGCTTCGTCGCCGTAAAATAGGCGATCAGTGATGTTTTCAGTCCCTTACCTTCGAGAATGAAGCCCAGCTAACCTGGCAGTCATTGTATGAGGCCTGTGGACCTGAAATTAACATACGGAATATTAGTACAAAATTATAAATCACTGAGCCCACCAGATTTTAAAAATCACGTTGAAAGCACCGAAAATTTGTTACATATGAACAGAAGCCATGAATGAATGCCTCAATAGTTTATCCTTTTGATATTTAATAAAAAATGTGAGCAAAAATATAACTTATAATTGAAATAAAATGAAAGAAAAAACATCAATTAATTAATAAACGTGATCACTTGGGCCACAATTATTGGTTCTCTTTCATTTAATACTCTATGCAGCCTGCCTTTGCACTGAGTCTCGTATAGCGTATATTTATTTGTTTATTTAAACTTTATTTAACCAGGAAGACCTCAGTGAGATTAGCAATCTCGTTTGCAAAAGGGCCCTGGCCAAGACAGGCAGCAGCATAGTTAACAAAGATGCAAACATAAAACACACAGAGCAATTTACAAACACAAAAGGTCAGAGTCACAGAGCAGAAAGCCACCAGTCAAAGCATCTATAGCCTGATACATCTTTTTCCAATGCCTTTTCATCAACATTTAAAAATATCTAAGGAGACCAGCTCCTTCAGACCCAACCCCTCCTGCAGCAGATTCCAAGCTGCAGGAGCAGCATTTCTGAAACTCCTTTCGCCCGTTTCTAGGCGGACTTTGGGAACACTCAGCAGACCGAGTCACAGAGCGAAGACTATCGCTTCCAACATTTTTTACTTGAATAAAATTACATAAGTATGAGGGAAGCAAATTCAGAATAGCCTTATAAATAAAAATATGCCAACTTTGTCATAATGAGTTTGGAGAAGACAAAGCGAAGGGTCTGAGATCGTTCCTCCATCCAGAATCTCTCCAGGACCACATATCTGGACTTTCCCCTTCAGCCCATCCCACAGGCTTTCCATCAGGTTCAGATTAGGGGACTGTGACCCCAAAGAAAGTGATGACTGAACAGGTTTTCCTATTCATTATGGAGCATATAAGAAGTGCAATATGACTGGTAATGTACTTCAATTACATTTATTTTCCAAGTTTTTCCACAAGTGCCATTGATTGTGGCATACATTTTTTTGGAAAATATTTAAGATATTTTTTTCTTTATTTAAGGTTAGATAAATGTCAATATTTGGACTGAGAAATGTGGGAGGTTTAATAGGAACTGCATTTTTTCTTTGCTTTTTCAGCCAGTATTTAGCTGGAGTGCTAATGTTATATAGCAGTGAAGGGCTCTGGATGAGATTGGTCTCAGACATTACATGCTTTGTGAGGGAATCAATAACAAGAACGTCGGTCATCTCTGTGAATATTTCAGCTACCTTTGTGGATTTAACGACAGCTGAGAAACATGCCTCAGTCACAGGACTTCCTGGAGCTCCACTTCAGACAAGTGTCCTCTCAGGAAAATTATACCAATATGTGAGAGAGCGATGCCCACTGACTCACCCAAAAGTTTGTTTCCCAGCATGCTTAGCTGTTCCCTGTTGAGACCAAGCCCAACAAAGGAAGAGAACTGCCAGTGCAGGACTTCAGACAGCTGGGCCCAGCTGCAACTCAAGGGGCTATTAAAGAATGACAGATTCTGGGCATAGAGAAAAAGAGGGAGTTTAGAGGACAGAGCGCAAATGCAAAATAATGCCCAGAGGCACAAGAGGAAACAGTGATGTGAGAGATTGGTAATTATTATAAATGAGACAAAACAGAACTAAGAGGCCTTGCCCCCCATGCGAAACAGCCCCTGGCTAAGAGGAGTACTTTTTCAAATGATTGAGATTGATTTACAGACAGATAGACAAGTATAAATGCCTCACAGACACCTTTAAAGTAGTTATCATGAAGGGTACCTTGGATTCATCGGTCAGCATATTGTACCACATGACTGAAGACCATCCGTTAGCAGACTGGACAGTGCTGGAGATGACCACCAGGGGGAGTGAATTTGTCTGGAGAGCGGGGGCAGATCAAACAGCCAGCATGAACCACTGAACATCGACTGCATTTAGTAAGCATTTTTTTGTCTGAGAATCTTGGTGCTACATCACATTGGCACGAAAAAGGCCACAATTCCGTCAAAACTTTTGGGTGAGTCCTCACAATGCGCACAGGTAACCAGCCGTAAGAACTCAGGTTTTCAACCCATTTTTCACCTCAAAAATGATTATTGAGCATTGCAAACAAAAAAAAAAAGAAGAAGCAGTTATCAGGGAAAGCCTTATACCCAGTGCAAAAATATGTTTGCTTTTCATGCAGTGTTGTTGAGGGCTTGAAGGTCAAGCGCATCCAGTATTGCTACACACACACACACACACACACACACACACACAGATTGGTACAGTTTCTCCAGATTTTCAGAATCTTTTCACTGCATTATGGACTGATGATGGTGAAATCCCGAAATTCTGTAAATTGCATATTGAGGAACATTTTTAAACTGATTGACTATTTGATCACTCTGCTGTTGGCAAAATGACAAACCTCAAACCATCATACTGGTAAACAACTGTACCTTGTGTGACTGCTCATTTTCAGTCATAATTGAATCACCTGTTACATTCATCTATTTACCCACGGTGGGCGTTCCAAATGTGTGTTTTTCCCGAAGATTCTGCAACTTTTCCAGTTTTTCCATAACTGTTCCAGCAGTTTTGGAATGTGTTGTAGGCATTAAATTTGAAATTTGCAAAGATATGTAAAAATCAATATAATCAATATTTGAAACTTTAAATATTTTTCTTCTTGCTCTTTGTTTACGAAATGTAGGTGTAAGAGCCTTTACAAATCACTTAATTTTTTTTTTATTTGGATTTTAAATGCTGTCCCAGTTCATGTGGAATGGTGGGTGTACTTTGGGAGCTGATCATGTGGCTCCAAGGCTTTAGGTACAGTTTCCAGAGGAGGTATATGTTATACAACTTAGCAAATAGTTACCCTGAAAAATGGTTATCCTGAAAAATATCCAGCAATAGGCAAAGAGCTCTTTATATATTTCTCTAAATATGAGATTCTATTAAAATATCTTAAAAGGCTTGATTTGTATATTAAAGCTTCCCTTAATGGGCATGTAAATACTTTAAAACACCTGTGTCAGCAAACACAGTTTGTTGTGTCATCATTAAATGCAACTTGAGACTCTTCATCTGAAAAGGAAGCCTTATATCAATTCCATCCAAAAGCACCTCTGGCTTCTCTGGGCTCGAGTTCATCTGAAACAGACTGACAGGGATGTGGAAAGGATAATTGTGGTCTGACATGTCCATCAATCAAATTATTTTTTGAAATAAGGGGCGTGCTCTTCGACATCCCATCCCAACATGTTCAAAAGTCAGCATCCATCACGGTCAGGGGCTGCAGTAGAGTACTCAGCATCGGCAACTGCAACTCAAGACCCCGAACTGCAGACCCACAGGAGTCTTATATCAGGCAAGAACTGAAACAAATTTTGTTCTTGAAACACCTACATTTAGTGTCCTCAGTTCTCAAACGATTACTGATATTTAATACGATGGTGAATATACACCCATCCCAGCATCACTGAAACATGTGGCCGACTTCACAATTCAAAATCCATTGTTTTCAAAAAACAATGAGGCTGATTAGTAAAAACATTATTTTTGTCTTTGTACTCTTTTCAAATCAAAACTAGCTTAAGGATTTGCAAATTCCAGCTGGCTGTTTTTATTTTCATTTTACACATTGTCCTAGTTCTTCAGGAGCTGATAGTATGCCATGTTCACCAGAGCACTTCTTGGGGGTTAATATGAGACACTCTTACGTAAGACGGAAAGGACCGTGGCAAAGGACTGACCTCCAAGTCAATGGTGAGACCTTCCATGCACAACTGGGCCAGGTAGCTAATGCAGTGGAGCTCCTCTGTCACCGTGAGAAAACTCTGAAAAAGACAAACATAACCTTACAAAATATGAAGCACACAGAGAGTAATCAGGGGAATCTGTAAACTGATAATTGCACATTCATGAATAGCAAGACACTGAATTTTTAAAATCTGATTCTCATTATTGTACATTTCCCCACGGGAAATACCGTATGCTGAAGTAGATTCATTGATATGTAAACTAATTATAGGTCTTGCAAAACAGTTTAACTTAAACTAATTATAGGTCATGCATATCAGTTAAATTTAGTACACTACTTTGTCAACATGGGTTTAAATTTGAGGGTTAATAAAACAGCGTAGGTAGAAGTAAAGTAAAGCAGTTGCATAAAGCTGGTATGTTGATGGATCAACTGAATACTAATAATTATTTTCATTTGTAATTTAAACAAACAAACAAACAAAAAAAACAGGTAATACCCTGTTTAGCTGAACCCTGTTATTGCCAAAATAGTACGTTAGCTTGCAGTAAGCACATGCATATTTGATGAAACCCAGAGGTGAACAATCCAGGCTCAAAAAAGTAGAAGCCCTCCATAGATTGTTGGTTAAATAAATTGGATTTGCTGACTAAAACAACATTTCAGCCAGAAAGTTGAACTCATTAGTATAATCAGCTTGCTCAGTTCATGCATGGAAGTAAAACATGGTGACACTTATACTTTCAGACACCTGAAATGTGGACCTCTGTGAACAACCAATCGCTTATATTTATGCATGGCATAAACACACTGTAGTGTATATGTTGTATTCATTGAGTGAGTTTGACAAGTGAGGCTTAGTATCTTGCAGGACTGAGGAATTTTTCATGCTGGTGGCTTTAATGCCCCCCCAAACTGAAAAGTGCAGTGTTGCGACAAAAATGTAACTGATGCAGTAACGATATGTAGTGGCACCAACAATTTTAGAGGCATTGCTCAGTATTCGTATTTTTCATCTTAAAAGCATCTGCAGATGTATCATCAAAGGTAATGTATTAACCCTTTGAGCACCGAATACATTTTCAAGAAATTAAAAATGTAGTTATCCTGAGCTGCGGGAGCTCTTTTAAACAAGTCGCCACATGATAGGTTTTCAACAGCATCTGACTTTGATATCTTACATCATTGGGCAACTATAGTTGCCCACGGCGCTGAAAGGGTTAACTTTATAGGCATGAATCAGGTGGGAAATTCAAGTCGCAATTGTTTCTGTTTCTAAAGCGGTTCATCAGGTCAGGAACATTTAATTAAGTGAACTTAATTTGAATGGCAATTTTTCAAAGGAATGTTTGTTTATACACCTCTGCTCCTTGGCCATGTGGAAGCCTTGATTATTGTGGCCATGATTGCTAGTCTTGGTGAGGTGTGACATCAGCTTTGCACCACACTGAAACAGTAGCAAGCAGGAGGATTATGCAAGGTACGCAGAGACAGAAACTATAATGATCTGCAATGTCCTAGTCAGCCTATTCATTGGCCGTGTTACGTTTATTACATACTGCATTCTTCACCAGTATATACTGTATACTACCTGCTATTTTACATAGTAGTATATAGTGTAGTAGCCAGTGTGTGATAATTATGTTGTGTAGGGGAGAGTAAGGAGGATTGGGCCTTGGGGAGGAGTGTGCCATTTTGATTTTTTCTGTAGTTGACTTGAAATGACCTAAGGTTAAAGGTCATACAGAGTCACCTAGCAACCCTGCAGAGGTCAGGCCTAACAGAGATGCAGCAACATCAACAAGTAGGTTTGCAGAACAAACAGTTCCATTTTCATGGGGCTAAGTGACATTTTTCTTGTAACAATCAATCACTGTCATTCCGTAACTTATCAAGATTTTGATAAATATGGTACTGCTGCGTGATCTGTATATACCAGGGAATATACTACTCAAAATTTGATAGGGATCATGGGAATTTTTTTGTGAAATGACATGCAAATTTGGTAACTGCCACTGATGAACAATATATTGGATAAATGACATGCAGTCAGACACAAAACACATTTGCAAGTGCATTTAATGACATTAAATGAGCGTGCAGCCTCACACTTTTGGCTTTTCACAAACACTTCATGGTTTCATCTCTGACATGTAAAGTGAAAACAGACAGTGTTCGTTTGATGTTTCATTACCACAGTTAATGTCAATAACGGGTATGGCCTCCCCTAGCTTGAATACGGCTTGACAATGTCTGGTCATACTGTCAATCAGAACCCGGATGCTTGCAATTGGAATGTTGTTCCATTCTTCAACAAGGGCATTTCCGAGCTCTTCTAGAGTTGTGGGTTGTGCCCACGACCAGAAATGGCGACCTGCAGCATGTTCCACACATGCTCGATAGGGTTTAGGTCCGGCGAACGCCGCGGGCCAGTCCATGCGGACAATTGTCTCCTGCTCTAGGAATTGATTCACCACCCTAGCACGATGGGGGACGGGCGTTATCATCCATCAAGATGAAATCAGGGCCAACAGCACCAGCATATGGTCTTTTCGTACACATTGAGGATCTCATCCTGTACCGTACCCCTGTCATCGTCCCTCTCCCCATGACATGCAGGTCCGTTCTGCCCGTTCCTGCTTATTCCTCCCCAGACCTTAATTGATCCGCCACCATAACGGTCGTGTCCGTTGATGCAGGCATCATTAAATCGCTCACGTTGTCTTCGCCACACCCGTTGCCTCCTGTCAGTAAAGTCCAAGCAATATCGGGACTCATCAGTAAAGAGAACTGGAGCCCAATCGTTGTGTGTCCATTTGACATGATCGTGAGCCCAATCGAAATGGTCACGCCTATGACGCACGGTCAGTGGGATTCGAACACACGGCCTTCTTGAGCTGAGGCCGGCAGTATGAAGACGATTCCGTATCGTCTGAGTGGATACCCTGACCCCGAGGCGTTATGAAGGTCATTTCGTAGGGTGGTGGCTGTCCAGAAAGGATGACGTCGTGCCTGAAGTGTGAGAAAGTGGTCTTGTCGTTGTGTAGTCGATCTCTGACGACCACCCCCATGACGGTGTGCTGCTGTACCAAACGTTTAATGCTGGTTCGACGCTCTGTTCACAACGCTTTGGCTGACGTTAAGTGCATTAGCAACGTGACGTTGTGAGAAGCCAGAGTCAAGCATTCCAATGCATCTTCCCAATTGCTCTGAAGTCAATCGACGTCTAAGGCGTTGAGACATTGTTATTGCTAAATGTAATGCAAAAAATTTGGGAACTTCCAAATTTTCACCAACAAGCAACACACACGTCTGAGTTGAAATGGTGAAGTGTTAGTCAAAGCCAAAATGTGAGGCTGCACGCTCATTTAATGTCATGAAATGCACGTGCAGATGTGTTTTGTGTCTGACTGCATGTCATTTATCCAATATATTGTTCATCAGTGGCAGTTACCAAATTTGCATGTCATTTCACAAAATAATTCCTATGATCCCTATCAAATTTTGAGTAGTATATTTTGAGTATATATACGAGACCATGCGCTTGAGCTGGGAAGCTGGCGAATGTAGCAATCTCTTGAAGTACACTGAGAGAGGAGTGGGCCCTTAGTAGGAGGGAGGACTGAGCCATGGTTCAGCTCTCCTACCCTGTGGCCCTCTCCTCCTCCATGTAAAAATACACTCTGGGATGAAACTGTCATGGTGAAATACATGGTTGAGAAACCACAGAAGTTAAGTCATCGGTCGGTTTGTGTTCCCAGAAAAGGAGGATATTGATACTGCGTCCATTGAAGGTGTGGTCTTGGTTCTTCCCCAACCAAATCCGGTCGGTGGCACGAAATGTGCTTCAATGCAGTTTGTGTTTGATGTTAATCTTGACAAGTACTTTCATGTTTAAACCATACCTCATTCACCGACAGTGCACTTTTATTCTCAATGCCAGGATTGGGCTGAGTTTAATTTGATAGACGGTGCACTACAAATGTGATTTTGGAAAACTATTTTCATTGTTTTCATCTGTGTTTCAATAAAGTTTTTTGTTAACTGACTCTTTTGTCTGTCGTTTGCCATTCGAAACTAACGGCTCAGTCCTCCCCATGTGCTGGACCAGGTCTCCCACATATGGGGAGGACTGAGCCATTATTTTCCATAGTAGACTTTGACTTCACTGGCTCTTACTTTTGGTCAATTAGGAGATAAACCTACAGTTTTTTTTTTTTGAACACGAGGTATTTATCGTAGGATAGATACCTGGAAATTTCATTTGAAACCGAGCGCTTGCGAAACAGTATCCCTTCTTATTCTTTCTAACGTTTATTGAGCGCATACAAAGACAATTTTTTAATAAGTGTGTAGTGTACTTATACCCCAATAATACATGCATTCCCATAGTTTTGCTGAAAGTGGCCTTGCTTTACTGCAGTGCACGTTTGTAGAAATAATGCACACACAATGGCTCTGCTCAGCTAGCCATAAGCTCCACCACTCACAGCTCCCTCCCTGGCTCTCCGAGGGGTGTACGAATTATTACAGAGGGATCACGTGTCCTACCTCATGCCCCTTCATTCCATTTGCAGTCTTCTGTTCTCTCAGCTCCTACAGGCAATAAATAACACATCAGTCCTTCCATGCAACGTGCCAGAATCCATGTTCAGCATACCAAAGAATTCGAGCAATTGTCAATATGAAAAAAACACCCCGATGTTACGGTCACGCCCCATTTCTGATGCTTTATGGGATAGTTCGGTGGCCGAGTCTATTCCGGTCTCGCGGAGCTGCGGAAAGTAACTTTAGCGTGCATGGTTACGGATACTTGGCCGAACGATATCGAGCGTAGACGCTGTATTCAGAAGCTTTTAGCCGGGGAACAGTCATTTTCTCGAAGTTCCGAGAACGGCATTCCATGGCGATATTCAGGTTATTGATATAATTTTTTGCCATCAACAGATGATGTAGATCAGTGCTCCTCAAACCACTCCCGCATGTTTTATGGCACTTTTCCACTGCATGGTACCGGCTCAACTCTACTCTACTCTACTCGGCACCGGGTACTTTTTTGGGGTTGCTTTTCCATTAGAGGATAGTAGAGCCTCCGTGGTACCTGCTTGTCGTGGCAACGCAGCATGTTCCTGCCGCGACAGCATCCTTGGTTATATCAAGTTTACTTTTATTCCATCGATTTTGTGAAATATTTATGTGTTTAAATCAGGGGACGCGCACTACCGTCACCACGTTATGGCACTAAAGTCCGTGAGTGTTCAATTGTAATTTCTGTTTGACATTGTCTTGATGCATAGGATAGCAGCGTTGTGTGTGTCCGAGTACCACCTAAAAACGCAAAGCAATGATATTCATAAAAGGCATGGAGTATTGATAGAAAAAGGCAGTATATTCTCAAGGCATTTGTGTACCATCAGTATTCCATAATGTAACTACAACCCCTGGAACAAAAATATGGAATCACCACACACCGAGGATGTTAATTTACCTTTTTTCCTTCATAACAAAGAAGCAAATAACACATGACAAAACAATTATTGTTTATTAGCTTGACATTCAGGCTTCACTAAACATTTCACTTTGAAATTGAAGGCAAAACACGTAGCAAATGCGCAAATCTCAGGAGATGGCAGAGTATTAGAATTTATCGCTTTACGATGCGTCATCTCATCTGATATAATGTTAAAGTAACACTAGGCGCCCGTGGGTTTGAGGGCGGAACTTTCAAATCCTGCAGTTCAATGCGACTATGCCCACCACCAATCACAGCGCACCATGATGCTTCCAAAGCCACGCCTGAAAACCTGTGCGCGTGGGGTTTGATTGACAGCTGTATCATTCCAATCATTTGAGTTAGTCGTACGTTTGATTGGCTGTTATTTTTTAGCTCTTGCCCCTTACAGGATAGACATATTTTTTTCATTCCAGTGTCAAACATCTTGTGTTTCATAGCTCAATCTACCACTGTAGAGGTAGAATAAGAATTTTAAAAAATTGTAACAAATCTGCGGGAGCCTAGTGTACCTTTAAGACAAAAGTGATTCGTCAACACCCGTAAAGTTATTTTTCTGCTTGATTTTCTTTAAACGGGGGTAGCATCACATCATTTTCTCAAAGGGAATTATTTAGGGGAACATAAATAGACACAATACCGTCACTTAATTTCGCCTCGAACGGGGTCACAGGCAAAGAGAAACGCATTTTATGAATGTAGCAGCTTTGGTGAACAAGTGAAACCGTGTTTGAAAGGTAAGGCAACGCACAGTATATCGAACAAGTAGCTTAAAACAATATAAGTCGATGATCATAATAACTACGCTAATCTTGAGACTCGTCAATCTAAAACTCGAATAAGATGTCCCGAGGTCGACTACAGAGTCGTCTTTCACAGTGACGATTCTCTCTGACCAATCAGTGGGCTGCAATGTTGCACGTCACATTTTAGTACCCACTAGTACCTGGTCGGCCATTTTTTGGAACCCCAGGAGAGCAGGTACCAGAAAAAATAACTACTAGTACCTACTGGTACCTGGTACTTTTTCCTAATGGAAAAGCAAAAAAGGCGAGTAGAGTAGAGTAGAGCCGGTACCGTGTAGTGGAAAAGCACTATTAGATCTCTCCCCGCGAGCACGGATGATTCTAATGATTCGCTCATTATCAAGCATCTTCATGGGTAATAAGCTGATCATTCGACTCATCTGCGCTGGAGCAGTAGAGCTCTAAAACAAGCTGAAGTGGTTCTCCAGGAGAGGTTTGAAAAGCACTGATGTAGTTGATAAGATTGCTATCGTTCAATGTTATTATGCGCATGCAATAAACCTAAGCATTAGCAAGCTGCACACCGGAAGTGTGGTAGTCTCGGAAGCGCAAGAAATTTCAGCGAAAAAGCTAGATCAGGTTATTTTTTTGTGTATTGACAATTGCTCGAATTTGACTCTCTTTCGTTGGGTTTTGGCCAAGATTTCGGCAGGACTAGGTGACTCTTACGGACAAATCTAGGGCCTAAATCTTTGTGCAGCAGTTATTCAGTGAAACCAAAAACTAGGAAAAGTTTGGATTTACCATGCGTTTGAACTCTGCAGTGAGGCAGCCATTTGATAACTCCACGTCCATGAGTTTTGCATTATTGCCCGACATAGTGAACTGACGGCACCTGCGTAGATCATTTTTACAAAGCAATTTTATTATGGTGAAATGGAAACAAAAATTTCCCCCTGGTTATTATTTTTTGGGGTGGCTGAAATTCTGAAATGGATCACAGAGCAGAGGACGGAAAATACTTCTCCCCATCAGCAGCGACGGACTGACTCAAACTAGCTACTTAACACTGGAAAGGAGGTCATGGACAATACATCTATAAAACAAGGGGAAAATAGAGTGCCTTTTTTTGCTTCGTCAGAGTTTACACAGACACATAAAGTGAAAAGGTGAAAAGTATAGATATTTACTGAACAATGAAGTACAGACTGCACACTTATGCACAACTAATCATCCACTGAGCACATTCATAGAATTTCACATTCAAAAGTGACCAAAGAAATAACATGACCGATACCATCACCTGCAGTAAATGTATTAGAGGAACATACTCACACTCTGTTTGGGAGAGGGTCTCTGTAAAAATGAGAGGAGAGACCCAAACATCAGCTGACATACGGCCCATCCGTGAGGGATATGACTGAAAGGATAACTGAAGAACCAAGTACTAAAAGTATTCAACCCTATAAAGCCTATGGACCCATATCTGGATCCGTCAAATGCAGCTGCTGTATTCTAACCTGTGGAACTTCAGGCCCATTTCAATTTCTAGTGGAGATCCCAAGGTTTCCAATGATACCCAGCATGTCCTGTTGAATTACAGGGAAATATGCTTGCTTCTGCATGCGGCCCAAGCTGCCACTCATGGTTATCAGCCCATGGTGATCAAATCGGATGACACAGATGTGTTTGTGATGTGTTTGGCATTCCAGGCAGAAAACTTATTCCTGAAATGTGGCACTAGAGCATGAATCAAGATCCTTGATATAGGGAAAATAGCTCAATCAATAGGAGCGACCTGATATACAATACGGCACATCGCAAGGCCAATATGATTGTTGATAATGACAGATCAATGATCAAAATGTAGACGACTGAACTTCCGCCCATGTCCGCACGCGATCAAACACTTATATGATCGCGATTTATAGCGTTACTTCCAAGACGTGGACAAAGGCTTAGATAAGAATTAAGTGGTATTTTTTAAGTTCATATCCACAATGGTTGTCTTTTGCGAAGCTTCGCAATGCTCATCGCATAGTGAGAAAACTAAATCAAATCACAGTCGAGTTTGAATACGATAGCAAGGTGGCAGGGCTAGATTGAGCGAGAACAACGCAGTATACAGTACAGTGCAAACGCCACCTCTCTGAGTCATATTGTAAATATGTGATGTTTATTTAATTTTTTATTTTAAACTGTTTAAAAATATCAGAATTAAGACAATAATTCAAATAATAAATTAAATCTTCGATATTCACTTCATCTCTTACGTGCAGCAGCGGCTGGGGCTTTGTGGCCGAGCCTGCGGCTGCATGTATTGGTTTGGCGAAGCTGGCCCTATTACCGGAAGTGCAAACGTCTACAAGAAATCCCCCTCCATCTCATCTTCCGATTTACGACAGTTTTGCGCTATATCAGATCGTTCCTATTAGCACAAATGCCTCTCTGGCCATAATTGGAATGCATGCCAACACCGGGTGTGACAGTCGGCTCATTTGCCTGAAAAGGAAAACTCGCTGCTCTCAAACTACTTCACACCGGCAAAGATGCACATGATTCCCATGTACAGCTAGGACAGGAATGGGAGGTCAGTGAACAATGTGTTGATAAATTGGAAAACTTCAAGTGTCTCTTGTATGGAGGGAAGTCTAGCACAAACAAGTTGTACGATTTAAGATAAAACTTGTTCTGTGTTAAAAAGGCACAGATTGAGAGCCACCAGCTGCCTCCGAGCAGAGATGGTTTGGACGAGCATGTGCTGAGGGCCAACAGCCAGAAAGCCACCTGGAAGAGCCTGCAAGATTGATCCCTCTGTTCTAAGCCCAACTGGGAGAGGCCTGATTTAGAAGTCCCAGGATGGCCTACCTCCTTTGACTAGTAGGTAGAGAAGGACAGCTTCAACTTAAAACTATAACATGTCGCTTCTCGATAACGAAGAAAAACAAACCTCTAGTTCAGACGAAGACTTTGCCATTTCCAGTCTGCAAGGATACCAGTTTGAGCCTAAACGTGACGTGGCCGACAGCGATTCAAGTTACGATTTGAGCGAAAGCGAGTGGGCATTTTGTCAATCTATACGCATGGGTTTTGTCTTAATATCAATCATCAATGAGACAAAGCACAGGAAACTGTAGTAATATGCTGGTGAAATCTTGTGGTGTAATGGCTGGCTATGTTATTTTTTTTTACTGTCTTCTTCAAGCTAAAGGGATCTTAGTCACCTGTCTTAGGCTGGATTTACACTGCAGGTCTTGTTGCCCAAATCTGATATGGATCGGATTTTGAGGCCCATATCCGATTTGTTCAACTGCGTGTTTACATCTTGTTTTAAGCGTGAATGATATCTGTTTCGTTCCGATTCCGTTTGTTTACACCACTCACTACCCGGCCATTGTCTTGGGCGATCCACATGCAGACAGTTGAGAAGGCTACCAAAAATAAAAGCAAACGTGCGTGAAGCGCTACTAAAGCATGCAGGCCTGACAGTCATAGAAATGATCAAAACATCAACCAGGCTCGCAACATTTCACTGGGTAACGTACATCTGATTCTCCTGTTAACGCCTTTTACACCCATCACCTGCATCATCGCAAATGCGTAGGGCAGCCTAAAAACTAATTAATTCCCGCTGTTCCATCTAAAAAACGTCATAAGTACAGAAATCATCACAGTTTCAATGACGCAAAGAACACAATTTTTTACAAAATATCCGATCTGCATGTTGATATGCATTTACACGACTGGCACATTGGCACATATCCGATACACATCAGATACATATCCAAACAAAAACCACCTTTGAAGGAGGCCTGGATCCGATCTGACGGATCCGATCGAGGGCGGAAGCAATGTGTTTTTTTTTTCTGTTTACACAGCCATGTGACAGATCGGATATTGGCTGCATTTGAGCAAAAGATCCGATTTGTGTCACTTTCGTGCCACATTTAACTGGCAGTGTAAATCCAGCCATAGTGGCTGCCAAGTGCAACCAAAAAGGGATGTGACTGGCATTCAGGCCCGTCGCTAGAACTGGGGATTGGGGGGGCACAGACACGTCCCTTTATGACAAGAATTAGTTCTGGCTAGTTCTCAATCAGTTTCCTCTATTGACGCATTTTCCAATTATTGTAATTGGCAACTGAAGACACGGTTTCTCTCCATATGCGATCTAACAGCGATGAAATCATGGGCTAAATTCAGTACAGAAAAATAATTTACTTATTAATAGGCCAATGCTTTGTATTGATTGAACTGGTCCGCATTCCAATGAAATATCGTCTTTCACTCTCGGTATTGCGTGGGTTGATAAAACAAAACGTGGCACTCGGCAGCGAAATAGGCTATAAAAAGCGTGCGGCTCAAGCTATTTGCGCAGGTATGCAGTTTTGAATAACATTGATTTAAATACAGCAAATACGCGTCCAGAGGAATGATTGTCGTCTTACCTAATCGGGGAGAACAAGCAACACCTGTTAAGTGTGGAGTGCTCTCGGAATGAAGCTTTTGTTAATCATGAAAATGACGGAGAACAGGTCAGGACTAATAATTCTTTTAAACGGATGTTTTGTGCATCCCAACTCTCAGTTCTGGTTCTGCCACTGTACTGAATTTAGCCCATGATTTCATCGCTGTTAGATCGCATATGGAGAGAAACCGTATCTTCAGTTGGCAATTACGATAATTGGAAAACGCGTCAATAAAGGAAATTGATGGAGAACTTGCCAGGACTAATTCTTGTCATAAAGGGACGTGTCTGTGCCCCCCCAATTCCTTGTTCTAGCGACGGGCCTGCTGGCATTTTTTATATAGTCCTGGCCTCAGAAAAAATTGCCAAAAATATTTGACCTTATTATTTGACAGTTTGAGTACAGATCTATAATTCTAGCTACATTTATTTGTCCCCTTCATGTTTCCTCTAAGTGCACAGCCATGTGCAAACTAACCAACCGTGATAATCAGCGCCTGGCCGGAGAAACATGGTGTGGATGAAGACAAGTATGACCATGATGAAGACGATGACAACAAATTTAGATTCATTGGCCACAGAGCCATACGAATGTAGCAATTGTCAAACAGGATGTGAGACATATTGATTCAACATTTGTTTATGGATTCAACATTATGTATTCATGTCAAGAAGACTGCTAATTTTATAAGTGACTTGAAATAGTGTTCAACATTTTGAATGGAAAATGATTTTGAATTGTTTCTTTCAATGTTTGAAAGTTATCATGATGTGAAATTGTATTTCAAATCTTCAGCAAAGTGACAGAGCTTTACAGTAACACAGAAGCAAATTGAAATAAAATTCTGGATTCAAGTAACGAGCCATCAAGCCAGATTTGTAAATCTGTATGTGGTGTATTATATATTGACAATAATTTTTTCAGATCTTTGCAGATCTTTTACATGTATATTCGTCCAAATGTCCAATTGCGGAGTTCAACCCACTGTGTCCCAAATACAGAGCACAATGGCAAAGCTCAAAAATACCAAAGTGGGCTGAGGTCATAGCTATGCTGTTTGCGACAGATGAAATGGTAAATAACGTCACTCCGACATGCGTTTCCATTTGTGAAAGCACGAAAATAGAGCCCTTAGCGTGATACTGCACATATCTAGTCAGCAAACCCTTCTTATTCAATACACTTACTTGTCAAATGTGATCTTCACTCTGAGGTGATAGTTCACCTCTGGCAGTTTAACCAACAATCTGGAAAAAATGTGTTAAGAAAAGATCAAATTAAACAAAGGACTAACAGATTTTTTTGCTAAATAACATTACTTTTTTTTTTGCTCTTAATGGTGCAAATTTACAGAAAGTAAAAATTGTAATTTCCTCCTGCAGGCATTTTACTAGGGATTAATTAATTAATCAATTAATTAATTAGGTCAGTCAACTTGAACACGATCCAAAGCGAGTTTCTCTATGTCTGAAAGCAAAATGGTAGTAAGATTAACTTACCTGAATGGGAAGGAAATTAAATCAATTAAATAATTGTGCAAATATTAAATAATAAAAAGACTTATTAAGTCCATTTTACAATTACCTTCCATGACTGCACTAGCTAATGTTGCAAACGGAGATAAAAATATGAAGGTTATCTCTGTCATTTCATTTGCATGACGCTGATAACATGCTATGATTTGATTGGTGTGGAGCCGAAATTCTGCTAGCCTCCCTTGGCCTAATCCTGACACTCTGGCAGTGGCATAATGATAGTGTCATCTGATTGGTTCATCCTTCAATTTTTTTTTTTTTGCCAAGGGATGCCCACTTTGCCTGGCTTCCTCTGTCACATGACATCAGTCTACAGTATGGGATACAGTGTATTAACACAAGTTTACCGTGTAACATTTAGAGGAGCACCGGTTCACTAATTGTAAAATACCCCTTCAGAAATAGAAAAGAGATGGCAACAACAGCATAGAATTGCCAGTACTTATAAACAAACTGAATTTATTAAAATGACAGCTATGGTCCTAAAAAACTGGGGAAGCCCGACTTCCCTTGGCGCCACTGTCCATCATTCTGGTTCAAGTTCATATTTGTTTCATCTGTCCATCCAGCTCCTGATCCGAGCCCCAGCGATATCCTGCCTAGACCACTGCAATTCCTTGCTTGCTGGTCTACCATCCTACGCCCTTCAACCCCAGAAGCTCATCCAGAATGCAGCAGCCTGTCCCGTCTTCAGCCTCCCTAAGTTTCCAAACACGTCTCCCCTGCCAGTTGCAGACAGAATCAGACTCGAAGTCCTGACTCCTGCTTATGCTACAGCAAACAGACAGACCCTTTCTGCCTACAAGAGGTAATCATCCCATACGCATCTGCTCGGGCACTTCATTCTGCAACAACAGGATGACCTCGTCTCCTCGTCTCCTCGTCTCCTCGTCTCCTTGCCCCCTTGTCCAAATGCCACTTGCTCATCCAGATCACTTGATTTTTCTCATTTTGCTCTCCAGTAGTGGAATGACCCGCCCACCTCCCTATGAACTGCTCAGTCTCAGCAGATCTTCTGTTGTCACCAAAAGACTCATCTCTTTAGGCAGTTCCTGACCTAGAGCCCTCCTCGACTGCACAAGTAAATAAACCCTGCTCTGTAGTGTTTGTGTCTATTTGCTTTTTTTTCTGCTAGCAAACTGCCAAACGTTGAGTCTGCGTTTAACATGTTCATTACTTAAAGAGACTAATGCTCTACATGGATTGTATCTTGTCTGGTTAATTGTGTTATAGTGTCAATGACCTAATTCTATGTAATTACTTCAATTTGCTTTTAATAAAAGCGTCTGCTAAATGAATGTAATGTAATTGAATGTAATAGTTTGAGAATGGTACACATTTTAAGATTCCTTTATTAAATGCTAGTTTTCCTTTTTTTGAAGCTAACCAATGGTTACATCCTGTGGTAAACCCTCAGTATTTACTCTACTTAAGTCTTCGTTTGATTAGTGACTCAATTTGAAAGATATTCTTAATTTGGCCAACTGTTGTGAAGTGGTTTTTCTTCACTAAGGAAATAGTTCTTCAGTCATGCAGGCCTTCAGTGTTCTTGAGCTCAGCAGAGTGTTATTTCTTCTAAAGAATTTATCAATTAGTTGAAAGGGCTAAATCTGATGGTTTTTTTCTCGTTATCTCTGTTGGGTTATTTTGATTTTTCAGTATAGTGATGGCTTGCTGGCAGTGACAATTCTTTGGATTTCAAACTGACAGTTCATTAAACGAGATCCCGAATGCAAATGGAACTCTTGAAATTAACTTTAGACCTTCTGCTTAACTTTAAATGAAATAGTGACAGCATAGCACATGAAAATAGCGCAGAACTCTATGGAAAAGCAGAGAAACCAATTGTCCAATTATTTATAGTCCCGTAAAAATGGGGACCACATATAGAAAAGTACTATAATTCTTACACTGTTCACCCCATTCAGATGTCAATACACTCAAATTTACTCTCAGCTTATATTCATTATTTGATTTCAAATCCAGTATGCTGTGGTACACAGAGAGGATAACAAATAACTATGTCGATGACCAAATATTTTTGGACCTGACAGTACACACAAGTCACTTTTCTGGATTAGTTGAGTGATGTGAGAGCTGCTGTTGGGGTTTTGCTCACCTGACCCTGGTGGAGAACTGGGATGTAGTTTTTATGACCAGAGGCCTCTGAGACAGATTGGTCATGCAGGGCTGCAGGTCCACCACAAACGAGCTGTGGAGCAATATTACAGTGACACACAGCACATTACAAATGTGTTTGGATCGAACAAAGTAGCTTAGCCTATAGGAATGACACCACATGCTCATGGAATACGGCTCATAAATGATGAGTAGATGGCTTAGAATAACTTTAAGTCATCTTTCATATTTAATTTTTAAAATTGAACACAACTTCCTACAAGATGAGACATATTTCATGTCATCTTCAAATAATCTCGGACAGGACACATGGAAAGAAAGATTTAGAGGAAAATGTAAGATGTACCTGCTAAAAATGATGTGTAACTGTTCATTTGGTCAATGAGAAGAGTTTTGTGCCTGCTTAAGATGTCAAACATAAATTTTTATGTACACTTGTTTGAGGTGAAATGCATGTGTAGTGTGTACCTGCTTATGAACTCATATGGCTATGTTCTGTTTATATATGCAGAGATAATCGGTAAGTGTTATATGCCCCTGTTTATGAGGTCACAGATATTCCGCTTGTCGAATGTACTCGTTTATGAGCTCCTAGGTCAATTTTACCTCTGCCATGTATGTGAAGGTGTGAGCAGCACTGCATTACCTTTTAATGAGGTGGGAAATTAGGTGTTTGACCCGTTCCTCTAGTTGAGCTCTTTGCTGGTTGATAGGGTTACCCTCATAGTCAAAGGTGACTTTCCTCACCAATTCCTGGAGTTTATCCAGTTGTCGTTTGATTTGGAACAGGTTCTGTAACGTTAGCGTAAACCTGCAGGGCAAACCAAAGACAAACCAAAATCAAGTTGTTTTCAATGCATCTGCTATTTGAAATGAGCCTTGCAGTCATAGTCAGGGATCATTCTTCCGAGAGTCACATGGGTAAAATTCATACCCAATATGAGCGTAAGTGAGGGCATGCAGGTGTACATTGCAAAGTTTATATAGCAGATGTGCAGAAGAAATGTGGGGAAAGGTGGTCCCTGTGTGTGTATGTGCATGTTCTGTGTGTGAATAAGTATGTTTATCCCATAAACAATAAAAAATTGGCGCAATACAACCCATGAGATACAGGTTTCGTATCACACACGTGTGATACAGCTTTCTCGTGTCGCGATTGGTGAGATTCCGTTCATTGATGTACGTCAACTAATATGTTCGCAAGGGTAACTATACCAATTCTGCTAGTAACCATTCACCATTGCTGGCGTTAGCTTCCAGTTGACGGTTTATTCAAGTCAAAGGGATGAATAATTAATTACCCAGCACGCTAACGCTTTTGGCCAGTAACGTAATAAGTTACACATGTAACTGTTTTTGTAGATGCTTGAATTAATTAATTTAACAGCGAAAAACGTTAGCACTCTAGCTAGCAAATTATTCATCCCATTGACTTGAATAGACTGCCAACCAGAAGCTAACATTAATGCTATTTTTTCATTTTCCAAATAATACTATGCTGACATTGATGAGATAAACAGGATCTCAAATTCGTGAGCCTGTGATATCAAATTTATGAAACTCATATAGTCATTTTCATTATTATCGCCAAAGGCTCAGAATAAATGAAAAATACTACTCTTACTGCATAAATTTGACATTTCTGGCTCACTCATTGGAGATCCTTATGTCTCTTGAGGAGTTGGTTCCGTGGTTCTGTACCAGTTTTGGAGCCGGTCCAGCTCAGTTGGTGAAGGTCCCCCAATGCATGCGATCTGTTGACGCCGTTTCCAGTCCTTCAGCTCAAGGCAAAGCTCAGAATTCATTAGAGCCTCAATATCTCGAATAACCGCTGCCATTTCAGTAAGCACCTCCTGTAAATTGACCACAGCAAGTCAACCTCATTGAGCTATCCGCAAAAAGTGGATCATTCAGGTTTGTAGCTGATAATCCATGTTTGTTGCTGAATCAACGGACCTCTCAATCGGAATATGCAAACATGCTGACCATTTCTCTCCACACACACAGCCAGGTCTATGAATATTTATAAATTGACAATACAGTACAAGTCAGCTTTGATCTCTTCAGTGGAAATTATTATAGCAAAAAAAAAAAAGAAAATAAGATCAAGTTTAAGTCAAAAGTAGAAAAAAAGAAAAGAGCTCACAGTCGATATCGAAGAAAAGTTTGTAATAGGACCCACCTTTCGTTTACAGTCAAGTTGATTGAATATCTCTTGCAATTTCAATGCTTCCTCTTTCAGAAACTCTTGATTTTTTCCATTGGTTGGATCTGGGCAAGAAGAATAAGGCCATTATTCAATGTGCTCTATGGGTGTGTGTGCGTGTGTGTGTGTGTGCGCGGTATGACAGGTGTGAATTTCCACTTGTGTATTACATGAGGTGAGAGTATGGACTTTGTGATGCAGAGATAAGAAAGAAATCAGCTGAACACCTGGATTCAAAACTCTAATTAGCAGCTTAATAATTTGCGACACCTATCATTGGCTTGTGTGTTCTAATGAAGTCTTGAGCAACACCAGAAGAGGATGAAACATCTAGAGGGTCAGCCATGCCAGAACGGTCAAAATGGAGGCAAAGAATGATCTACTCCCAAGTCCCAACCGGCAATGCAGGATGCAGATGGAGGAGGAACTATCATCACTAATTAATTCCCAATGGCTGTAGAGGCAGAGAAGGGAGATGCCAGATGAACCGGCTCAGATGGACTCAAGACGACACCAGAATCAGCTTCTAGTCTTTTGGGATTTTGTTCCTTTATTTGATAGTTATACAGTGTAGAGAGGCAGGAAAGTTGGGGAGAAGTATGGGGGAAGACATGCGGCAAATGACCCGAGCCGGAATCGAACCCAGGTCGCCACGGGAAGGACACAGCCTTTATGGTGCGCACGCTTAGACCGATGAGCCACCGGGGCGCCCTCTGCTTCTAGTCTGAACCAACACACTGACAGCTGATGTGTGACGATCACGTTTCACAAGACCTGTGATAACTCAAGGAAAGAGTCTTGCATCTGTGTCTATGTAAACCTATTTATGATCACCGCTGCCAATGCGAGGAAGGCCAGCTGAAAACACTGCCTAAACATTGGAAGTCACTTTTGACCCTGGAAACCGCATCCAGTGGGCCTCCCTCATTATGGTCAAAACCTTAAGGAATATCTCACTCATCCTACTGAAACAATTATTGGAAATGGTATGCCAGAACTCGGCTTGATCTGAGGGACAATGACAACAGACCAGAAATAACAAGGCAACATTGTCACCAATATCCCCCGCCACGGTAAGAATGGTCACGGGAGATTCCATATTCCCATCGCAACACCCATACGCCCAGTTCAGAGTCAAGGGCCATAACTCCGTAAAAATAAATGTCTCAGAATCAATTGTCGAACTCATTCAATAGGGTCATTAGTACTGGCCACACACAAAATTTCACCTATGAAGGTGCAAGAGTTTCCGAGAAAACTTGTCCCCATTGAACCCGGACGGACGGAATGACGGACGGACGGACGAGCTCCATTCCAGTATCCCCCGATCCACTTCGTGGCGGGGGATAATAATCAACTTCAAAAGGCGAAACAGAGGAAAGTTAGTACATGTACTGAGGAGAGAGAATGTTGGGTGTGCAGAAGTGTTCCATATATCCCCTCAAATCCAGGAAAAAAAAACACTTCCATGTAAAAGGTGAGGAACATGATTTGCAGTGAAACAATTGATGTTAATTTTGCAACAAAATCCATTTCACAGGAAATACTTTTTGGTTCATAATTAGAAAATTAAAGAAACGCAGTATACTAAATCCAGAAGTCAATGGAACCTTCCATACACCCATGCAGAGAAAACTTGTCCCCATTGCAAATCTCGTACACCTAAGTCAACGAACAGAGTCAAGGGCCATAACTCCATGAAAATAAACTTCTCTGAATCAGTTTTCAAACTCATTTAATAGGGTCATTACACTCCTGGCCACACACATAAAATTTAATCCACGTAGATGCAATAGTTGCTGAGAAAACTTGTCCCCACTGCAACATCCATACACCAAGTTTAGAGTGAAGGGCCATAACTCCGTAAAAGTAATGTCTCGGAATCAATTGTCGAGCTCATTCAATAGGGTCATTAGTACTGGCCACACAAAATTTCACCCATGAAGGTGCAATAGTTGCCGAGAAAACTTGTCCCCATTGCAAATCCCATACACCAAGTCGAAGAACAGAAACAAGGACCATAACTCCGTAAAAATAAATTTCTCGGAATCAACTGTCACAATCATTCAATAGGATCATTAGTACTGGTCACCCACAAAATTTCATCCACGTATGTGCAATATTTGCCGAGAGAACTTGTCCCCATTGTAACACCCATACACTTAAGTCCATGAACAGAGTCAAGGGCCATAACTCTGTAAAAAAAAAATTTCTCAGAATCAATTCTTGAACTCATTCAGTAGGGGCATCAGTACTGGACACATACAAACTTTCATTCACGTAGGTGCAATAGTTTCCGAGAAAACTTGTCCCTATTGAACCTAGACGGACGAGCGCCATTCCAATATCCCCGATCCACTTCGTGGCGGGGGATAAAAACAGCTCTTGAGACTCACAAAAAATGGCAAGACTGAACATTGATATTACTGAAACCAGACTATCAGGAGAGGTGAAAACTGAAAAATCTGCCTCCGGTTACTCCATCTTTTGAAAGGGGAAGGAGGCAGGACATCATATTCTAGGAGTTGGTTTTTCACTGAAGTCAAAACTGGTGAAGGACCATCAACTCACACCAACAGCCATCAATAAGAGGCTCATGACTCTCTGTATCACTTTCTGGTGACAACCTGACAAGAAAGACTTTCTAAACTGAAAGACAGAAGAAGCACGGACAACTACAGGACAAAGCACAAATTTCCATCAGTTGATTCAAGATATCACCCAGATCAGACAATGTCCCTCTAAAACTAGTTCAAAATGGAGGTGTAGTTTAGAAGCAAGGCCTTTCACTGTCATACTATGAACATCAGAAGCCCCAAGAGTTCTTGCTGATCTAAAGAATGCCTTCATTATTACCATCTTCAAGAAAAGAGATTGCAGCATCTGTGGTAACTACTGTAGCACATTCTGGATTTCTATTGGAGGAAAAAATCTCACCAGAATCCTACTCAACTGCCTCTAAGTCATCTCTCAGAAGATCCCACCTGAGTTAAAGTGCAGGTTTTATTAATTTATCTTTTTTTTTTTTTTTTTTAATTTGGCATCTCCAATCCCACCGAAATCTGGAATGCCCAATCCGAGAACTATGTACAAGGCTTGCTTGTATACAACCCCGTATTGCCAGCTCAGGAGAGAGAGACAGTTCCCGGCTCTCCTCCAAAGCATGCGCCTGTCAGCCCCTGCATCTTTACACTCATTGGTCTAAACTATCGCAAGTTCAGAACGAGGGCGGAGGATACCCGAACATGAGCAAGCTTAAAATCTCACTGACGAGCGCCCGACTGGCCAACAGGAGGCGCTTGAGCAACGAACAAGACAATCATTTTTAATTTCCCTTCCCAGCAGTCCCTTCCAAATTTGCATCCCTACAGCGCTTCAGCCAATCGTGCGCTGTTCTGAAAAAACTGCCGACCACTGCTGGTTGGTGCGACCGGGGATCGATCCCGTGCCGCAGTAGTCACTATTGCTCCACAAATGCGACGCCTTTACCGAGTGAGCTAACCCAGCAGCCCGAAGTGCAGGTTTCGATCCTTCAGAAGAATACATGGCACGGTCTTCTGAGTGAGACAGCAATGAAAGATTGTTCATTGAAAAATGACTTGCCAAAATTCAACCTACGTTAGAGGGACGTCATCGCGACCCAAAACCGCTAGGACTGCATTGACTTGATGAACAGAATGGCATTAGTTTAAATTCTCTAGCTTGAGTAGAAGCAAAGTTATCTACCAAAATGTGTTTTTGACCTTCTGGATGACCCTGATCTTGGCCTTGATGATAGGATCACACAAAAGTATAGGCTTCTAGGTGGGACACTTGCGGACTTGATGACATAAAAACAACAAAAACGATCAGTGTAATATAGATGGCAGTTAAGGGTGTGACCAACAGATTTACCAACAAACAAACAAACAAACAAACAAACATATTAACCAAGCTGACTAACATACATGGTGAGAAAATTTTGGCAAGAAACAAGAGTAGAGAACAACAAAAACCCCTTTTTCCAGTGTTACATGGGTCAATGACAAATAAGCCTTTTAAAACTGTTTTTTTAAATAAATCTTAAAAAATGTACAGAATACATTTATTTGTAGTTGGAAGAGTTGTTTAAACAAGTCTAAATGGTTGCACAACATTTACAGGGTTTTAGTACAGTTTTAGACTGTATTTGCAATTTCACCAGCTAAAAAATGTCAGGTGGCGCAACCAAAAGTTTCTTGAAAAAAACACACTTCCCTCTTTTTTTCTAAGTGATTTTTTTAGTAAGTATACCTGAGAGTGTCTACTCTGCCTAAAACCAGTGACGTGCGGTCGGAGGTTAGTTTGGTAAGGCCGAATCCTCCCCTTTGCTTGATTAGCAATCAGACGATTAACTAGTTTAGTAAAACTATTCAGCAGAATGACGAGCCAGTTCAAGTTTCCGCGGCGTTATTACTCAGTACATCGAACTTGAAATGCTCACGAAACTGCAGATTTGCGAGTACTTGCTTACAGGAAGCCAGAGACGTGCGGTGAGGTGAGGCAGTGACCCAAACTTTTATCACAGGATTTGTGAACCTGTTCACACGTACTATTCCTGATTGACAATCAAAACAATTAAGACCAAGCCTATAGGAAGCCCGTATACTGATAGAGGAGTTAATGACAAAAAGATTCATTCACGTATACGCTTCAATTTGAGACTGCAAGGATGGAAATCTGAATCATCAATTAGGAAAAATTCTCGGCTCTCGGTAATTCTGTATATCGTTTAAACATTTTGTTAATCGGATTATGAAAGAAGACTGAAAATAAACGCCCGCTTTTTTTTTTCTTTTTTTGTTTGGGTGTAAAAGCGCGTATTTAAAGGAGAATACATTGTATATTGATTAAGCATTGAACTCTGCATGAGTCGAACTGTTTTAATAGCTATTTGTTCATGACATTGCTTCGGCTTCCAGGAAGCAAGTACGCGCAAATCTGCGGTCTAGTGAGCATTTCAGGTTCGATATACTGAGTAATAACGCCGCGGAAACTTAAACTGGCCCGTAGTTCTGCCGAATAGTCTTACTAAACTAGTTAATCGTCTGATTGCTAATCAAGCAAAGGGAAGGATTATGCCTCACCAAAGTAACCTCCGACCGCACGTCACTGCCTAAAACATTACTATTTTGCAGCTGAGCTGGGTATTATAATTATAATTATAATAATAATAATAATAATAATAATAATAATCTTTATTGCAGACTCGTAGTCCATATAAAACAGAAATGAAAAAGTTAAAAATACATATTATGCTATTTACAAATAGATATATGAATTACTTAGGCACAAAGCGTAAGCACACAGAATGCAAGAGACACACTATTAATACAGTAATTGGTTCCAGTGGTTTCTCATACGAGACAAGTAAAAACCTTCAGCTAGGAAACATCGCACTAGCGAGTTGTCAGAATTCAGGAGTCGACATCTGAACCATTCTTACGTATCAGTTCACTAAATGACAAAATATGGTGAGATACAAAGGTTCCAGATGCACTATGTCGACTAGTAAGACCTAATAACCACCTAAATGCGTTATTATAACAGACGACCAGTTTTCTCATACACGACTTAGTAAAGTTGCACCAGAGGGCTGGACAATACATATTCATACAATAGGTCTGAAATAAGTGGCGTTTCACTTCAACAGAACATGCAGAAAATCTCCAAATGAGCATATTACTTCTAATACATAGTGCTCGATACTATCTCATCAAATCTTCACAGTCATTCAACTTGCAGTTCACAATATGCCCAAGGTACTTCACACTTTTTACATATTCAAGTTTTTCATTATTGAGATAAAACTCAGGCAATTTGTCAAATTTTACATTATTAGATTCAAATAACATGCATACAGATTTTTTTGGATTATATACAATATCATTGTTTTTAGCATACTCTTCACAGAGTGACAGTAAATGTTTCAGAGCTGCAGGAGACGGTGCAATCAAACACATATCATCAGCAAAGCTAAGGCTATTTAATGACAGATTACCACTTTTGCACCCATAATTAGCCTCATTCAGTTCAACTGTTAGCTCATCAGTATACAAATTATACAGAAAAGGGGGCATAACCCCACCCTGGCGAACTCCATTAGTGGCACGAAATGTTTCAGAGGTAATACCACCCCACTGCACAACAAAAACGCTGTTTATCATACCACTTAGCAAGTAGTCGAACAATATATTTAGGTACACCTCTTTTTAACAGTTTTACAAATAACAAAGAGTGGTTCACAAGGTCAAATGCTTTGCGAGCATCTAAAAAACATACAAACACAGTATTAAAAGTAACTTATGGATTCTTTATTGTAGGGGGCGAGCATTTTGGTTTTCCAAACAATTTAAGAACGATTAAACTATTAAACTTTGTTTATTTGAAAGATTTTCAATATAAAATTATGCCCCCATATTAATATGATATTAATTCATATTTTAAATTACATATTTAATATATTTCACAGTGTTAACTTGCTCAAATGGTTGCGCCATCTGACATTTTGAGGGTTTGAGATGGCAAAACAAACATAAATCATTTTTATGATAAACTGGAAATATGTTCAAATTAAATAGGTTTTATAGAATTCAACCCCAATTCCGAAATAGTTGGGACGAAGTGTAAATTGTGAATGAAATCAAAATGCAATGACTTTCAGATCACATGAGCCAATATGTTATTTACAATAGAACATAGACAATGTTGAAACTGAGACATTTTACATTTTTATCCACAAAATGAGCTTATTTCAAATTTTCTGGCTGCAACAGGTCTCAAAAAAGTTGGGACACAAGCAAAAAAGGGCTGAAAAAGCAATTAATATATAAGAGAATCAGCTGAAAGAACATTTAGCAAGTAATTAAGTTAACTGGCATCAGGTGTGTAACATGATTGGCTATAAAAGGGATGTCTTAGAGAGGCTGAGTCTCTCAGAAATAAAGATGGCCAGAGGCTCTCCAACCTGTGAAGGCTTGCATAAAAAAATTGTGGAATACTTTAAAAACAATGTTCCTCAACGTCAATTTGCAAAGGCTTTGAAGGTCTCATCATCAACAGTGCATAACATCATCAAAAGGTTCAGAGAAACTGGAAAAATCTCTGTGCGTAAGGGACAAGGCCGAAGACCTTCACTGGATGCCCGTGATCTACAGGCCCTCAGATGCCACTGCATCACTCACCGGCATGATTCTGTCATTGACATTACTAAATGGGCCCAGGAATACTTCAAGAAACCACTGTCTGTAAACACAGTCCGCCGTGCCATCCACAGATGCCACCTAAAACTCTATCATGCAAAAAGGAAGCCATTGTTGAGCATGATCCAGAGGCGCCGCCGTGTTCTGTGGGCCAAGGCTCATTTAAAATGGACTGTAGCAAAGTGGCAAAGTGTCCTGTGGTCAGACGAGTCCAAATTTGACAATCTTGTTGGAAATTATGGGCGTCGTGTCCTCTGGGCTAAAGGGGAGAAAGACCACCCCTCCTGTTATCAGCGTTCAGTTCAAAAGCCAGCATCTCTGATGGTATGGGGATGCATTAGTGCATATGGTGTGGGACACTTGCATGTTTTAAAAAGCACCATGAATGCTGAAAGGTATAGAAAGGTTTTAGAGCAACATATGCTCCCCTCCAGACGACATCTATTCCAGGGAAGTGTATTTCAGCAGGACAATGCAAAACCACATACTGCAGCTATTACAACAGCATGGCTTCGTAGTAGAAGAGTCCATGTGCTGAACTGGCCTGCCTGCAGTCCTGATCTTTCACTGATTGAGAACATTTGGCGCGTAATTAAATGAAAAGTCCGTCAAAGGAGACCCAAAACTCTCCAGCAGCTGGAAGCCTATATTAAACAAGAGTGGGATCAAATTCCAATGGCTAATCTCAAGGAACTTGTCTCCTCAATGCCCAGACGCTTCCACTCTGTTAAAAAGAAGAGGAGATGCTATACCAGGGTAAACAGGCCCCTGTCCCAACTTTCTTGAGACTTGTAACAGCCATCAAATTTGAAATGAGCACATTTTGTGGATAAAATTGTAAAATTTCTCAGTTTCAACATTTGCAATGTTATCTCTGTTCTATTGTGAATAAAATACTGACTGGTATGATTTGAAAGTCATTGCGTTTTGATTTTATTCACAATTTACACTCTGTTCCAACTATTTCGGAATTGGGGTTGTAAAATGATGCTTACTATGAATCATTTAAAATTATTTTAAACCAAAGTAGTGCGCTCGGACACAAAAATCTGCATGTCACGTCATTGACCCACATGCACTGGAGAAGGCCTTCAACACCATACCAAGATCTACTCTGTGGCTCCCCTGACTGATGTGTAACACTCATCCAAGCGCTGAACGAAGGCATAAATGGACAAGTATTTCATCCAAACAATATCTCTGAAGAGTTTCCAATTAAAACCAGACAGAAGAAAGGATGTGTTACTCAGTCCAACATTCTTCTCCCCGTACAAGTCACCCATGCTCCACAAACTACCAACAAAGAAATAAATAAACTAGATAACTCGGTCGCCACAGGGACCGAGTCGTGTATCTCCCTGATCCCCATGAGAGATCACCTGCAAATTTTTACAGCCGTAATGTTTCTGTTTTTACTCTTGCTATGACATCAATATGCATCCCTGCACATGTATATATGTAAATGTGGCTCAAAATGAGCAGAAAACACAAAATCTGCAAAAAAAAATTTTTCAACAAAATGGCCGCCGGCGGCCATGTTGGATGTCGGAAATTGGCGAGAATTGATCTTGAGCATTGCCAAATAAACATCTTTGACTATGCAAATTTAGAGAAAAATCCTATAAACTTTGAAGCCTCCAGAGCCTGGAACAGAAAATCTCTGTGGCGGCGGAACTAAACCATAGTATCTCCCGACTATCGTCATCGGGGAGATGCAATAAAAAAATGCTGCAGAGGCAGATGAATTCTGATAAATTGAATTTTGTCCTAGTTATTCAAATTACTGCCGACAATACAATCTCACCTTACAGCCCTGTTCTCTCTTTGCGATTATCATTTCTTAGTCATTATGGGCTGGACAGTGGCGTTAGTTAGTAAGCAAATGAACGGTTTGATTGTCGCAAAGTAAATGTGAACAGGTTTAGACTAATCCTGGGTAAAAGGACAGGTAACAAGCATTTTATACCCCCAACAACACATCCCTGCTAGTACTGTGGTTTGGGAACTAAGCTTTAAACTCCACAGGTGAAATAGTTTTCTCACACACTGGTGTGGTTTATAAAAAGTGAACAGCTCTGCTAATTTCATTCTGATTAAAAAAATGCTTTAATAAAGAATGCACTTTTCTTGAGACAAAGTGAATTTACCTCTCAAACTAACTTTTTCACCTGAATTTTCCCTTAAGCAGATTTAACATTAAAAAAAGCATTTTTTTTTTTCATATAGTGGGACAATGTCACTTACATATTCTGTACCTACTGGTTGCAGCGCTTCACTGAAGCTACATCACACTTTTTATGAGAGAAATATTCAAACCCAGGACACCATGTTTTAATGACCACAACAAAACAAATGGAAAATATCTAGATCTTGTTCATCATTTTATACACCTTTCTCTGGAATTCCATGGACATATTTGGGATTGTTAGAAACCTTTGGATCTCCACTAAAATTTAAAATAGGCCAGAAGTTCCAAAATTTTGAATACTGCAGCAGCATTTGATGGACTCATACATGGGTGCGTAGGTTTTATAGAGTCAAATTAGACAGCATTATAACGTTTTTTTAAGTTGTTTAGTCGCTTTCTATCCAGCAAGCACGGTGGAGTCTGACATCAGAATTGCCTACCTCCAGAGAAGGTCTTTCTGTAGCGAGAATCAAAGTCATCCTGCATGTCCTCCATGCCCTTCATCTCTTGATCCAATCTCTGAGGGCAGGGGAGAAAGGCGAGGCTGATTCTGCATCCACTGAGTGAAGAGGGGAACACACACCTCGCCGGCACCAGGGGCATCTCCTACCTGAATAGTGCACCTGGTGACGGCAGTCTGGGCATCAATCTTCTTCTGTCTTTCGGGCACCAGAGCGCTCTGCAGAGACATTTCCTGAGATCCCTGGTGGAGAGAGGAAGAGGACTGAGAAACAAAAGACAGCAGAATGCTTCAGAGACGGCAGAACACCACTGAGTGAGCTGTACCTGGTCTATCTCATAGGCCATTGCAATTATTCGCCTTTCCTCTCGTAGAATGCCGGCTATGACCCCAGCCATGGATAACGGACTCCCTTTGTATGCCTCCTGAGAGTGAGAGAAAGCATTAAATCTTTTGCCTTACTGTGGCACTAAAGCATCCCGCAGTACAAAAAAGCAAGCTTTCAATTGGTTTTCAGTTCAATATTTTTTCTCAACCTTCAAGCAACACTGCGGTGAGGACAGCCAAATAGGGTTGAGTTTCACTTGGTCGGCCAGAAGCCCGCCTCTGAGAAAACTCACTTGAAGCTGTTGGTTGATTCTTCGCAGCATGTGCCGTTGAAGGAGGCCGTGCTGGTCGGAGCACTGCTTCTCCAGCTCATCCTGAAGGCTGCAGTACAGAGCTATAGCCAAGGGCTCATTGTTTGATGCAGTATCCCTGAGAAAATGCAAGCAAGGGCAGAAAAGGAATTTTAAACGTTTAAAATGCCTCCCGTGATGCTTGGTAGTCCTGTGCCCCCAACAAACCTACAACAAGCTCCTTCACTTTTATCCTCACTTCAAAACTGTGAAATTCAGGCGCAATAATTAATCGCTCACTAGCAGACATGTACAATTGTACAAAACCCAAAACCAGTGAAGTTGGCACGTTATGTAAATCGTAGATAAAAACAGAATACAATGATTTGCAAATCCTTTTCAACTTATATTCAATTGAATACACTGCAAAGACAAGATGTTTAATGTTCAAACTGAGAAACTTTATTTTTTTTGCAAATAATCATTAACTTAGAATTTAAAGGCAGCAACACATTGCAAAAAAGTTGGCACAGGGCCTTTTTACCACTGTGTTACATCACCTTTCTTTTTAACGACACTCAGTAAACGTTTGGGAACTGAGGAGACCAATTTTGAAGCTTTTCAGGTGGAACTCTTTCCCATTCTTGCTTGATGTACAGCTTAAGTTGTTCAACAGTCCGGGGTCTCCGTTGTCGTATTTTACGCTTCATAATGCGCCACACATTTTCAATGGGAGACAGGTCTGGACTACAGGCAGGCCAGTCTAGTACCCGCACTCTTTTACTACGGAGCCATGCTGTTGTAACACGTGCAGAATGTGGCTTGGCATTGTCTTGCTCAAATAAGCAGGGGGCGTCCATGAAAAAGACGTTGCTTGGATGGCAACATATGTTGCTCCAAAACCTGTATGTACCTTTCAGCATTAATGGTGCCTTCACATATGTGTAAGTTGCCCATGCCTTGGGCACTAATACACCCCCATACCATCACAGATGCTGGCTTTTGAACTTTGCGCCTATAACAGTCCGGATGGTTCTTTTCCTCTTTGGTCCGGAGGACACGACGTCCACAGTTTCCAAAAGCAATTTGAAATGTGGACTCGTCAGACCACAGAACACTTTTCCACTTTGCATCAGTCCATCTTAGATGAGCTTGGGCCCAGCGAAGCCGGCGGCGTTTCTGGGTGCTGTTGATAAATGGCTTTCGCTTTACATTGTAGAGTTTTAACTTGCACTTGCAGATGTAGCGACGAACTGTAGTTACTGACAGTGGTTTTCTGAAGTGTTCCTGAGCCCATGTGGTGATGTCCTTTACACACTGATGTCGGTTTTTGATGCAGTACCGCCTGAGGGATCGAAGGTCACGGGCATTCAATGTTGGTTTTCGGCCTTGTCGCTTATGTGCAGTGATTTCTCCAGATTCTCTGAACCTTTTGACGATATTACGGACCGTAGATGATAAAATCCCTAAATTTCTTGCAATAGCTCGTTGAGGAATGTTGTTTTTAAACTGTTCGACAATCAGCTCACGCATTTGTTCACTAAGTGGTGACCCTCGCCCCATCCTTGTTTGTGAATGACTGAGCATTTCAGGGAAGCTGCTTTTATACCCAATCATGGCACCCACCTGTTCCCAATTAGCCCGTTCACCTGTGGGATGTTCCAAATAAGTGTTTGATGAGCATTCCTCAACTCTCTCAGTCTTTTTTGCCACTTGTGCCAGCTTTTTTGAAACATGTTGCAGGCATCAAATTCCAAATGAGCTAATATTTGCAAAAAATTACAAAGTTTACCTGTTCGAACATTAAGTAACTTGTCTTTGCAGTGTATTCAATTGAATATAGGTTGAAAAGGATTTGCAAATCATTGTATTCTGTTTTTATTTACGATTTACACAATGTGCCAACTTCACTGGTTTTGGGTTTTGTAGTTGCTTTGGTGTCGTACTCCATTTCTTTAGATTAAAAAAATCAAATATGGATGAGGAATATGGATGAGGTCGTTTACTGCATGCGATAGCAAAAAAGGGCCCCTTGCCCCTGGAAAACTCCTTCATAATTTGATTTAGCAATATATTTGCTCACTTACATTCACAAAGGGTGGGGGGGTCTGCAGTTAGACAGAGTTGAAATGTGCACCTGAATCAGGCCCTCTGGTATTCTACATGCTCTATGAGCAATTAATGCATTTTAGCACAAATTTTAAGAAATAGCACCCATACAGTATATTACCACAACAACATACTGTATTTTTAAGTTGTGGATGAATATTGATATACTGTATTCTGACACCCAGCATATACAAGTTTAAGTGTTTCGTTTTTTTCGCATGAACTATCGTGAATGACATGAACTAGCAGCAGATACTCATGTTTTCAAAATGTTTACATTTATTTCCAAAAATACAAAATATTTTTAACAAGTGACCCGTGCATTATAGGATTCTGCATTGCAGAGTATAAGTCTTTGAGAAAGATCAGAGACTCCTGTCCCCGACTGTTGAGTGATTTCAGTGGATCTGATGCTTGTGAAACTAACCAGTCTTGACTCTCGATAAAAGCAGCCAGCACTTCCCGCACCTCCATGGGAAAGTTGCTGTACAAGTTGACCACATTCTCCTGAAAGCGGACGCTGAGCTTCTGGACCTCTTGCCATTGACTCATTCTGCCCATGCGAAGGTACACAGAACACACACAGGCATGCGGAATAAATACACTTCCTCCCTCCATTTACACAACGTCCATTCATTCTACTGTGATTACATAGTGTCCACCACCACAACTGGCATTCTTGGTAAACATTAGCTAAAAGGCTGCAAAAATGAATTGAAGAGTAAAGGTAGCAGGAAAAATACTATTCATATATGAAAATATTTTTTTCCCTAATTGCGCGAGCGATGATAACTGGCACCAAGAGAAAGTAAAAATCTGACGACTGCAAATGTGAGAAAGGTTGCACATTATGGAAAATACAAATGAATGGAATAGAGCCCCTTATGAAAAAGAAGTTTATTCAAGTGTGCCATTAGTATACTTCTTCTAAACTAAAAATAAGAGAGTAAACTTTCAGTTTACTTTTGATGTACTTATCAGAGATATACTTAGCAAAGTAATACTTCAGTATACTTAGCTTATACTGAAAAGTACACCAAAAAGTCTAAGTATATTTGGCTTATACATGTACCTAAACTTTTGATCGAGATATACTCAAGAAAAGTACAATAAAGTATTAAAATATTTAAGCCTGATGTTCAAGTATACTCGGCTCGCAGTTAGGCTACTATCAAAAGAATAAGCACATTAAAATATTTTTTACCATACATATTGGCTTCTTTGAAGTATAATGCATTATAGTTTTACTCCGTTTTTACTATCTCATGAACTTATATATTCCACATGTAAGTTTACAGTAACAAGTCAGCTTTGGGGTAGCATAGCAGAGTAAACAGCACATGGGTGTAGCTGAACTTGATTTTTATTCAGTGTTATTAACCCACACAGATTCAGATAAACATTTGTCTGATTTTATTTGAGAACAAATCTGACAATTATTCCAGTATTGACAGACTTGATACATACCCTTACAAAAAAGAAGTATACTTCACGTTTAAGCATTGTAAACTTAAAGTGCCCATCTAGTTTACATCTAAGTTTTATTTTGTACTGCAAGTACACTACAAGTGAACTTTTAAGTATACTGAGACATAACTAGTTGTATTCCTCTAGCATACTTTTCAGTTTATGAAAGTATACATTAAAGTATACTGCAAGTAAACTTAGATATACTGCTAGTTTATTAGCTATATACTGTACTTCTGGTAAACTTTTCAGTTCATGAAAGTATATTGGAAAGTACTGTATACTGCTAGTAAACTTAAAGATGAACTATTAGTTCACTAGTTATATAGTTATTATATACTAGTTATTCTAGCACAATGTTTAATTTATAAAAGTATACTTTGAAGTATACTGCAAGTAAATTCAGATATATTACAACTTTAGTTGTTATATACTTCAACCCAACTTTTTAGTTTATGAAAGTACACTTTGAAGTATACTGCAAGTAAACTTATAGGTACACTACTAGTCCACTAGTTCTTTACTTCAAGCCCTCTATAATTTACATTTAGTTTTAAACTTTCAGGGAGCTAAAAGTTTTTTGTTTTTAAACTGCAAGTATACTTCAAAGTCTTCTTTAAGCTAGCTTAACATCATACTCACAGCTTATGATTATTGCACTCTAAAATGTATTACTGTTGCTATTCAGATATTACTTAACGTAAGTAGACGAGAGGTTACCTCATGTACTCTACTAGTAGACAATGCTTCAGTGCATTCTGCTTTAATTTACAGATGAAGGTACTTATAAGAATTCACAATGACACACATACTCAGGATTGAGAACAAAATTGATTCCTTTATAAATTACATCTTCAAACTCAATATTGTGTTGGATGCCAAAGTATAAGAACACAGCAATGGCGACTCTTATTGAAATCCCAAATCAAAACAACAACAAAAAAAATAGGACCAAGGGTCCTGTAGCTTACCAGCAAGCAGTCTTACAGCGATGATACAAGTTACAAAAATTTCATGTGAAGTTTGACATTTGAATCGATGAACATCAATGTCAAGGTCACTAAATAAAAGTTCACATACATTTATAAGACCTTCTGTAATACAATCCTAAGCTCTGAAGCAGTTTTGGTGATACAAGTCATTAAAATATGTCAATATGTATTCAATATTTCAATTGTGAACTTTAAAGGTCACAGAATGTCAAGTTGTGGTCAGCAAATGGACTTCATATATGACTTTCTAAATGTCTCTATTCAAACCTTGGCTCAATCTGTGACCATTTTGGTGATACAAGTCATTGTAATTTCACTGTGGAGTTTGACCCCCTAAGGTCACTGACAGTCAAGTTGAATGTCACCAAACAAAAGTTCATATGTGACCTCCTACTTGTCAGTAACACAAACTTAGGCTCCATCTGCGACTGTTTTAGTGATACAAGTCCTAGAATTTTCACTTGGTCACATTTGACCTTTGAAGGTCAATACGAAGGTCATCAAATGAAAGTTCATATATGACTTCCTATATGTCTGTAATACAAACCTAGACTCCGTCTGTGACCGTTTTGGCAAGACAAGTCATTGTAATTGTATTATGTCAAGTTTGACCTTCAAATGTCATCAACAGTCAAGCTGAATGTCACCAAATGAAAGTTCATATGTGACTTCCTATGTCAGTAACACAAATCTAGACTCCATCTGTGACCTTTTCAGTGATAGAAGTCATTGAATTTTCTTTAGGTCAAGTTAGACCTTCGAAGGTCAATATGAAGGTCACCAAATGAAAGTTCATACATGACTTCCTGTACTTCTCCAGTACAAACCTACACTCAATCTGTAACGATTTTGCTGATATGAGTCATTTAAATTTCACTGTACAGTTTGGCTGTTCAAGGTCACTGAAGGTCAAGTTCAAGGTCACCCAAAGAAACTTCATACATGATTTCCTATATGGCCACAATACTAACCTAAGCTCTACCTATAATAGTTTTGGTGATAGAAGTCATTGAAATTTCACTATGTGAAGTTGGACCTTCGAAGGTCACCGAAGGTCAAGTTCAAGGCCACCAAATGAAAGTTCATGTATGACTTCCTATACATCTCCAATACAAACCGAAACTATCTGTAACCATTTTGCTGATATAAGTCATTGAAATTTCATTGTGAAGTTTGGGCATTCAAGGTCACTGAACGTCAAGTTCAATGTCACCAAATGAAACTTCATACATGACTTCCTATATGCCAACAATACAAACCTAAGCTCTATCTGTAATAGTTTTGGTGATAGAAGTCATTGAAATTTCACTATGTGAAGTTTGACCTTCGAAGGTTGCCGAAAGTCAAGTTCAAGGCCACCAAATGAAAGTTCATACATGACTTCCTATAAGTGTTCAATGCACATATGTTCCCAATCTTCAATATTTTCAAGCCTAGAAACCTTTGAAAATTGTAACATTTTGCTTGACCTCAAGTTTGACCTTTCAAGGTCATCTGAGGTCAACTTTAACACAGCCAAAATATAGGTCATATATTACTTCCTATATGCCAGTAATACAAACTTAATCTCTATCTGCAACCATTTAACTTCCACAGGCAATTTGGCCCATTGTCCATAAGACCCAATGTTAAAGTACAGCGCCCCCACTAGACCCACTTCTGTCGATTCAATCAAAATGGCACTCGCACTTTATATGAATTGTATCAAGGTGAGTTGATTGCCAGATTTAGAAAAAAAGTTATTCGACAGTTTTTGAGAATTAATTTTTAGAAATTTCAAGTCATATCTTTAAACATTGTTAATGTATTCCCTGACCACGAGTTTGACCTTTTAAAGTCATCTGAGGTCAACTTTAACATAGCCAATGTATAGGTCATGTATGACTTCCTATATGTCGATAAGACAAACTTAATCTCTATCTGCAACCATTTGGCCTCCACAGGCCATCTTGTATATTCATAAAGTACAGCGCCCCCAATAGACCTACTTCCGTTGATTCAATCAAAATGGCGCTCACACTGTACATTGATGGTACCAAGGTAAATTGATTGCCTGATCTGGAAAAAAATTTATCACGCAGTTTTTGAGAAATCATTTTTTTAAATTTCTCAGTCCTATCTTTAACATTGGAGCCAAAATTTCAAGGGCCCATAAAACGGACAAAAATGATTCAATCAAAAATCCGAGAAAAAAGACTGGAGATATGGTCTAATAGTATGTTATTGCAAATTTACACGAAAATTGATCAGGCCAAAAAAAAGATAAAAAATGTTCTGGACGACAGATGACAGACGACGGACACCACACCGCAACAATAGCTTATCGGCCCATAGGGCCGGTAAGCTAAAAATACCTCTTTCTCTCATATGGAACCAGAAATATGCATAAAATATGAATTAGCAATGCCTTCAGAGCCTTCTCTGTTGCTGCCCCCAAGCTCTGGAATAGTCTTCCTACACATGTCAGATCCTCTCCCAGCATTGATTGTTTTAAATCCAATTGAAAGACGCATCTTTTCTCCCTAGCTTTTGGCACAATTTTGAGGTTTTCATTTTGAATTTTAATTTTTCAGTTTTAATTTCTCTATTTTAATTGCTGATGTCAAGTCCTCCCCCTTTTAATTGTTTTCAATTACTTGTATCTATTTTTGTTTGTTTTTCCTTATATATTTTATATTTATGCCCTATCTCTATTTCTCTATTCTGTTATACAGTGTTCTAAATCTTTGTGTTGTATTGTGAAGCACTTTGGGGACCAACTCTGTTGTATTTAAATGTGCTACACAAATAAAATGACTTGACTTGACTTCAGCCTGACCAGTAGGCTGAAGAACTCAAGCAAAGGCTGATGAAATATATGTTTTTTGGTTAATGGAGTTCTGCATCACAGTCAAAATTATGACCGACTACAGAAAAGATGCAGCAGTGCTGTATACTTGAAAGATGGTACATTCTGTTTAATAAAAGATTTAATCGTTTTTAAACAAGAGTGGGACATCAAAGCCCTGCATATTGTACCTGTACCAAACATTGCTGTGTTTTAGTTGAAATATCAGTTCAATCTAGCTGGCCATTATATGCAGATTCTGGTCTGATATGGTGGCAATGAAATGTCTGTATTAATTTTATGACTAGCAGCCATACCACCACTTGATCTGCACCAGATGTGCAGCTGAAGCTAAGCAGGTGTGGGCTTGGTTTGTGCTTGGATGGGAGACCACCTGGGAAAATAAGTTGCTGCTGGAGCAGGTGTTGGTGGCCAGAAGGTTGGAGTCTTCCCTCTGGTGGAATAATACACAATACTCCAGTGCAGTGATGAGGATGTTGTCTTTCGGATGAGATGTGAAACTGAATTCCTGACTCACTGCGGTCATTAAACATCCAGTGACACTCCAAGTTTCCTAGCAGTATACTTTCATGAACTGAAAAGTTTACTAGAAGTATACAACTAATAAACTTGCAGTATATCTGTAAGTTTACTTGCATTATACTTAAATGTATACTTTCATAAACTGAAAAGTATGCTAGAAGTATACAACTAGTTAACTCATAGTATGCTAAAAAGTTCACTTGTAGTGAACTTGCAGTATAAAATAAAACTTAGATGTAAACTAGATGTCTACTTTGTTTACTTTGCTTAAACTTGAAGTATACTTAAAAGTATACTTTTATAAACTTAATTTAGTCCCAAGTAGTATTTAATTAGTACACTTACGAGTATACTACTAGTACATTAACACTAGTACACTACAAAAAGTATACTTGGAAAAGGTATACTTGGAAAATATACTTGACGTTTACTTAAGTTTACTTGAAAATATGAACTTGAACTATACTTCTTTTTCGTAAGGGGCGACTTGAAAGGTTCCTTAACCCTGTAGTATGATATTCAGAACAGATTCTCAAAATCGCACTCGCCAGAATGGTCTACTCCGGCTCAAGCTCTGGCAGTGGCTCTGGCAAGTAGAATTAAGACAGCAATCGGTATTTTTGAGACTTGCTCTAACGAATATAATTTCACCCACCAAGTAAATGACAGATTTCGCATATGTAAATGTGCTTTAGTGCGTCGTTTGTTTGCTTAGGATGCCAGAATAATGTTTTAAAGACAAAAAGTGATGGCATTGCCGCATTGATACTGAAGGCCACCTAATTGCATGGTAGCCGATAGGCGGCGTAGGAGCCTACGCTCTATCTCCAGTTAGAAATGAAGATCTGCAAAACAGCCCGCAGATTTTGTCTATTTGTATCAAATATGATTATGTCACGTCTGACAGATTAATAGGGACAAATTTTTAATCGGTCTAATATTGACCAATAATGTTCTAACCAGGATCCGCAAAATGGCGGCAAATTAGGCCTAATCCAACGGGGTATTTGTCCGCATCTCAACAGATGCGTGTTTTTACTATTGACATTCTCAGATTGTCATGAGTGTCTAGCAGGCAGCATTACGGAAATGATCCCTACAAAGACAGATGCGCGTCTAACATGCAACAAAAATCTCGCTGAAAGAGAAATCCCTGGAATCTAGCAAATTTCCAATTTCCTGGTTCTCATATTTCATGTGGAAAATTGAACTGATAAGCGTTACACACGGACCCAACACGGACCGTATCCAGTACAGTGGGTTGACCGGTTCCGCAATTTGCAGAAATCAAACTTTATTTGCGAGAAAACGACTTCGCCGTTAGCCTTGAGTTTGACACCGCTGGAACGGTAAATTATTGTGGATTTAACTCTTAACTATCGTTTCGAGATATTCGGCTTGATAGAGAAATAAATGCCCGATAACTGTTGTTTGCCGTTGCAGCAGTACCAAATCAACGCTTGTGATAAGGCGCACTGTGCAGTGTGTGGCCGTTAAACACGTGTATTCCTGGGATTCATCACATGTTATTAGTGTCATTATGATCGGAAATTATCGTATATTTGACCATATAAATCCCAATTTCGTACTCTTGATACTTTTTCATCAACACTCATTAGAGTGACTGCTTGTCATTTGACTAGTTCCGCAAACGCCATTTTGTAGGTTTTCAAACTTGTAATTTATGAGACTTGTTTATTTTTCTGAAAGAATTTTATTAAAGTTTAATGTAGTCAATGTGAAATAAAACATATTTTCCCCCGCCATAACTGTTTTTCTGTGGCTCAACGGGTTGATAATTACTCATGTCCTGTGTTAATCTGAACTTTTAGTCTCATCCTGATAATTTTAATGTATACTTGGTATGTAGGCTACTACTTGAATTGGAAAGAGTAGAAAGAATCATCCATAGTCGCTGATAGCAGATGGATGTACAAATCGTCTTGAACTGAGGCCAGCGCACGCGGATTCCAGCTGACACAATGTCGACACACGGAACAATTATCCATAAATTTGACCAATTATTATGATATACTCTGCAGAGTAATGCTGGCTAAAATTGGTGGAAAATACACGTGTCTGTTCCTTTGTGGCCAGGGGCACGCAATTATGCTAATAAACAAAGAATATAAGTTTGGCCTGACAAAGGGCGCTGTTTGCGAAACTGGAAATTATTTGCGGAACCGGTCAAAGGACGTGCCACTGAAAAATGACTGTGCAAGGCTTTATTCCTAATGACTGAAGAAAACTAATTGATCCACAAAGTGCGTGAGTAATTTCCGCGAATTCGTGAACAAATAACTTTCCGCCACCGAATGCAGTATCAATACCAGACGCTTCAGACAAATTCCGTTTGCGGAACCGGTCAACGTACTGTACTTGAGGCACACGTTTTTGCGAAAAGTACTTCTTTCTTGATATTTTTTCTTTCATTGAATTTCTAAATATAGGCTTTAGGTTTGTCATTTTAATTTAATATCAGGAAGATAAACAATAAAGGCATTAATTCATAATCACTTTTGCTCATATTTACCAAGGGTGCCAATATTAGGGCACTGAATGTTCCATTCGTGTTTCAGTGTCGTGCATGGCATAAATGTTCGTATTTAAATGAAAAATCTTCACTGAGTAGGCCTTTTCAGTTGACAAACACAAACAACTAACATGAACTAATCGCCGACTTAGGCTACTAAAAAGCAGCCTGATAACTACAACAACAACAACAACGTCATAAACACAAATTCATAATGAAATGATTAACGAAGGTGCTCAACTAATAGTCGTACTTACTATAATCGCCATACTTTCAGTGTGCCATTATTACAGAGAATTCAACAATAATAGTTTTCCATTTGATAAACACACACCTGTAAGTAGATGAATCTCAGCAATTGAACAACCATACATCCACCTCGAAAATATATCTTCCGTCGGGAGCAGATCAGTTTAATGCAGTGACACATCAGCTGCAGTTACCCTACTTTTTCGAGTTCACGGGACAAAACTGTGGGTAATTACAATGAAGAATGAAATTAACGTAGCCAACTTCGACTATATGGAGATACAGAAAGTTCAGAAACACGCGCAGTATGCTTTGGAACACAATGCAAAAACTTACCGGCAGGTTTATGCAATTTGGGCGTGACTTTCCAAGGTTCACAAGACCAATAATCTTTCTCATGAGAAGTTTGTTTATCTTTACCAGAAATGTCTCAAGAATTCTTGTAAATCCGGCCGAATTCCCCCTTGCAAACCAATCAAATGAACGGATGACTTCTAGTGCACTGTATGTGGGCGTGGGCTTCATAGGAATTTAAGGGAATAGGATGGGCAATTATTATTAACCCTTTAGGCGCCAATCCTTTCCGGTCCTTCGGTAAACCATACAGCAAGTTTGGATTGACGCGGTTTCGCCTTTTAAAAAACTGCTTAAAATTACCTATAGGAAGTCAATGTTCTGACATCATATGGTCCTTTGAAGGCAAAAAACTGCTAGCGCCGCTGGCGTCCCGTCAATCTCACCTGGAATGGTTGCTATGATGACAGTGGTTGCACTTTGCATCTTTGGCCGATGCGCAAATCGCTCAATTTACAGCTCAACAAGTAGCCGATGTTATAATAAATTCTTAAAGTGATCCGAAAAGCAGAGATAATTCAAGGAATTTGTTATGATTCTGTTCTGTCTTGATTCTGCCATGTTCATTATTGTTCCTGCCATGCTTGTTATGTTTTCCCTAGTCCCTGTTATGTTTATGATTATGTCTGTTAGGTTTTGCCATGTTCGGTTTCGTTTTTGTATTTTGCCATGTTTTCGTTTTTGCCACTCCCAATCCACTATTCTGTTAGATTCCGGTCCATGTCTTTGTTCATGCCCTGCATTGCACTTTGTCTACCCTGTCTGGTCTCTTGTTAAGTTACAGCTTCTCCCCAGTCCTGCGTGTCACATGCTTAGGTGATTTCATGGTTTCTGGGTTTCAAACATTCCTTCCAATCTCGTTTGCTTCCTTCGCCTCTCTTTATATTACTAACCAATACTAACAGTTTGTTTTCGTTAAAGTTACTAACCCAAACTAACATTGTATATAATACTAACTTACTAACGAGCACTAGGGATTGTATAGCTGCACTTACTAATTGATTAACAAGCTCTCAGCACTCGCCCTGTTCTAGTCTCCGCCTCTTGCCTTCACTTTGTCTCTCCTGCAATTCAGCGGATCCTCCGCACCTGCTCCACTCTGTCCTACCTCATTATCTGTGCACATTAGAACTCCCTAACCGGAGCTGTATGTTTTGTCATAGGTTGTTTCGTGTTCCCTGTCCGCGTTTTGGCTTTTGCCAATTTCATGTGATTAGGTTCTCCCTCATGTTCCCTCCTTTGTAATTAGTCTGATCCTCATCACCTGATCCTAATCATAGCATGTGACTTCCCTTGAGTGTATTTAAGCTGTCTTCTCACTGCAGTTCCCCGTCAGAACGTTTCCTCTTGTTTACCTGTGCTGCTATCTTTCGCCTTGTACTCATAGTGTTAATCTTCTGACTGGACTGCCCGACTTACGATTTTTTGCTCTGCTCTTTTGTACTTTTGTCTGCATCTGTTTTCGAACCCTTTTTGCCCGACTACGAGTTTTGTGTTTGCTGCCCTGGTAACGGTTTGGATTTCGCCCTCTGGATTTTGGCTTTTGCTTCTCTGACAAACCTGTGCCTGTGTACCGAACCCTTTTTCTGCCTGACTACGATTACTGTTTTGCTGCCCTGGTTTTTCGACTTTGGATTCTGTCCCTGGGATTGATTTTTGGATTGTGGACTTTGTACCGTTGCCTCCTGCTCTGCGGGGGTTCACCCCCTTTCCTAATAAAATCCCATTTTTCTGCACTGCTGTTCTTGCGTCTGGTTCCTGAACGATACCTATCAGAATTTTCTAAAGCAGGGTCCACACAGGGTCACACTTTACAAACAGGAGCCACGTATGTGTCCTAACATGCACAATTCTTTGTTCAGTGGACTTTATATCACTGGTTTTTACTCAGGTGTCGCTGACCTTGATAATGCTGGCTATCCTCCATCTTTGTAAAGTAAGCTTCAGATCCGTAAGAAATATGACTATTAGTGAAGGATCCCCGCACATCTGCCAATGAAGGCGTGGATCCGGTGTATCTCAGTCTGGGACAATTAATTCATGAAAGAGGGAAAAAAAAAAAAACTGGAGCACACGGATACCAAAGAAGCCTTTAATTGTGAAGGGGGGATTGGACAGAGGTCCAGCCGCGACACAGGGTTTCTAAAAGCCACCCACGAAACGCGAGTGACCACTAATGGGAGAAACGGTAATAGAAAAATGGAGCGCAACTCCCTGGCGGTTCCGCCAACATAAAATAACCCAGAAAAAGTGGGTGAAAATCCTCCCAGAAAATAAGAGCTTTTTCCTAGAGACAGAGTAACCACTCCCTCCAGCTAGAACAGGAGTGACCCGACAGAGGTCTGCGAGCAAAGACAATGCTCCAACAAACAAGACCTTCTGCAGGACAGAACATCTACTCTGACGAACAGAACGATAAATCGGACAGACAAACGATAGGATGGACAAACACCAAATCCTAAACTTTCAAGGAGTTTCCTCCGACTAAATGCTAAGGGCTTCGCAGTCCTTGCAAGAGTCACACAAAAGCACCAAACAGCGGTGGAAGAGCTTCTATAGTCTCTCCACAGCTGCAAACAATAAGCAATCAACCACCTGATCAGAGAGCAGGATAGTCCTGAGGTGGCGAAGAAAATGCACAGCAGGCAGCAAACCCCAAAACCATGACATTAATAGAGCCTTTAATAGGCTTCTTTGGTATCCGTGCGCTCCAGTTTTTTTTCCTCTTGTATGAAATATTATTACTAATCAAAAAGAGGAGTGGGAGGACTGATCTAGGAAGGGAAGAATCTGATGGATCTCTAGCATGAGTTGTGTCAAAGTTGACATGAAGCAAATTCTTGCAAGAAATCTAATGTTCATGGGTTGTCAGCTCATTTCAGGAAAGTCCATGACCCTCTTGGAAAAGCACAAAATCATATTGAGCAGTGAATTGGCAAATTGCTGTCTCAAACAATACTTTATTTTCATGAGTACAGTTTGAATTTTATTGGAATCAACAGGTACCCCCTAACACTGCATTTGGACATTTTCCTAGCAGAGAGGTACCCTATCAGGCATGTAACGTTACTTATAATCAGTATTTTTTCTTAAAACCAACAAAATTTCTGAAAACTTGGTAGAAATAAAGTGGGAAAGTAACACCAATGATCAAGTAATGATCATTGACTTACAGAACATTACCCTCTTACACTCAGAACGTGCCATCGGAGGACTATCGCCCTGCTCTCACCTCGCCTTAAAGCACATTACTTTCTCCAAACCTGTTCCCATTTACATTTCCTAATTAGCAACTAAGTGTAAATTCATTCAGTTGCTGTGGTGGAAATTTATTTATTCCTGTAAGAAATGCTCAGAGACAGAGATAGTAAAAAGAATTCGGCCTTTACTATATGCATATAGGGTCCAGGTTACATGCAGAACAAGGACTAAGGGATTCCCCTTTGCTTGGATATTTATATGAGCACAATGTCTTAAATGTACGCCCCTGCGGCAAATTTCCCCCAATAGTTCATCACTCTCCTCCTTTCTGCAGGCACTTATTATTCAAACCCCCCTTGGAAATGATTACACCGAGTATGTTCTCCCAGCATTCCATAGCTGAGTGCACATATCCCACGTATATCTGGTCCCGACAACCTCATCAGCCCCAGCGGAGAGGAGACTCCCCCCGCAGTTATCTCACTCTGAGGCCTGTGTGTCCCACAGGATCCCAGGGACACACAGCTCGGCGAATACACTCTGGGCCCTGGAGAATCCCCAGGCTCAGGAGGAATAAGCACATCTCATAATGCACAGTTGCAAAAGGCACATCTCGTCACACTCCTGCTTACGCACAAGCTAGATTACAAGGATAAGCAATTACGCACAAGCTAGATTACAAGGATAAGAAATTTTTCTCTCATAGTTGCGAGGATCAGTTGGTATTATTGCTGTCCATTTACCCTCAGCTTGCATCATTGTTAACTACAATAATTATCAAATATTTTCCTATCTACAGTGACAGCGACATAAAATGTTGATATTGTTGAAAAACTTCTGAATTCCTGTAGCTCACAGACCGGTGTATTTTTCAGCGTCTGATCGGCTTGACATGCCTAACGAAATGTTTTAAAAAAAGGCTGTTTTGCCAACTCAGGTCTGCGTGTGAAGTTTGCTTATGTAAAAATAAAACTGTCTACACCCGGTGACATCACCAAAATGCAGGTTAACTCTAAAACCCGTTTCTGATTAGGAATCGGACAATTAAAGCTGCTGTAAGTGATTTTTAAACATGTGTTAACCCTATCCAGACTGGGCTTTTTGGGGTTTTTTGGGGCTCCCTGGGGCTGGGGGGCTTTTTAGATAACTCATAAACGACATGGCGTATGACCACCAAATTTGCAGGTGATGATGTACACGTAAAACTAAATCACTACAATCATTTTGGTATTATTATGACCTATTATGACATCATTATGACATCATGTTTTGATTTTTATTACCCAGAATGCTTTGCTTATTTTATCCCATAGTGCTCCAGCTCCGAGAGGCCATAAAATACATGAAATTCTATTTATGTTCCGTGAAAATAGTTTTTCATTTACTCAGAATGTTTTTCTTAGAAGTTCAGGTCAGAAAGAAATTAAAGTAAACTTATAGATATAAAGGATTACAGGTTTGCGTAAGCAAAACTTGCTCTGTTCTTATCGTCAACTTCTTTGTGTGCAGTATATTAGAAAATAAAAGGAATTGATGAAATTTGAGGGAAAATGTACCTAAGTCAAAGATATAGTCCGCCATCTTGGATTTTGGCCCTTTAAATTCAATGACGTCATCAAATTGGCGCAAATTAATTCTACTTAACAAAGCTGACATTAAATTACGTAAGATATTGTAAATATAATGGATTAAGTGTATGTTAAAAAAGTACATTGGAAACTACATTGATGAAACTGAAATCGGCAATTTTTTGTCTGACATACCTGTTAGAAAACCGTTGCCATGGAAACAGCGAAGATGGTGGTCTTGACTTATTGGTATAAAATTGTACCCAGACAAGTTTTAGGAAAAGTCACCAAGTTTGGTGGTCCTAGCTCAAGCCGTTCAGAAAGTGAAAATTGGCGCAGGCGTCATCATCAAATTGGTGTGGAGCCCATCTTCCAGCCCCTCTTCACCAGCAGAATGGAACATGATGGCCTTAGTGCCAAGGTAGATTGTAGTTCTGAGTATGTTCACTGTGGTCCCCCATTAGTCTGGCAGGTCCAACCCGATTATGCAGGGGTCTTGTATGTTGGCTAACCAAAACTGGTGGTCAAGGATGTGGCTGACCAGAGTGAAATCTTTTTCCTGGCATCCTGGTGCATTTGTCGGTAACTATGGTGATATAAAATTCTGTGGGTCTCCAACCCTGTGGTCTAAGGCCAATCAAACCAGATAGGGTTCTGGGGCGGACGAGAGAGATGGTGGCCCCTGTGTTTACCAGGGCCCAGTTAGGGATGCCACTAAGGATGCAGCTCAGGTAAAGTCTATGTGTCCGGCCCAGGTAATCAAATCTCACTTGTGGTTGAGCAAGGGAGGAAGGATTGTTTGTGAGCTGCAGTTCCCCCATTGTGTCACCTTCTTTTAGTTTAACGGCGTTTGGGGAGCTGGGCATTGTGGAGTCAGTGTAAAAAGGCATGCAATCTGGCCTGGCTCTCCGCAGTGATAACATCCTTTCACAGATTGCCAAACTTTTCTTCTGGTTCCCCATTGGGTTGTTGTCGAGGCACGGTGGTGGCCTGGTAAGGTTACTTCATAATCTTAGTTCTCCTTATAGTTTGGAATACACTGTGCCTCATGCTAGGTTGGTGGTCACCAGTGTACTGCACATGTTCAACCCATTCTGCCTCCCTTGCGGCTGTTATCGGGGTCCCTGGTGCATGCACATGGATGTGCTCTTGTAGTTGTATTGGCTGGAGCCCCTGGACGAGGTTTGGAGGGCAAGCGCTTCCTGTGTTGTAGCGTTGAAGGTGGGGCACTCGTGCTGAGCATAAAGGCAGAAATCCATGGTGTAGGCACCCAAACTCTTTGCCTCTTCTCTACAGTGGCTGACTAGCTAGTCTCTGGCACCATCATTATAAACATGAAGGCCTAATCGATGCTTTATCACCATCTTGATGGCCAGCCAGTTGAAAAGTTTGTCTGGATGTAGGTTGGTGAGAAACTGCAAAGCTTTACTTTCCAAACCAAGGGAAACTTGGACTGTCCACTCTTCCATTGACCGGGCACTGAGTTTGGCAACCGGCTGCCCTTGGATGAGATAAGTTTCTGCTGGCTCTTTCTCGTTGTACTATGGCACCTTTGTTTGTACTTTTTTGGGAACTTTCTGGTGGCTCTGGCGAGGCTGGCAGCACTGTGTGTGAGGGGAAGGATGCGCCGTCATCTGTGTAAGTGAGCCAGCCACCAGCACATGAAAGGAGATGGGAGCATGGCTTCTCAATGCCGCCCTCAGTAGGGGTGAGCTGGGCGCCTGAGAGTGGACAGCAATCTCTCTTGGCTAGTTCCCCAAGTGACAATCTTCTGGTGCTGGCTGGGGGGGTGGAGCTGGCTCCATCAGGCAAGACGGCAGCAATTTCTTCTTTGCTATATCTCACCATTGGCATGATCCCACCCCTCCTCAAGCGCATGTCCTCAGCAGTTTCAAGCCATAGGATGAGCTTTTTCATGGCTTTCAGCATGGCTATCATTTGCCCTCCCTCTTTTGACACCAATGTGATAATTGATGGACCACTGAATAAGATCTCAGACGAAATGTCCTCACAAGCATTCTGTTGTTAGCACAAGGCATACCCTAATACTGCATGCAACTCTTGCACTTCCACTCGCTGGGCAATACCCAATCAGGCACGTAACTTGACTTATGATACAATCATGCATTTTTCATGAAGGTAACAGAAGCACTGCTACCTTGGAAGAAATAATGTGAGGCTAGCAACACCAATGACTAAGTAACATTCAGATTGATTTACAACACATTTAAACCAAACTTTTTGTCCGTAAGCATGCTGCCCTAGAGCATGCAGTGAAGCTCTGTCCAAGTACTCCTAACAAGCTGCAATATTGATATTGAATTTTGGGAAATTATTTTGAGATTAGCTATCTTATCTTTCCATGCACTAAAGCCACAAATCCAGAAACCACTTGGTTGTAGCTACATTTCCAAACTTGTGTAATTCTTAAAATGATCAGTCCTTCAATAGCCAACTCGTTTTTAGGAACATTAGCTAAATAAATTGTAATAGTTTATTGGCTTCAACAATGGTTTAGCTGCTCGCCTAGGGTATAACTGAATAAAGTTAGTATATATCTGAATAAAGTAGTGACATCGAACGTATTTGGAACATGGAGAAGCTAGATTTATAAATAGGTTTTCAGGGTTCATGTGCTTAAGAAAATAAATGTGAGCATTCCATGGTCAGCCACACAACTGCAGCTGACTCAATACCACAGACTGTATAAAATGATGGAAGAGGCAACCGTGTCGTCACCCATTGGTTTCAGCATACCATTTAGGAAGCCTCGATTTTGGCTATTTGAATTACGTCATTTGGTCATTTTGAATCCGGATGTGATTCCTATTGGACGAGAGCGTGAATTGAATATCCGGGGAGGAGCGAGGGGTGGATCTATGGGTGGATCTGACCGTATCAGACAAGGACCAGAGGATAGCCACGCCCCTAAAGCATATTCTGGCTTTATCCTTTATTCTAGTCTATTTGGGACCATAATTTACAAAAATGAACATCACGATATATCAAAGGAGACTTGAAACTTGCGATAGATGCAATAAAGTAATGTGGAAAATCATTATTTAAATGATAAATCAGGTGGGAAAGTAGGGTCATTTTCTCATAGACTTCTATAGGATTGAACTTCTTTCTGCAACCAACGACGTCGCCATCTGCTGGCCATTAAATAGAATGCACATTTTGGAGATTTCTGCATTGGCCTCAGTTTTCAGACCCGAGTGCTGCGTCCATCTTTTTATACAGTCTATGCTCAACACCAGCGAAGATCTTGAGCGGGCTACCCAAATGCGGGAACTAGTAATTCAAGCTAAAATAGCTTGCAGTTCTTCCTTACCGCTGCACACGTCACTGTTCGCATCAAATGACGACACTGGAGGGTGAAGTGGACGGATTTTGCGGTTCATTTCCAGAAATGTAGAAAAAATATGTGAAAACTGCGTGCATTTTTTGCAGTATTTCCAACTCGGACAAATCGAGATAAGGTTGAAAATCGGTGAAGTGTCCCCTTAAAATTCTTTTTCTTGTTTTGGACGGACTGTTTGTTTCTTCAGTTCACACTCCAGATCAGTGGGTGGCGCTTATTCAGCGCGCATGTGTTGATTTGAACCAGCGAGTAATAAAGAGTTGAGGTCGACTCATCTGGGTCCCGGCTCATGCGGGTGTGGAAGGGAATGAAGAGGTGGATATTTAGGCTAAGCAAACACTCTGAGTTACACAGATAGACATTCAAGTTCCACTAAGCAAAGCTGAAGTTAAATCATCCATTAGGAAATATGCACAATCTGCATGGCAGGAATATTGGGACGGCAGTGAAACTGGAAGGCATCTGTATGAAATACAAAGGCATGTGGGTGATGGCAGGATTGTGGGCCTCAAACGGAGAGAAGAAAATATTATAACGCGTTTGAGAATAGGTCATACAGGTCTTAATCACACATTACACAAAATAGGCAAGCACCACACTGGAAACTGCACACACTGTAACCAGCCAGAAACAGTTGGACATGCAATACTTCACTGCAAAAATTACGATAGCCAGAGGAAAAATCTTGTTCAGTCACTGAAGGAGGCAAAACACCACAACTTTACATTAACAGGGCTTTTGGGAAAATCAGTAGGTAAAGCAAAGCATGACATTATTAAGTTCCTGAGAGAAAGAGAATTGGATAAAAGAATCTAGTTTTTTTTTTTAAACTGCCTAATCTCTTGTTCCACACTCCAGTCCAGTTGGTGGCGGTAATGCACCGATAAGTAGGTTTAACTACAAATAAACTGAGAAAGAATGAGAAAGAGTTGAGGCAAACACGTGAGAAAAATGGTTGAATCGGCGGAGATCCGTGTGGTCCGCTGTGGTGGAAGCAAAATAAATTTCAGAGAAGCGATTTTCACATTTGATTCAAAGTAAGTTTGAATAAGAGAAGCGTAAGAATGTTTGACATGGCTAACATGCGATTCTAGGATGGGTCTGACAGGCTTGCGCTCACTGCTTTTGAGGCCACTCAACGCTGAATTATTAGCACCATATTTGCTCTTTCCAGTATTGTGTGTGCCAGCAAGGCGTGTTATTTGTGCTTATGCTTTCTGCATGTTTCTAACGTGTTCCCTGAATAGTTGTAGTGTAGCTAGACTAAACTTCAGGCTAATCAATCTAAATTCTGTTCATTTGATTTGTCGCCTTAAATTTGCCTATCGCCTTTAGGAAATACTGCAGGCGCTGGCTAGTCGTTGTGACGGAATTATTTCCCTCGTAACTCGTTTGTTTTGGCAATCGGTAGGATGTTGTACATTTTACGGTCCTTTTGGATAACGTAAGATAAGTCCTGTGACGTTAGCCAGATTGGTATGCTTGAATTCATGGCCAGCTAGCTTGCTATCTGGGATACGGCTTCCTGTGATGAAAAGCGACTCTGGTGACATTGGTCTCTCATGCGCAATTTGTTTCAGGTTCTTGCTCTGCGCGTCGGGGGACTCTGTAAAAGTTTACAGCACCGGCACTGAAGAGTGTGTTCACGTTTTAGAGGGACACACACACCTGGTTACCGGGCTGGCCTTCAACCCAACCAATCACCTACAGGTCTCATTTTTCAGCTTACCCCTCAACTGCAAATGCACTTTGCATGATATGAACTATGGTTTTGGCTGCTGGGTTACTTTCCTTAGCCATGTTAACGCTAGATTTTAAAAGTAACCCAATTTTTTTAATCTTCACGTGACACGGATGTTATTTTGACCGATGTTCGCACCAAAGCCGTAGTTTTTCAAATTTGATTTTGAATACTTGCACTTGTAGTCCTGGATAGTTACATAGCTGATCTGTGCCCATGCAACCTCAGAATGGTCAGACTTGATTTTTCTGTGTTTTTTTTACGTGTTGTTCAATTGGCCATTCGTGTCAAGTCACCTGACGTAACTAGGTTTTGTTACCCACCATCTCCGATGCTGCTGAAACTATCATATTATGAATGCTGCAGAGAGAAGTGTTCTTTCAACTTTTTTTGTTGCTATGTTTATTGGTTCCAGAAATAATGGTCATAATTATGGGCCAAGTTGGACAATTTGACTGCAGATGTTTTTTTTCCACTCTCAGTAATTTTAAAATTATGACTTTGATTTAGGCCAGCTTTCTGATTTAAGGACGAGAAATCCAAAAGAACAACCATACACCCCTTATTAAGCCTGTGAATTCGGCAATTTGAATATTTAATTCAACTGTATACAATGCAATTCTGTGATATGGAAAAACCTAGCTTGTCACTTTCATTTGAAATTGAGTTTGACCCTTATCTGCACTAATTAAGGGTGGTGAAAATCTGAAAATGCTGATTATTAGTATTATTTGAAATGTCAAAGTCGACCTTCTGTTTTCATTTGCTCAGAAAAATATGGAATCTTAAAGTATTTCTTCAGTTGCAATGAACTTGCTTTAATTAACGTACAAGGTTTTTCCAGATCACAGGAGAATCTAGGAATAGACACATGGTGCTGAACTGAGGACTGTGATGGTTATTTTTTTCTATCTGGAGGATTAAAGGACCAGTGTGTAAGATTTAGGGGGAATCTATTGGCTGAAATATTGGCTGTAATGGAACATAATATTCATAAGTTTGTTTTCATTAGTGTATAATTTCTTGAAAATAAGAATTATTGTTTTTTTTTTTTTTAACCTTAGAATGAGCCCTATATGTCAGTAGAGGGAGTGGGTCCTCTTTCACAGAGCCTTCCATGTTGCACCGCCACGTGTCTGCAATAGCGCTGAACGAGCAAAACAAACAATGGCTCAAAAGGGCTTTTCACATTTTTCGCAGGTTTCACAGCCACCGTAGTAGGTTCACGGTTCACCGTGGTGGGGGGGCTGTGGGGCTGGGGAATGGTTAATAGTCGGTCGCAATCTACAATCTTACTGTTGGATGGCATTATTGGTCTCTTAAATCTCTATATTTATCACATTATTATGATCATTATCATTGCAGCAACTGCAGAGTCCACTAGAGACATTTTGTGGTTCCAAGGCTTTATGAAGGGTTAATTATTTTATACTTAATGAGAGTTAAAAAAAAAACATCTGCAGCAACAATGGCTGACTTGGCCTTAATAAATTAACAATTATTTTTGGCACAAAAACACCTGAGATGGTGGGAGTCGCCCCTTGGTGATTTGACGTAGAATTACCCAATTGTGTGCAGGCGTGCGACCCTATGACGTATTTATATCCCCGAAATACGAGTTTCGGGGATATCATGGTTTCGCCCCACCCGCCACCGCGTCCGCAGATTTTAGCCGTTAGAGCGATAACTCACAATATACTTTACATTGGCTTCTCATTGTTTGCATATGGGTAGATATGGTAGAGAGGATGAACTGATTAGATTTTGGGCAAGTATGCGCTCCTAGGTTTGCCACCAGGTGGCGCTATATATTGAAAAAAACAGTTTTTTAACCATATCTCTGGAACAATTACTTACACAGACCTCAAATTTGCCTCATATTGTAGGTCTAGTAAAGAGGAATCAAGGGTTTCCCGCAGAGAATCGGTTAGTCAAGGTGGTGACCCGGGGGGCATCCAGCGTTTATTTACTCTATAAATAAATAAAGCAGTTGAAGTGCAATAACAAAGTGACAAACTTAACAGTCTTGTAACTTTATTATAAAGTTTTTATAGTGTAACACTTGCTTGTACACAGTGTATTTTAGCCGTACTGTAAGAGCTGAGCTGGAAATAACAAGATCAAATAAAAACACACAGTCTTACCAAAATTCATGCTACATGCATGAACACAGGCAAAATTTTAAAAAAAGAAGAATGAAAAGCGCGTAAAATGCGCACAACCGGCCCTAAGGGTTAAACGAAAATTAATGTAAGAACGGAAAATATATTTGTTATCTGTTTTGACTTCAATTCCTCAAATGCTTTGCGGTTGTGGTTATGTTTGAGGAGAGGAGAACGGTATTATGTACGGAAGCGCATTGCATTCACAGGATTAAAAAAAAATATACACCTTATCTCGTAATTACGAGATCTTGAGAAAAGATTAATGCTCCACTCACCGTGTTCTGTGTGATATAGCCAACCTGAATATTTCGGGTGCACAGCCCACTTTGGGTTCCACCCACTACCTCGATGTTTAGAGGACTGGGGCTGAGGAGGTGGCGGAGGGGGGTGGTGTTTAGAGGACTGGGACTGGGGCTGTGGAGGTGGCGGCGCAGGTGGTGAAGTAGGCCGGTGTTCTGACAATTTGTGCTGCCTTGTCAAAAAATGCTGCCGTAATGCAAAGCGATCGTAAAGTCTTTGTTTTCCCCTAAATATTGCAATATGAATCAGTTTACAGTAGTAACTTTGTTATTTGTTATCTTCTTATAACATAAGCAGATGTTATAATGAGTTGGATAAGTTTGTTTAAAGATATATGCCTCATGCCATTATCATCCAATCTCTGCGTTTTAAGGAAAACCCTGCGTGTACATGCAAATTATATATACGCTTACAGGTCGAAAGGCGCACCGAAAAAAGACGTATATTTATGATATTTGTGGATACTTGAGATGTGAGCGAAGAAATGGAGCCCAAGATTTTAGGTTTGCGCAAGCGCAGAACCGCGAGGTAGCATATTTTGATAGGTAGCAAAATTTGACAGAACACCGGCTTCTTTGAATAAAGTACCCTGATATTTTTGACTGCTTTTTCCCATCCATTACTGTACACTAGAGAAAACCACGTGCAATTGTCAAACATAGCAGAAAGCCACGCGCAAACACATCGGTAGCCTTGATAAGAAACCAAACGAATTGCATATAGCCTATCTTAATGAAACAGAATATGTGGGCAAGCAGCTGATAGGAGACACTATTCCAATGTTTAGTTTAGATGAATAATTATCTTGCCTCCACATGTCCTTCCCACGACGTCGACAGTTTATTGTATATCCGGATAATTAGCTTCTTCCCCATACAAAAAAATAATGTTGGCGTAGCAACAGGTGATAGATGGCAGTAACTTATTTAACCAACAGATGCCGGCCGCTATTCGGCCTCATCGAGATGCGGCCTTATTTTACGGTCTATGCATGCGGGGATGCAACAGATTTTTTTTTTTTTTTTTTTTTTTTTTTGGTGGGGGGCCGTAGTCAAGGCGGGAGGCATTTGTTGTCAAGGCGGCCGCCCCGCTGCGGGAAGCCCTGGGAATCTAATAAGGGGGGCTTCGAGGATTGGGGAATTTCGGGGATATACCCCTTGCTGTCGGCCACCGACAGCTTAGGCCTAGTTTTGTATTTGTGTGCGTGTACGTGTGTGCGTGGGACGGTTCCAGGCAGGAGTCTATCTAAACTGTTGACAGACATGGTTCACATGCGAAGATGCATATGAGCAGTCATGGCACTAAAATCGGGTTTTAGCAAATGCCTGGATTAGCGCCTTTTGCATTGTATCGTGGGAAATAAGTCTGAGTTTACTTCTAGTTTTTTTTTTTTTTTTTTTCCCCACTGGTGCTGGGTGCAGTTTTGTCTTTTCTTTGCCTTTATAGTGAAGCTACAGAGCTTAAAAAATTTATTAGACCACCTGTCATAAAAAAAAATGAGAAAACACGAATATTTAAGAAATTTGTGTAAACCTTGTTTAAAACTAAAAATTATTTTGTAATTTCTTTGGCAAATAACAAACTAAAACGACTAAATAGTCCTTATTCGCACATAAAAACAAACAAAAAAAACTATATATTGTATGGCTTCCTTTGATCTTGATAACTGCTTGCATTTTTGCAGTCAACCACTGAAACTATTTTTTATGTTCAGGAATGCAAGAAAATAATTTATTTGGCATCTTAATCAAAAATATTAATGTGCCTAACTGTTTTTTCCCGTTTTTGGTAAAACGGTAAATTCGAAATTTCATGGATAACACAGTAATTATATTGTAACCTTGAAAATGTCATTTCAGTTAAAGAGCTTGCGCATACTGGTGGATTAACCATCACAGAAACATAAAAATTATTTTGATAATTACCAACGCTGTTAATTTAGGGCAGCTGTGGCATAAACCTTACAGAAGGTGGTGGTCTAAAATTTGTTAAGCACTGTATGTGTACTTTTTTTTTTTTTTTATACCAAAGTAATGGATCCATTTTGTTCCCTATGGTACGTAAACTTGTAGCTGTAGGTGGGGATGTGCTGTCTGAAATGTGACCTCAGTACTTGACCTGAATTGCTGCCGTAAATATCTGCCTGTCTCTTGCAGGTTTACTCGTGCTCACTAGATGGCACTATTCGACTGTGGGATTACACCGATGGCATCCTCATTAAGGTACAGTCTTGTTACGCAGTTTTTCTCAACATCGGTCTGCGGGACCTCCTGTGTATGTTCCACCCATCATTGCAGTACCAGAATTTTAACAGGGTTGTGATTTTTAAAAAATTGCTGTATACATGTTCACGAGGGTTATTTACCCTTTTAAAGGGGAGACCATGTCAGAAATAGCTTTGCATGCTCTGAAGACTTCTACACTTGTGTTGTAATATCTTGCAGATTTTATTGCATCACAAGAAGGGAATAATTTAATTGATGAAATGAAAGAATCAGTTGGCTTCTAATTGGTGAAAGTGCAGGCACACGGTCACTTCAAAAAAGTTGTGGTAATAATGATAACTTAAAAAGACAAGGGGAATGACAATAAGCTAAATATGCATTGTGTGATAGGGAAAACATTTTGGCAACGTATTTTGGACCCTTCTGATTGTCCATTGTATTTAAACTCTGTTGGTTAAAAATGTGCCCCCTTTATTGCAATTTTTTTTTGTGGTAAAGCACCATTTTTATTAGCTCACTTGGTCCAGTGGACCAAAGGGAGCTTATGGGATCACATGGTCAGCGTCTGCGACAACTTTTGTCTTCTTCTGCCAAACCACTGAGGGAATCGGTGTGAAATTTTTGGGGAGGTACATATGCGTGTACAGATTAAAGTGTGTCGAGGTGTCGAAACGGGAAATTGAACGTGTCCGTCAATCGGCCATATTTAAAATTGCTCGATATCTTGCTGGGGAGCATTTGAAGGCAGCTAGAATGCTGAAACTTTGTACACACATGCTTTTGAGGACGTAAAAATAAAAGGCTTGGCTCTAAATTTGCTACAATACTACACCCTTGTGCAACACATGTAAGCCCAATAGCCAACTGGTGAACTCTTCAGTATTTAATGCTGGGTACGATGATCTGGTGTCTGGGGCCGATATTTCAGTGGAGCTGCGCTATTAAAGGAGCACTGAGCTGCAAAAAAAAAATGACATGAGGAAACATCAAACCATAATGCAGAATTTTGCTGAATTTTTGTTTTTCCCCGACACAAATTACAAAAGGTCTCGTCGTTTTCCCAATGTTGGACCCAAGCATAAATCAAATACTGCCGCTCGTGAGCTTGCGTAACACTAAAGCCTGAAATAAACCTAGTGAGTCACAGTGCCCATGGCGCTATTTTCCTACATGCCATATAGCTATGCCTATTTCGGACGGACGACATGGCCATCGAGGGTAAATGATCCCTTTAGACGAAAATCAGTTAGTCAAAAAATGACACGTTTAAAATTGATTGCAGTTGCTGTTGGAAAAAGACCAGCTGGCTCAGTGCGCACCCAGGACCAGCGATAACGGCCGATACTGTGCTGCATCAGTATATCTGTCGTGGTTCTGATTCCTCTGCTTTGTTCAATGACATTCAAATCTTTTTTTTTTGTTGCAGACATTGGTTATTGGACACGAGATCTCGGCGCTGTATGTTGCAAAGAAACATGAAGGGGTGGTTTTTGCCATTATCCCCATGGCGAGTGACACAGACCAGCGTGAGTGGACTCCCTGGGGCAAACCTGGATAGTACATTTGCAGACTAGCAGCAGTTAGTAAATGGCATGCATGAGTGTGCGTTCATGTTTTACACGCACGGCTGCTTTGTGTCCTACTGCTTCAGTCTTGAACAGCTACCAAACTCTTAAGGCCAAGTGAGATGCTTCTGGGAAAAAGTATTTGTTGAGAAGTGGGATGATTACATGCGAGATGGTCTCTTTCATCCTGTTCCTGTAAACTTTGCCTCAAGCTATTTATTTGCGAAGTAATTAAAATCAATGTCTAGATGATAAGAACGGAGAAGTGATTATAAGGTTGCCCTAACTAGGCTGCTATATGAGATTGTAAAATATTTGGCTATGATTTGAATGTGTTTTTATCCCTCGGCCCGAATATGACCAGAGGGGTATTGTCGTCACCTGCGTGTCTGTCTGTCGTCTGTCCGTCCATGACTTTGTCCGGGTCAGTACTCAGCAACTAATGACCGCAGCTTCACCAAATTTGGTATGGTAACTCACCATAGATGTGCAACGTCAGGTTTTTTGCTGGATTTGACCTTTGATCTTGGCCGAGGGGTATTCAGCTAGGTGTTTGTTTCAAATTATTTCAAAAAGATTCATTTTAAAATTGCTCTGTTTTAAATATGTAAGAAATATTTGTATTGTGTAAAATGTGTATCAAACCATAGTTGAAATTAACATATAAATAGTTTTTATTATATTTGCATTAAACGGTTAAAGGAGGAGACAGCACCTCGGCAAAGTATATTTCAGCAGAAAGTAGATTTCTTGAAGTGTCTAAAACGCATAGTTTTATAAATTTTAATTTGGTAATGATCCAGTGCGACGCATTTTTAAACCGGAAAGTCTTCAAATCGTCATCAATACCAGGGGGCAGACAATTTTACTTGGGGAATCTAACCCCTGGATTCCACCGGACGCGTATTTGCAGCGTGACGTGAGCGACGCTATTTTGCTGCGTCTTGTACGCGACTTCATGTTCCACTGAACGCGGAACGCCAGCGTAGCGTCCTGCCAGCTGATACAATCAACTTGCTCAGATTTCGCATATTTCGTCATTTTTACCGGCATATTCGTGCAACGACCTTAAATGCTTTCTGTTATTTTTTCTGCTTTAATTGCATTTAATGTCATTTCCGTCTTTGTTATGCAGTAGAACCTACTACAGTCCAGCCGTGAACACCATAGATTTAAAAAAAAAAAAAAAACTGTGCCCGTGTTTTAGTTAAAGCAAAATCACAACTTTTAAAAGTAAGTTATAAACGAATTTTATATCAAAGATTTGTGGCTGGTTTCTTTTAGTTAAATGCGTATTCCCCTTGATAGTTACTTCCTGCCTGGCACGATCTGGTGTGCGATTCCCATTAGCGCAAATACTAACGTAGTTGGATCCAATAAATGTATATGGTCGAACTATTGGAAACGTATCCCTGCTACAAGCACCCGCGGACCTACGCGACTTCCGCTTTAGTTCCCCCTGGCGACACAGTCACGTGCCTGGATACGTTGAAAACAAACCAGATAAATGGCCTGTCACAGCACAATCAGCAGTCACTTTGACAGCATTTTCCAGCGAGTTTACGCAGAGATGCCAAGTCTGACGCCCTAGGCGTGAGTCTCTCCTCTTAGTGGGATTCACGTTCCTGTGCCGTAGTCAGCAATTATTCAATCAATGCGCACTGAAGAAATTCACTCACGGAATTTAAGTCATTGTGCATCAAGTTAATCAGTTTCACGTGCATTACAGTGGATTTCCCCACTAGTGACTCGGAAATCGATTATGACTCTGGAATTCTCAGGCTTGTCTTTACTGGGGGATTGAAAGCAATGGAATTACATAAAACGTTTCAAATTGTCTTACTTCATTAAAACAATTTAAACGATCATGAAACGCATGCATTGTATCCAATCCCTGAGTAAAGAGAAGCACGGGAAGTCCGGAGTCATAATCGCTTTCCATCTTAGTTGTGATGAGGTCAACCTTTATGCAAGTGAAACGGAAACTTCAATGCACAAAGATTTTAATTCGACGTGAGAATCTCATTAAGCGTTCAATGAATAATTGCAGACTATGGCGAATAAGCCTAAAAAATGCGTGAGACCTACGCCGAATGCGTGAGACTTGGCATCTCTGATTATACAGCCTTCCAAATGTCGTACGATTTTATAGATGGTCTTCCCAGCGAGGCGAGGACAAGGTATGGGCTGAAATTAGCCGTTGTTGGCTTGGATGACTGCCCTTACAGGCTGCCAGCAGATGCATGGACTGATGACCCTACACAGTGGCCAGATTTCCGGTTTGGGAATCTGTATATGTATTTGACCAGCACACGAGGTGTGTACAATATTATCAACTCATTTCTCTTGTTTACCTGTATACATTTTGGCATTTTGGAGCGATGAAATGGCGTAAAAACGGCGTTGAACAGTGCAGTGCAGCATGGCAATTAACCTGTCAAACTGGTTTGTTTTCAACGGCAGGCTAGTTGCTAGGGCCTCCAGTGCCCGTATGTAGTGTCAATTCCGGTAATCTCGCCCTCGCCTATATTCAGATCAGCACGACTGCGGCTTGCCAGTGGCAGAAATTGGACTCGGCGCGTATTTGATGCGGAGCAGCATGGAGAGCCGCTTCTGGGATGCTGTCGAGACGTGCCGTGGCGCGGCTGGTGGAATCCCAACCATAGTCTAGAATGACCGCGGATCAATTCCGGCAACCGCGTCGCGGCAGTAACGCGGCCAAGACGCTCCCGGTGGAATCAAGCCTTCAGGCTGCGTTCGGAATGCACACTTGTCCACTCGCTCACTCACTCTCTATATTGTTTTCAGTGTAGAACATTCACTACACAGTGCCCTATTTAGTGGGTGAGTGTGCATTTCAAATGCGTTATCCAATCAAACACCAGTGCCGCGGTGCTTGTGCGTCAGTTAGTCTCTTATGTGACGTCAGTTGTAAGACAGCAAATCGCAGACCACCTCAGATCCTTTTCCCTTGACTGCAAAGAACATGTCAGAAATCTTGGGGTTATCATAGATGCTGATCTTAACTTTCACAATCATATTAATAACGTCACAAGATTGTCTTTCTTTCACCTAAAAAACATTTCAAAAATCAGAGGCTTCCTGTCAAATTCCGACGCTGAAAAACTTGTTCATGCATTTGTAACTAGTAGACTTGACTACTGTAATGGTCTTTTTCCTGGACTCCCTCAAAAATCTATTAAACGGCTGCAGCTCATTCAGAATGCTGCTGCACGAATTTTAACTAAAACCAAGAAAAATGAACATATCACTCCGGTTCTGAGGACCTCGCATTGACTTCCAGTACATGCCAGAATTTATTTTAAAATCCTTCTTATTTTTTACAAGGCACTGGCCTTGCTCCAAATTATATTAAAAAAGTGCTTGTCCCATATGAACCAACAAGAAGCCTTAGATCATCAGCCAATGGTCTTCTTGTAGTTCCTTGCATATGCTGTAAAGCTGGAGAAGCTGCTTTCAGCTATTATGCCCCAAGTACATGGAATGCCCTTCCAAGGGATATCAGAGATGCCCCCACACTTAGCTCTTTCAAAAGCAAACTTAAAAAATTTCTTTATAGTGTCATTTTTAGCTAGTTTGAGTTTTTTTTTTTTTTTTTTTTTTTTGCATGTGTATGTTTCTCTGTTGGAATGTTGTTTTTATATTAATGTGTATGCTTATATGTTTACTCCTGTGAAGCACATTGTGTTGCCTTTGGGTATGAAATGTGCTCTATAAATACATTTTCTTCTTCTTCTTCTCTTTCCTTTCATCCGGGCCATGAAGTGGTTCAAAGGGCCTTCAGTAAGCTCTCCCTTTACGGCTTGGCTGCCTGCAAGCTGTTTTTATTTAAGCTGGCCTGATTAACAATCAAACAATCTATCGACTGAGCGACCAAGATCAATACATGACCTATAATTAGAAATGGTAATGAAATTTGAATTCCCATTGCCTACATTTATATAATTGATATGGCATTGTAAATCCAAAACTTTCCCTGACTTTGCAGCTTTTATTTTCGCCGTCCTTGGGATTGTCACACATCTGTGCAACCTTACAGCGCCCTTTAGCCATGACAACATTCAAAATAAAGAACGGATCCCCGCAGCCTCGCAAACTAATTTCCGCAAATCTGTGCTGCTTAACGAGCGCTGAAATTATGAAGACATTGATATTTTACGTCGTAATTTATGTGCAGAAGACGCCTCATAATTTTGTGGTGTAATTCATAACAATGCTATCAGAAGTAAATTAGACTGTCATCGGTTTTTACCAATTAATCTGAGCAACTGTGGCTAATCGGAAGATGTAAACTGTGAGAGGTTAAAGTTATTAAGCATTTTTAAAGGTGAGGTTTCTGAAGATCAAATTCAAAATCAGAAGATTCCCCAAGTAAAAATGTCTGCCCCCTGGTATTGAAGCCAATTTGAAGACTCGCTGGTTTACAAGTGCATCGCACTGGATCATTACCAAAATCAGTCATGCAGTCAGCGAAAGTTTTGGATTTACAATGCCATATCAATTATATAAATGTAGGCAATGGGAATTCACCTTTCATTACCATTTCTAATTATAGGTCATGTATTGATCTTGGTCGCTCAGTCGATAAATTGTTGATTGTTAATCAGGCCAGCTTAAATAAAAACAGCTTGCAGGCAGCCAAGTCGTAAAGGGAGAGCTTACTGAAGGCCCTTTGAACTACTCCATGGCCCGGATGAATGGTTAAAGAACAACTGACGTCACGTAAGAGAATAACTGACGCACAAGCACCGTGGCACTGGCGTTTGATTGGATAATGCGTTCGAAATGCACACTCACCCACTATATAGGGCACTGTGTAGTGAATGTTCTGCACTGAAAACAATATAGAGAGTGAGTGAGCGAGTGGACAAGTGTGCATTCCGAACGCAGCCTTAGGTTCCCCAAGTAAAATTGTCTACCCCCTGATATTGACGCCGGTTTGAAGACTTTCCGGTTTAAAAATGCGTCGCACTGGATCATTACCAAATTAAAATTGATAAAACTATACGTTTTAGACACTTCAAGAATTCTACTTTCCGCTGAAATATACTTTGCCGAGATGCTGTCCTCCTTTAATTCAAGAATTTATCAGCAGTCGGGTAAAAGTAATTTGAAAAACGGCGGGGAAGTCTAGTCACGATCACAGCCGCCAGCAGCTGTAAGGAGCAAAATCAAAGTGCTTCTTTGTCAGTCGACGATTGCAAAAAAATAAAGGAATCCTCTCTGTTTGAAATCAAAATTAGGTTAAAGGTCTTCTGTTGGTTTAATATTAGGGTTAAGACAAAGACATTAAAAACAATATTTTAGGTTATGGTTTTGGTAGTTCCCAAAATGCCACAAGCTGACCTAAATACTCAATGCCAGCCAGCAAAGGCATGCATCAGCTACACGACCCTTGTATGATGCCATACATTAGGCACCGCCCCCAGGAGTCCTGAGTGGTTGGGTGGAGGGGTGGCTTTGTTTGTTTACAGAGTTGGCGCTTTTGTGACCATCTAGCAGTCAGAAATCTCTTGGTGTTGCTTTACAGTGTTATCGCTATTCAACATTCCTCTGCTCTTCTTTCCTCAGAGACCTTCCAGCTGGTTGCCATACATTTACCCAAAACTGGAGCACAGGAAGTTGAGGTCAGGGAGTTGTCCTCTGTTCTTTTGGATGTTAGCCCCTTGCCAGGATCCACCTCTTTTGGCAGAGAGGTAGGAGCTCCATTCCTCCACAAACCTAGGAGGTTGGATCAGCCGACAAGTTATAATGGAGTAATGAGCTGATAAGTAGCCCTGACTGCATACTGGGGAGACGCTGGTTTAATTTTTCACATTGGATTTAGTCCAATAGCGTGAGCATGGACTGTCTGCGCTGCTGTTTTGTGTTTTTTTTTTTTTTTTTTTTTTTTCTGAGGCCTTCCTGTTATGATTTTGTTTTATTTTTTTTTGTTGCTACTGCAGGGTGAGTACATTGCCTCTGCAAATGGTCTCCAGCTCACAGTGTTTTTCTTCAGGACGCAGAAAACCAATAGGTGAGTTGATGCAACAGCCTTATAGATCAGCGTAATGATGTGATTTATTTTTTGTAATGTTTAAGGAGTTGCCTGTCTGCTTTAAGTATGTTTGGCTTGTACTGCCTTAAGAATGATTTGGGTTTTAATTCGCTTCATCGTGCTTGATGGTAGTCCTTTGTCGTACTAGCTCTGCCCTCGGGCTTCACTATGGACCTTTCCGACCTGTCAATCATATGTAGCAAAACAACCAATCAGATTGCCAAATCTTACTAAGGTCTAGCCTACATCCGATGCTATAGTTAGCAGCCAGGATTGCTAAAGAGGGATATGAGTAAAAATAGTCACACAACAGCCAATGTTTCAAGATACATGTAGATGTAATGTTAACGTTAACCCAATCAACGCAACACGGCAGCACTATAATCCAGTTATTGTCAAATTTCGTCATTAACTTTCCCCCTTTTCTTTGCTGGTTGGTCATAATGCATCTAATTGGAGCCGAAGCAGCCAATCAGAATTGTGGCACATTTGTAACACTGTGCACAGCGCGAGTGAGCGCGCAGGTGAAGCTGAGCACGCACAGAGTGGGCAGGTTGAGTGAGAGAGACACACACCTTGAGCGAGCATGCTGCAGTCTGCCAGCGCATCGAGCATGCGTTTGTGAGAGGGCATTGAGTGAAACTGAGTTAAAGGGGTTAATATTGCACGTTCATATTGATCATAAAAAACATGCAAAGACATTTGTTGAGCATAGTTTTGTTCGCTCAATCAGAAGGGTTTTTTTCGCTCATGTTTAATTTTTCCTCAAATGAAGATTTGTGTGCTTGCACAATATATTTTTCTGTGCTCAAAATTTCCAATTGCTCGCTCAGGATTGTGGCACAAATATAACTCCATAGAAAACTACTTGCGCTGCTTTACACGTGCTGTATGATTCCACTCTTTTTCTTGGTTTGATCGAAATGTGCTGTTTATTGGCTGCTCGGCTTTTCTGCATTGATCGCCAGCACTTCGCAGTTACTCTTGTATCTCCACCCGTTCCTTTAAAAAAAATTGATGTCATGGGTGTATCCTCGCATTAAATAGTTAAGGCCTCTCTGGAAGACTTTGCCGGACAAGTTGGACGCATTTGGTACAAAATAAACCGCAATATTTTCAGAAATATGAGCGCGAGAGTTCTGCTTAAGCTTCTGCTGTGCTGCGGGAACTGAGCTGCGTAGATCTGGGCCTTAGCAACAGTTACTAAGGGGGACGGAGCTGGTCGGAGCTAGGCGGAAAGGCCCATTGGTTTACCCTTCCGAGGCTCTGCCTTTGCATCTTGGAGGAGATTGATGTACACATCGCCCAATAGCAGGGCACCATTCACGCAACGCCCTCCCCAGTATGTCTACGGTGCTGTTGCTGCTCCTCTGTGTTTTTCACTCAGTGACCTGGGGATGGATAATCTCCGGCAAACGTTGCGTCCGTTTGCTGTGGCAGAAGAATTCGCCTTCATTCGTCCGATCTGTTTGCAAATTCTGTCCGCGTAGCCTGCGTTGCGCTCTTGAGGAGCTGCGCTTTTGTGGTTCAGAGTCTGTCCGTCGTGTCTACACCAGCCCTGCGCATGAGGCAGAGGGCGTGACGACTCTGCCTGCCAAATGGCAGTTACTGCTGCCAGCAGCGTCTTTTTGCGGTAGTGTAGGGCTCACTCTTCGGTTCATCTCCGTGTCGCCCAAGTTGGGTAGGGCCCAAGGCTGAGTCCTTCTCCTGAGGCAGTGGCTCTTAAATCTCTCCTTGAGTGGCTATTGTCTTGCATGTTTCCCTGTGTGCCAGTCGTCGATATATCGTTCCCCGGCAGCAAAAAAAAATTCACGGGAGTGGTGAGCGATTTCGCGTTAGTAAGCTCTAAAATTTTGCCTGCAAAACACAGAGAGGGCAAATGTCACAATAAAACTTGCTCTCCTCCGGTACCCGGGCTGGCCTGGTGGCAAATTTATAATTCCCAAAATGAGCTGACGTAAGAATATTCTGATTGGCTCTCACTGAGCAGGTGACCAGCGGCGCAACTACCAAATATGCAAGCAGCGGCATCTAGGGGCCCGTGGCAGACGAATTTGTGATTCCCAAACCATATTGTTGTGGGAGAATTTTTGACTACTCTGATTGGCTGAAAACAAGTTTAGGACCTGCCCACCTAGAGCTCGTGCAGACTGCATAGGAAGCTTTCCTTTAACGTCATCACGCGCCACACCCACACTACCTCCTTCAACACTCATGAACAGTTTCTGTCAACTGAACATAAGTACGCGGTTCGGTCAGAGATGTGTTATCTGCAGCTGCCTGATACTGCTAGCTATGTATGCGATAGTTAGCCATTTCTCTGTATGACCCTTGATAAGCACTGGCCTAGAGGCAGAACTAGGGTTAACTAGATGGAGATGGGAGATGGTATAAACATATTATAAAAGGTGGTCCAACATCAATAGCAACCGAAGATGTATGGTGATTGCATGTTATGATGGGTAGATTTTGAAAATATTCAGATTCCAAAACCAAGCCTAATTCTCTGAAAGGATTCTGATTCTAAAACTGGTACTCATTTCTGAAAAAACGTGGTACTGCACTGCTGAAAGAAAGGTGAGTATCTTTCTCACAATCTGTCTCGTTGGGTTTGGCAAGAAGGTAATCTGCAGAGCTCGCTAGCTTATGACAATGAAATCTAACTTCCGCGAGTGAAATCTATAAAACTGCTGTGCCCTACAGTGCGGTTTTTTTTTTTTTATTTTAAATTTTATTCCCCCTTATTCTGCAATAATGTTATAAGTCAGAGGGAACTAATTCTCTCCCATTGATGATGCTGTCCTCACAAGCAAATGTATTAGCACCACTTGGATAATGCAGAATCATTCATGTTGAGACATATTTTGCAGTTTATTTTTAACATTCTATTCTACTGAGGTGAAAATTTCTGCATCTGTATGATTGCCTTGTAAAAGATTTTATTGTATAAATTATACACTGTGGAAGTTGGCTACTTCGAAGTTTTTTGATTTGTTACCTGCCAGCCTCGCTGTGTGGGTATCTAGTCAAGGCCAAGGGTGCTGTTAAATTGACTTTAGATAAAATGTGAACACACTGGAGGCTGCAAGCAATTGGTGTCGGCTGAAGAAGAGTGCTTTTGCCACGACTGAAACAGTTGGTAACAGCTTTATTTGCCTTACCTGTTTTGTTGTGTTTTGTTGTAGAGAAAGTGGATGTATTCATGTTGAGATGACGTGTGACGTGTGTTTTGTGACATAGAAAAAGGATTGTTGGTATTTCAGGTTCTTTCTTAAGGCCACTGATAAGAAAGGAGCGAAGAACGCCTTCACTTGCGTAAGGTGCCACCCAAAAGAAGACTGCATTGCTACGGGCCATCTGGATGGGAAAATTCGCCTATGGTGAGCACTGAGCACCCAGCCGACTGCCTGAGACCACCTGAGCCACCAATCCCATTGCATTCTGCCATCTGTTAGCCTGTAATTTCCCTTTCTTTATATGGGCCTGAGAGCAATTCCAGGGATAATTTTGGCACAATTTTTGTGTTCTTTTGATTCATTAGATTCAAATGCTGATTAAATTTCTTGTATATAAAAAAATTGTACTTTTTTGTGGATTTAAAAAAAAAAACAAAACTGTAATTTGTAATGAAGACGCTCATGATTGGTCAGTGCCTTGATGGTCTTGCTTAGAGTGATTTTTCTTCCAGGAGAAATTTTGACCAGAAGAAGGAGTATACGTACTTCACACAGCACTGGCATCACAACGCCGTTTCAGCACTGTGCTTCACTCCTGAGGGTGTGTTCCTGACCTCTCTGAGGACGTTCTCCGAACCTTTGGCCTCATCAGTGTATTGCATGGATGGCCCGTTTTGGCTTTTAATAGTAAACGCTTTTTGGAAGTTGTTTTTGAAGTTGTACTTTATAAAATTCAGGGAGCAGTTGCTGCTTTGGGCTCGACTACAGTCTTCTTTAAATGTGTGAACGTTTCTGAAGGGTAACTCGAGGGCACAAAGTGCTTTCAAGCACCGCACCTGGATTAAAATACAGGAGGAATTTTTTTTATTCTGCTGGTGTAATTCTTGTTGAAATCGGTAATTGTTCCTGAATTGAAGTTTAAACAGGAAGTCTAAAGTGGCAAGCGTTTATTTTGCCCTCTTTCATCTCTCTTTCCCATGGAAAGTCCAGTCTGCACGAATTGCATTTGGAGGACAGGCCCTGTTCAGCGGTGATGTGTACTGATGCTGCACTGCCTTTCTGTCCAGGAACAAATCTGCTTAGTGGAGGAATCGAGGCTGTTCTGGTCCTGTGGCGTTATGGGGCGGAGGGCAAGGATCTGCTGCCCCGTTTGGGTTCGGCTATCGAGCACATCTCCGTCTCGCCGGACGGCTCGCTGTTTTGCACCTCTCACAAAGATAACAGTAAGGAGCTCTGCGATAGAAAATGTTTGGTTTCCCTATGAGCTTCATGTGTTCACATCGTAGAGTCTGGTGATTTCAACAAATCTGACTATTTCCTTTCTGTTCAGAGATCACCATCATGAACTGTAACTTGAAAGTATCGGCGATCATACAGGGTTTGGTCAAAGGTATGTCCAGTGCACTGCTGTCCTTCATATCCACACCGTTGCCTCAGACCAAGCCAGCTGATGTGACGGTTTTTTTTTTTTTCCTGTAGGAGAAGACCTCCGGACTGATTTAATCATCGACCCGCGCACAAAATCTTTAGTGCTTAACGGGAAACCGGGACACCTCGAGTTCTATTCGCTCCATCATGACAAACAGCTGTATAACGTGAGTTGAGCTTTAATTTCTGATCTTATTTGTACTTAAGCTTCCCTCTAGAGGGCTTAATGCTAAATCTGAGCTGCACTGGAGCTGATCCTACTGGGGCCGTCAGTGCAACTACCCGCTGAGATTTGCCACAGCGCAAAGCGGTGCACTCGGACGGAGCTGTGCCATTTCTGCTTTTATTTTCGGTGCCAATTCCATATGGTTCTTGTTTTGCCATATAGCACAATGGCCTTTTATGTACAATGATCTCAATGAAATTACTGGCATCCCTGACTGGCAATGCAAAAAAAAAAAAAAAGATATATGAACAATATAATTATTGAGAAACTGAATATACCAACATGTGTGAAATACTTAATGTTTTAGTGGAAACAACAAAAATCATAGTAATCATTTAACCCTTTAAGTTCTGGGGGTAATTCTATGGTACTGCACCCAAATACCGTGGACTTGAAAAAGAAACAAGAGTGCGCGTATGTATGGTTAACAATTTATTATATATCTATTTATTTAGGCAATATCAAGTCTTGAAATATAAGAAAAGTTGTTTGCCTAATAACAAGGAACATTTTGATTGATAAATCACAATGATTAATAAATTATTTAAGGACTAAAGCCCTTTTAATCTTAGACATTAAAACATTTCCTCATTCGCAACAAATGAAACACTGTGTCATTGAACTATAAAGGTTGAAATTTTTTCTATATACTAAAAAATGAGCTTTATAATGATACAAAACTATTTTCAAATCTCAGATATTTTAGTGCTCCTTATTCTTGAGTAACAATTTATATATATGTATATCACTCACACTCACACTCTCACACACAAACACACACACACACACATATATATATATATATATATATATATATATATATATACATATATGCCGCCATGACAGTCAACCAATTACGCAAGGTCTCCAATGTGGTACGTGATACGTGAAGGCACCAGGATGGATATAACAATGATTTTGATTGGTGTGAATCACACAAGGTCGAGAGTGCCATATGGCACTCTTGGGACTTAAAGGGTTAATGCAAAATAAATTTCAACTAAATCTAGGTTTCATAATTATTGGCACCCTTCATTTAGTACTTAGTGTAACCACCTCTGGTAAGGACAACAGCATGGAGTCTTTTCCTGTAATGTTTGACAAAGGTTAGGCACACGTGGGGGGATTTAGTACCGTTCCTCTAAGCAGATCCTCTCAGGATCCTTCACGTTCTTGCGTTTGAGTTTATCAACTGCCCTCTTCAGCTCAGCCCACAGGGTTTCAGTTGGATTGTGGTCTGGTGACTGAGATGGCCGTTACAGAATGTTGATTTTATTGTCACGGAACCATTTCTGTGTGGATCCTGAGGTATGCTTTGGGTCATTGTCTTGTTGGGAAGTCCACCTACGGCCAAGTCCCAGCCTTCTGGAGGTGGCAATCAAATTTTCGGTCAAAATATTCTGATACTTGGAGGAATTCATTTTGCCATTAATTTTAACCAGTGCCCCTGGGCCTCTTGAATTAAAACAGCTCCAAAACATGACTGACCCACCATCATATTTCACTGCAGGTATGAGGTGCTTCTGCTTGTATACATCTCTGTTTCGATGGCAAACATTCCGATGCTGTATCTAACCGAAACGTGCAATTTTGGCCAAAGCACCTTGTTCCAGTCATAATTTAAATAATGTTTTGCAAAGTCCAAGCGCTTGCTTCTGTGTCCTCCGGTCAGAAAAGGTTTTCTTCTGGCAACCCTTCCAAAGATCCTGTTGTTGTGGAGATGGTGCCTGATGGTGCTTTTTTTAAACCTGGTGACCCCAAGATGCCGCCAAGGGCTGCAATTCCTTCACAGTGATTCTTAGGGATTTTGTTGCTTCTCTCACCACCATCCTCAGTATCCTGGGGGGCAAAATGCAGTTGCATCCACTACACTTGAGGTTTTCTACAGTTCCATATCTTTGGAATTTTATAATAATTGCCCTATCAGTGCTCAGTGGCATATTCAACTGTTTGTGAATTTTCTTGTAGCCATTACCAGATTTATGAAGGTCTCTGACCATCTGCCTCTTTTGAACTGACAGTTGTTTTGTTTTCTTCATGTTGTTGGATAACAAAGGGATATTACATGTGTGTTTCCTCATTTTTTATACCCTAATGAAACAATTTTTTTGTACCCTACTGCAATGTAATGGCACAATATAGTTCCTCAACATTTAGATAAAACTTAAACAAGTGGAATTAAATAGTTTAATTTTGGTAGATGTTATTCACAATCTTTAAGGGTGCCATGAATTGTGAAATCATTGATTTGGAGGACATTGATCTTTGATTAAATCAGTAAATGATTTTGGTTGGTTCTATTGGAGTGTAAATATCAAACAGCATTTCTCACATGTTGTTATTTACTGAGTCTTTATAAATATATTTAAAAAAAATTTTTTTTTTAATTATTGTTTGTGCATTGCCAGTCATTGGTGCCAGTGATTTTGGAGCCCACTGTAGTTCAGAACGCGTGTCTCTAAAAGCGGAACAACAGGTAGTGGCTGGGATTCAAACATGCAGACCTTCTGTGCACGAATATCGTGGAGCGCCGTTGCCACAGTGCTTTATTTTTCAACTGTTGTTGAGTGTTGTTTTCCGTGCTTAATTGAGCTCGTACTGTCGTGAAATATGTGTGATTTACCCAACCGATTGCTTTTGTTCTGAGATCATTGACCATTATTCCTTTCTTGTGGTTGTAGCTGGACATCGTTCAGCAGGAGTACATCCACCAGTTGGGCCTGAGCCAGTTTGACGTAGCGAAGGCCGCCTTCCATTCCCTGGGCTCCTGGCTGGCCACTGTAGAGGAGCGAAAGGACGAGGTGTCTCTGCTGGAGTCCAGGCTCAAGCTGTGGGGCTACGACGAGCCCACCCAGAGGTGTGCATGAGACGCTCCCTCCTGAGAGGACTCTGTGTCGCCTTCGCTCCCCCCCCCGGCTTTCTCAAATTCAGACTTTTTTTTACCGTGTCGAACCCAGTGAGCTGGGAGCAAACGAACTTCACTTGTGCTGCCTGGTCATGTGTTTAGTTCTGGGGCGCTAATGTTGTGCAATAATCGCCCTCGGTTGTATTTTAAAGGAACTCTATATTACCGGGTACTTTGACACTAATTCCATAGTTCTGTACTTGTAAACTATATCTGCGCCAAAAATTCCCATGAAAATACACACAGTAATAATTTTAGGCTTCTTTTCTGATGGCAGACCTTGATTTTCAGCCAGTTTCTGCCCCGCCCACAATTATGTCCAAAATCCACTGGATTGACACATCGACCTGCTGACGTCATCTAAAGAACGAGACGAGCTCAGTCGAGCTCGTTTTTCTATACTGCCTATGGGAAAATGATATTGTACATGCAGTTGTACATACCGGCTATGCAGCGAGTTGGTCCTGGGTCTTTAGATGACGTCACGCTAAGAAAGGGCGGCATTATCGATTTTATAGATAAAAAAAAGGGGCGTTCCCAGGGCAAGTAGAAAGTTACTAATTACTCCGAAACAGTTTGATATTATGGGAAATGACTGCCATGTTTTTTTTCTGGATGCCTGTTTGTGAAATTTCGCCCTCTAGACGCTTTAGTTCCTTTAATGGTTCTGAGGTCTGAGTTCACTTCCCAAAACCAAGAGCAGCAAAAAAGGAAACGAAAATCTTCCTCCCTCTCGTTTTTTATGTCCCTGTCCCCCCCCCCCCCACCCACGGAGGGAGAGGGGAGACATATTGTTTTAGGCTCGATTCCCTATTCGCATTCCCTATTCGTTTCTGGAGCGTAACTCCACAACCGTTTGCGTGATCTTCACGAAACTTTGCATACTTACTACTCAGGGCCGATATTCAATTCAGTACTTAGTCTAAGTAAAACTTAAACTTAGTTTTTTCCTTGGCTAAGAAAAGTGCTTAAGTCGTATGCAAGATGCGTCTAAGACATATACTTAGTCAGACGATATCTAATTAAATTACTTGGCCATCTTCTCCGGGCATTTGGACAAATTGATGGAGCCGCCTCGCAAATGCCGATGTCGAGGTGTCGACGATCCGAGATACAGATGTCTGGGAGATGTGGGTGGTGTCTCCATCTGTGCGCTGAAAGCATCCCGTGGCGTAGAAATGCAGGGCTGTGCACAGCCTATTCACGGGTGCGATTGGATGGTTGGTATTGCCCCTGCGGGCGATGTCGTCGTCTATCAACTGAGTTAGACGCAGGATCCCCTCCCTGTTGAAACGATATCTTTTGATAAGTTCTGTATCATTGTACGCGTTGATTGGATGTAAACGTTGGTCAGCCATATGCTGACGAAGGTCGCGTTAATGGTTGAACTGAAGATGGAGGAGAGCAGCCATGATGACACGTCTTGTCCTGACGAATGATTCTTTGAGAATGATATTGTACTTAAGTGTCCAATCTGGACAAGACAAAATACTTAGTTGTGCGCACTAGAATACCAAAAATACTTAAGTACTTAGGTTTTTACTTAGTATGACTGAGAATTTTACTTAGAATAAATACTTAGCAAAATACTGCTGCAAAATGGTCCTACAGTGGTGCCTTTTGGTCTGTGCCTGTCTGTCTGTCCGTCTGTCTGGTGGCTTAGGCAGGGCAGGGGGGGGGGAGACGTGTGTTTTTACTCATAAAAACATACATTCTAGTTTTCTGTTGAAACTTCTGTTTTTTTCCTGGCCAGTTTCGTGTTGAACACCAGCGTCTCGTCCCCACACGAGGACCAGATTACAGCTCTGTGTTTCAGCCCCGACACTGAGACTGCCCTGCTGGTGACTGCGGGCAAGGACGGCTACTTTAAAGCCTGGGAGCTGGCCGAGGACCTGGAGTCTCACCGTAAGTTTGCGTTCGCTGCGCCCGGCGTATCAATCGCACACCATGCGTCACATGAGGTGAAATTCTGTACCGTGCTTCTTTTGTGTAAACAGTCTGCAGAAATGTCACGTGGCAACGCGGGGAAGGGAAGTGGGAATATATTTGCTGAATGTGCGAGGTCTCCCCCCTCGTCTGCTGCGGTCCACTAGAACATCTCTTGACCTCCCCCCCACATCTTGTGGTAAACCGCCCATTAGGTGATGGGATCTCCTGGTCATGTGACTTTGCGGGGACCTACCACCACCTGAGACCTGGGAACTGTTGCTTCTCTGCGGACGGCTCCCTGCTGGCCGTCAGTTTCCAGGAGATTGTCACAGTGTGGAGCCCTGACTCCTGGGATCTCGTCTTGACCCTTTCCCAGCCTCCCGGGGACATTCGGTAAATCAGCTCTCCCTGTCCGCTGCCCAGACCACGCCCACGTGCTGGCGGCTGAGGAAATATCCACATTATTGGCTGAAAATGCAACAAAAATACTATTTAAAAAAAAAAAAAAAAAAAAAAAAAAAGGGGTACAAAAAGAAACTCAGTTGATTAATTGATTTGAACTGAGAATCACTTTCCTCCAAATTAAGTTTTCACAATTAATGACATCCCTAAAAATTATTTTAGGTTCATCTAGGTTTTAAGGAAGTATATTTTTATTATATCTTTCAGTTTTACTGTGTTTCTCTGGGACTAAAAATGTAGTGACACGTATGTGAAACCCAGCTGTCCAGCACCATGATGAAAACCAAAGAACTGGCTGTTCATAAGAGACTGGTGGTCATTGACCATCATCAATTTTGTAATTGCTACAAAAAGATCTATGAAAGATTTAATATAAATCTGAGCTCTGCTAAAGGACTGAAAGGTATGGAATCTCTAAAATCCAGATGGGGCTGAGGATTCAAGCACGCGTTGCTCCTCAGGTTAGAAAGGAGGATGATGAGAGAAGCAGAAAATGTCCCCTAGAATCGCCGTGAGAGAAATGAAGGTCTTGGCGGAGCCTTGGGGTTCATCAGATTTAAACAAAGCACTTTCAGGCGTTACCTCTGTGGCCATTGGCCTTTTGGAAGGGTTCCAAGAAGAGCCTTTTCTGGCATCAGGATGAAGGAGCGAGCACTTGCAGTTCGCCAGAGGTCAGTTAAATGGGACGCAGGTGCAGTGATCAGATGGGACCAGGTATGAAATTCGCGTCTTTTGCATTTAGACAAAGACTCTTACAAAGAAGGAAAGGCATCTTATACAGTACTGTTCGCGAAAAGAATCTAACTACTTACAAGGCCATGAGGATAAAATGAGAAAGACTGTAGTAACTGGTTAGGGACTGGTTGTCACGAACGGCTGAACTGCTCATGTATACATACTATCGGTAAATGTAGTCCGCTGCGAGGCTCGCCGTCTGAGTCTAACCTTGTGTTAGTACAATATGCAGCTCAATAGCTACATGTATTGTAACGTTATGTAGCCTCACAGGGTCAGATACTGGCCTTGGTGAACACTGTTCATCAGCGACAAAAATGGCAGAACGGAAGAAAAGCTCAAATTATGAACCCCAGAAATGAGCAATTACAGCGAGAACAATCCTAAATATTAATATAAATGGGTGTACAGCAAGCTTAAATGTTCTGTTTCACTTCGAGACAGCACTCTTACATTTGCATTTCTGACATAAACCAGTGCCATCAAAGGCACAAGGTTATTAAATGTCTGACGGATACTTTTCCAATAGGCTACTTGGGGATTTCGTGTTATATTTTATGTCAAGAAAATTGGTATATATTTTGCATATATATTCTGTAATAAGTGTTTTTCCCTCATTTAGGATATATAAAGCAGAATCACTTCGTCTTTCACTTCTCAAATCTTTACGTCAGTTCACACTTTCCTCTTGCTATTTCATGCGTCAACCCAGTTTTCTAAGTCTTTGAAGCTTTGTTTGATCTTGCAAGATGTCTTGACGTAATGAACTTAGAGGTATTGGACTTTGCTGCCAGACAATGACCCAAATCATGCAGAAATGGTTCCAGGAATGTTGTGCAATGGCCAGATCAGTCACCTGACTGAAGAGTGTAAGTGAAGCACCCAAAAACAAGAATAAGACTGATCTTGAAATCCTGAAATGATCCTGCTGAGAGGAATGGTCCAAAATCCCTCCAAATTCGTTCCTTCACCTCATCGAGCCATACAACAAAAGAAGCCATTCTGGTATCCTCGCTCAGCTCTAATTTGTAGGTGCCAATAATTGTGATCTTAATTTTGGTGAATGTGTTTATTTATGGAATGTGTGATTCCACTGGAACATGTATAAACTACAATCTTTTTTTTTTCTTGGCACTTTGAGTGCATTTCCATAATGTATACACCTGGGCAAAGTTGAGCACCACCAAATTAAAATTAAAATTTTCTGAAAATTAGCTAGTCTTGAGACTCCATGCTTTTGTATGAAGGTTTTGGCTTGTATTCCATTTGCATTTCACATTCTCAAGGCTTTGTCATGAACCGCACTTGGTTTCACATGTCGAATGTTGGCAGTTGGGTTGCATTAGCAAAAACCTTCATTCAGGTTTCATTTACGGCCTGAACAAAGGTCTGATGGACTATATGATTGATGCGGTGCTAGGCGTCTGTTGTTAGCAAATTTTCAGCTATACGGAATCATCTGCTAGAATGACTAGATATTTATTATGTAGCATCCTTGTGACAAGGGTTTCTAAGTTCGTCCAAAGAATTTGAAAAACGTGATTTTTAAAATTTTTTATGAATTAGTGAAATGTTGAATTCTCCCAGATAGCCAAATTTGGGCATATTTCCATGGGCTATGACATGGAAACGATTGGGGATATTGATAGAGTAGTCAACAGATAGAAAGTCACATTAGGGCTTTCATTGGTATCATGACCTGTGACCTTGAAGGTCTCCAAATTCATTAATGGAAATTTTCATTATCTCTGTTATCTTCATCATCATGTTCATAATTACAATTTCTTACATGTCTTTCAGTTGGAAAATGGTTGCATGGCGTTGTAAAGTCTCTGTGATTTATCACGTGGACATTTACACATTACGACCTATTAGTGTTTGAAAGTGTTGATAATATAGTTGATACCATGACCTTTGACCTTGAAAGTGCAAAAATTTACGAAGTTCCTCAAAATTCTCGAAGGCCATTGGACTGCAAGACCCATGGTCCTATTTTTATGGCAGGAAAGGTATGTCCTAACCATACTTCCAAGAATTGGGCTATGTTTTTGGATTTTATTCATTTAGTCCTTGGATATAGTGGAATGCGGTTTAACAGTTGGGTGGTGCTTCACTTTTGCCCAGGTGTATATACTTTCTTTATAGTATTTTTAGTGCATTTTCAGTCAGGGTTGCCTGTAATTCCAGAGCCCACAGTATAATCACAAACCACAAGTCATTCTCATATGCCAAATATTCACCACATCACCTGTTGACTTCTGTACTCCTCCCAATATCCCCCATTCCTTTCCTTCGCCTTGGCCATTAGGGGAGGGTGGGGCGTGTTAGTGTTGAACGTCAGGAATTGAACTGCGTGTCAGTCGATGTCAAGGTTTGATTTCCAGTTGTTGACACAGCTGTAGTAACTACTAGCTGTGTTGGTCGGACCTGCATCTGATATTTCCGCAGTAACCAAGGGGCAACATTTATACTAAAGTCTGTGAGCACTGGAAACTGGTATTGAATAAGTGGACTGAAAAACTTGTCTTGAAACTGGCTCGGTCATTCATTTTCCAGCTTATTCAACCTTCACGCTCTCCTGAAATGAACTCCACTGTAAAACAATGGCAGCGCTAAGTTCCCATATTATAAGGCATTAAAGGGTATTAGTGTGTGCAGCATATAAGGGTCAGTAGGGATTGCCCAGGAAAGCTGAAGTGCTCTGTAGATTCCATTCTCTAGGTCTTGCATCAAAGATGGGGGGTGCGGGGGATTTTCATGGTGCAGTTATGTTATTTGAAGAGCTAGGGGGTGTGCATGGGACAGCCAAATTATACTGACAGCTGAGCGCCGTAATAGACTGACTGCAACAGTTGTTTTTTTTTTTTTTTGTTTTTTTTTTTTTTAATATAGGACAACATTATTTTATGGATTTTGGTTTAGGCCGAGTCAGAGCGGGCATAGGACAGCTAACAAAATAAAAAATTATGTGAAGATTGGAGTCTTGCTCCCTTTTCATTAGCCAATTAGTCGCCATTAATGCGCTTTTAAGTCACTGAAGCATACGTAATTGGAGTTTTTGCCTGTGTGAAGGGTCTTGCTGGTAATCCTGTGCGGTATGTGGTGGGGAAGGGAAGGGCCGGTGCCTAATTTGTGTGATGAAGGGGGTTTTGGGCTGGTGGGATGCTGAAAGAGTCTCGTTTGATGCTGCAGGGACCTTTGTTTTGGGAGGCTGAACTGTTCAAAGTACCTGCTTGGTTCCACCTCTAAAAACCTCCTCTGCTGCTGGGACATACTGACATGCTCACGTAAGCGCATCGCAAAATTCACTGCTGCAATGTTTAGTGAACGATTGTTTGGGTTTATTTGTGAGTGTGTAAGATGTGCCTTTGTCTCCTTCCGTCTGTTCAGTGAAGTGGAGCACCAGTATGGATGTGACTCTGCTCCAGAGTGACCCACTGTCTGAGAACCTGGCAGCCTTCTGCCACAGATCAGGAAACACAGACTGTGAGTGTTAAAGTTGTGCCTTTACTGGCTGAACCAATAAGCGTGACGGTCTGGGGTCTCCAGTCTGGGTGGCCTGATGATGCCCATACTGGTTTAAAAAGTGTTTTTAATGATTCTTGTATTTTATAGTTTACAATGTTTTCTTCGGTTTTGAATGAGTGTGTCTTTCAAGTACAAACTCCGATCCCAGTGAAGTTGGGACGTTGTGTAAAACGTGAATAAAAACAGAATACAATGATTTGTAAATCCCTTTTCGACCTGTATTCAATTGAGTACACTACAAAGACAAGATGATGTTTAATGTTCAAACTGATAAACTTCATTGTTTTTTGGAAATAGTCACTCATTTTGAATTTGATGCCTGCAACACATTCCAAAAAAGCTGGGACAGGGGCAACAAAAGACTGGGAAAGTTGAGGAATTCTGAAAAAACACCTGTTTGGAACATTCCACAGGTGAAGAGGTTAATTGGAAACGGGTGAGTGTCATGATTAGGTATAAAAGGAGCATCCCCGAAAGGCTCAGTCGTTCACAAGCAAGGATGGGGTGAGGTTCACCACTTTGTGAACAAATGCGCGAGCAAATAATCCAACAGTTTAAGAACAATGTTTTCTCAAAGTGCAATTGCAAGGAATTTAGGGATTTCATCATCTGCAGTCTGACTTTCGCATCTGACTTTCACATCTCTGTCTATACATCTGACTTTCCGAGAAAACGACATCTAATTTCTTGTTTTTTCTGATGGGAGGGACTCAGACTTAAGGATAAGACACAAGTGAGGGAAATTTGGATGGGACTAGAAGGCGTCATTATGGATTGCGTATTTTTACTGAAATTCGGCTGATAACGGACGGCGGCCAATCAATTCCGGCATCCCTAATTTTACTAGCCTGGTAATACCAGACTCTGCTACTTCGCTTTGCTTCAAAGACAGAGTCTGGCCAGTCGTGATTGACAAGTGTTTACTTCCTGGTGGGTGGGCACTTGTCAGAAGTTTAAAATCATTGGTGTACCCGTAAACTAATCACTAACGTTTGGCGATGACGTATGTTACGCGCCGGCTCAGCCGCCTAGTACTTCTGCTGGAAACTACAGTCCTTCATACCAGGAATGCAGCGAAAACAAACTGATCAGTACATTAAAGTTAATACTGTACCCATACATATGCCCATCTACCAAATTTTAGCCTTCACTCATTCACTTAAAAGAACCAAAGGTGCTCTTTCTGTTCTCCTTACAAGAAACAAACTGTTGAGCTATCGTTTTTTCCTGCAGATACTGCTGCTATTAAAAAAAAACGTAAGAGACCCGAAACCAATGGCAGAATCTGCGAGAATAACGTATTATTAACATCAGGACGAAATCTGCGTTGACACGAAAACTGAACCGTTAGCAATACTTGCGCTGGCATCATACCGAGCTCGCTATCTAACTTTATAGCAGCACAGTTTGGCTCTAAGTGTTTGGCTGTCTCAGACAGCCATTTCATTCATGGATAATGACAACATGACACTGAGACAGCGAATAGGTCTTGTGACATGAACAAAAACATGGCTTTTAAAAAGTTTGCTGCTAACTTAAATAGTGTGAAATTCGCGGGCAATGTAACACTAGAAGCTACAAGCTAGCTAGGTGGTTCGGCTGTCTCTCAGAGATGAACAGGGTGCCTAATTCATATGTTTCATGATGGATATTATGTAGATATGACAACTTTTCCCGAAACCTGTAGGGAGTAGGGCTACAACATCATTTCCATTCAAAAAACTAGCCAAACATTCATCTTGTTGTGGCTATAAGTCGCTGATACCTGGGATTTTCTCCACGACATAGCGAATGGCCTCCTGTGTATCTATGTTCGTGGCCATTGTTGATTTCGGAGACTACAATTTCAAACTCGGCGCAGTGGCTACGTAATGGCACTCGGCCACGCCTTCTGTTCGTTGATTGGTCCGGGGTTTTTTCTGCCGAGGTAAACATGGCAGAGCTCATTGTGATCAGACGGAGTGGTGAAGCGAAATTAAATTGAGCGGAAGTACGTAGGCTGGCGGAGTCAGGCTATAATTTTACTAGCCACTGCATTGAAAAGATTGCAATATTCGTATCCACAAAATGATTTTGGGGCCTGAAGACTTGCTTTAGTCCTTTGTTTCTGTGTATTAACACTTGTGTCTCTACTCCGGCCTTTCTACAATGCAGAGTGCGTATGCTTAAGCACTGAAAGTGATCTACCCTTTTTTTACCATCCCATCCAGTGTTTGTGTTCAAGCCCAGTGAGCCTCGCCCTCTTTACTCCCAGAAGGCAGTGTGTTCGGGTAAAGTGCTCCGTGCGGTCTTTGCCCCACGAGAGAGGGCACTAGAGAGCTGCGAGGAGCGCGCCCAGTGGCTCAACAGGTCCCAGTTGTATTTCATGACTGAACACATGGTAATCCTGAGTTTATTTTTGATTTTATTCCCCCCTTTCCCCCCCCAAGTGTAGAATTCTTTGTCGAATGCATTACCTCTTGTTACTCTGCTGTGGATATGCATGTGGCATTTGTGTGCCACCCTCACCAGGCTTTAGGCACGGTCTGGCCCTGGGTCCAGAGTTAAAACCTGGCCAGGGGGCGTTTTTGTGCTCTCAAACAATGTGCCTCAACTGGGCTTTTTGGTAGCTAAACAGCCAAGGTCATGTTGCATGTCTGCAAATTTGAAAAGACGTACAGAAAAACTGCTGCACTTGCCACAAGTGAAATCTGTAAGTACCACTGTACCAGGAATTTAAATTTTTTTTTGATCTGTTCTAATGGCAGGATTTAATGACATTCAGCACGAAGTCCGAGGAGGATAAGATACTGGCTTCGAGTCAGCAGGTACATATTCTCTCACGAGTGTCTCGGATGTGGAGCACATCACTGTACCGCAAGCCTAATGATGGAGAAAAGCTGTTCATTTCACCTGCTCTCATATCATGTTTCAGCTTGTGATCGATGACAGTGTTGCGATGACGCCATTTTATCTGTTGCTGGGGAAGCACCGACAACAGCAAGGGAAAGAGAACTCGGTGACTTCTCAGATGACCGCCAGAGTTCAGCTTCCGCAGGGGTCAAGTGCTGTCAGAGAGGTCAGTGATCAAGTATTCGGTTCAGTCACCTGGAAGCACTTAACAAAAAAACGCAAGATGATTCTTGTGTTTTTCAACTGAAATCTTTGTGTGACATCTGCAGAATTTTTGAACCAGTATTCAACCAACATTCTACCATTCATTCCAGCTTAATTCTGAATTTTGATTGGTTAACACCAGGTATCTATTCACCGTAAACTACCTCGCACTGGGTCAAGACCTCGTCATGATTTCGCCCGACAAAATAAGGCTACAGTTTTGCGACAGTCTTACTTGCTAGCGAAGCTAGTTGGCTACCTAGCTAGCAATAGTATAGCTAGCGGCGCCAATGTATTTAGCTACATAGCCAACTGGCTAGCTTAGCTAAAAAAGGCTGCAGTTCGCTTTCAATGCGTACACTGTCATAATCGTTAGCGAGCTAGTTGGCTTCCTAGCTAGCAAGCCAAAGTGATATTGAACTGTGTGTCATAGCTAGTACGCCAGTATTTTCGTAGGGGTGTTGACGAGTCATGGTAGAATGGCGATAAACCTACCGTTTTTTTTTTTTTTGAACACTGTATTTATCGTAGGCTAGATACCTGGAAACTGACATTTGAAGCCTTGCGCAAGCGCTGGGTTTCAAATGAAATTTTCAGGTATCTACCCTACGATAAATACCTCCTGTTCGAAAAAAACTGTAGGTTTATCTCATAATTCAACCAACGTAAACTTGATTTAAGCTCAAATTTTCTAAACTCTGTGTTGCTTGGGTTTTACAGCTGCTGAACTCATATGGCGCATTTCTACCAAACGCGAAGTGAAATTTTCACATTGCCAGATTATATAGCCAATGCAAAGATGCGAATAGACATGAGTTTACGCCTGGTGACGTGAATATTGTGAACGACGCTACGCAAGTGGCGCACATGGACAAAATTTGCATATTGCTTGAGCTGAAAATATTCAACTTCAGCTGCAAATTTGCGCGAGTATGGAAGTGTTCTGAATAGCATCACTACTTCTGGTGCCTTCATTGGACAGCTACGCTACCTAAGTAGCTTGAACCACAATTATTACTGGAGATAATGGGAAAGCGAGCTCGCTGTATCAAATAACAAATATAATACAGTTTCTCAGAAAAAATTGTGGTGTAGTTCAACATTGGATATGGCATCATCAGTTCTGCAAATATTTTTATTCTCAAGCAGGTGCGATGTTCATGAAGTAAAATGTTCTTTATGCTAGCATAGCAACTTTAGCATCTCCATCTTTTCACTGATTTTCTGAAGATTCGACGGGAGAACCGCCCCTTGTCGGGTAAACAAGACTCAACTTGCATCGTTATTGGTCGGCGACGGAAAATTGCATGACGAAGTTCTACCTAGTTGACTTCCAACAGAAGTGAATGTAAAGTTGAGAACAGAGCCGCAAATCTTCAAAGAAAATAAAAAGGATCCTGGTGTCAAACTTGTGCAAGTAAAGCGAGACAAAATTTTTTTTTCGCGTTTGGGTCACAGCAAATCGACATTGCATTATTTTGAATCAATTTACTTCACTTGCAGTACTAATGGTGCGTTTCCACAATAATTTTCGCGCTAGTGTTTAATATGTATTGGAGTGTTTTGGATGCTCTGAAAGTGCTTTTTTTCTGGTTTTAGTTGTTGAGCACACCTGCACATGTCCTGCCTTCAGCCTCTGTTCTGTGCGCGATGTTCGTCAACTCTCTGCTCATCTCTAACTCCGGTTTAAGGTGAGACTGTACAGTCACATATCGAGCGTGTGAAACCGTTGCTGGTAATGTGGAGTCCGTTTGTACACGCTGCATATTCCCGGGACATGGGCCAGTTTTCCACATTTGTGCCCCTGGAGGTCACTTACTGTTATCTTTGCCCGTTACCTCTGCCATTAGGGAGGGAAGTGAGACCAGAGAGGAGGAAATGGAGAGTGAAGCAGAGGATAAGTCTGACTCAGAAGAGGAAATGGAATCTCGTGACTCTCAGCCAATCCGTGGGAACGAGGCCAACGCCAAAGAAGTGGTGCTCACTGTCTCCAGAGCTGAAGGGAGGCAGCTCAGGACAGTCAGAAAAACGGACTACAGCTGGCTCAGCAACTCCCGCTTTTCCTGGACATGACCTCTTAGAAAGCTTCGTTCCCCCCGAGTCACGTTTCTTTTTGTGTTGTTGGAATGAAATTATATATTATTGCTTTTAAAGATGATACTTATTTTGTCTAAAAGTACAATGGTTGCACTGCATTGTTTGGAGCTGATGTCTGTTATTGAGAGAATTTTGCCATTAACTGCATTCGTATGACATTGCGAGCACCAAACAAACTACAACCACCGCAAACGAGTGTGTGTACGCTCTGTCCGTGTATGTGATTAGCGTGAATGCGTAGAGTGTGCGTTAGTGTGTGTGCGTGTGACTGCTGTAGATGTCATTGCACCTTTAGGTGTTCCCCAGAGGCTGTGTGATGAGTAATCGTGTCGCACCTGACTAAGCTGTGTGACAGTAATGTTTGTTGATGTCACGTTTTTGTGGTTACCCGGAGTCGGGTGAGAGGGAAACAGAGCGCTCATCAGCGATTTTCCCTGTGCTGTCTGCGGTCCTGTTTTAAGGCCATGCCTGTGCTCTATTTTCTGCTCTGTCATTGACCATGTGATCTCCCTGCAAATGGTGTTTATTTTCCTTCGCTTTAGGTCACAGCTGAAGAAAAGTGGGTCAAATCAGAAAACGGTAAATGCACACAGATGATGTGTGAATTATCATGAGGCTTTCGGAGATGTTCACTTACCTACTGGCATTGATGGGGTGGATGACGTTAGCTAAAAACAAGGATTAAATGGGCAAACCCTTCATATTTTATCGATCATCGAGGCATGTTTTGGCCACAACTAAGTACGGGGGATATTCTTAGCATCAGGGTAATTTTGTGTGAAGGTCACCTAGGATTAAACCATGAAATGCTTTGCAATATGCTCATTTAAAAAAAAGCTTTCTTTCCACTGATGCTGCGGTGGAAGTGCGTCTGTGCATGCTGACGTTAACTGAGACAGATGAGTGCCAGACCAGAGTTCATGCGTAGCTGCAGCATCAGTGAAGTATGTTACGCACGGGAATGCATTCCTACCCAGCACCACTATACTGGCACATCTAACCTCTGCCACCTCATATTTTTCTAGTTATTCCCTAATTTTTGTACATCTTCAATTTGTAATCTTTTTCTGGTACATTAGATGATGTAATTTGTTCAATTCCAGTGCTGTTTGGGTATTTTTAAGCTGAAATGTGATATTTTCTTGAATTTTATGTTTTCAAAGTTCTGTGTCAGGATGCAATAGAGGACGGTCGTCTGAAGGCTCCCGCTGAGCCGAAATCTGAATTTGACGTAACCGTATTAAAACATCGAAGTACATACGGTTAACTGGAGAATTATTGATCCCTTGAAAATGAGGTAAAATTGTATGCCATACAGGACATATGCAAAGGATCACTGTGGAAGCCATATACACTACTGGTCAAAAGTTTGTGGACACCCCAATTTTTCCAGTTTTTTAATAGAAAATTATGCAGTTTAATGTCTCGTCGTTCTCTGGAATGAAAGCGAGGACATGATAGAACAAATTAACAATCAAAGTTAAAAAAAGAAATCATGGAATCATTTTATGAACCAACATGTATTTTAAACTTTAGACTCAAACTAGCCACCTTTGGCAGATATAACAGCTGAACACACTGGTGGCATTCTTTCTGCAATGGAAATCAAATATTCTCCAGAAAGTTCTTCCCAGCTCTGTTGCAGAAGTTCCCATAAATGTGCGGCACTTGTAGGTTGCTTTGCTTTCACTCTTCTGTCCAGTTCATCCCAAACCATCTCGATGGGGTTTAAGTCTGGAGACTGTGCTGGCCACTCCATGTTTTCAAGCTCACCATCTTGTTCTTTTTCCCTAAGGTAGTTCTGGCAGAGCTTGGACTTGTGTTTTTTGGTCATTATCTTGCTGTAGAATGAACCCCTGACCAACTCGGCCCATACCAGAGGGTACTGCATGGCGCTGCAGAATGCTGTGGGAACCGTTTTGGTTCAGGGTGCCTTTCACTCTGTAAGTGACTGACCCTGGATCCAGCAAAACAGCCCCAGACCATCACGCTTCCTGCTCCAGGTTTGACAGTTGATGTCACACACTGAGGAACCATCCTTTCACCTACTCGACGGCGCACAAAAAACCTGTGTAACCTTACCTTTTGTTTAAAACTTCTGACAGTTCGCCACTTACCTTTGTACCATCTCAAGCTATTTGTTGGACTGGAACTGCATAATTTTCAATAAAAAACTGGAAAAATTGGGGTGTCCTAAAACTTTTGACCGGTAGTGTACCTCTACTTTGACACTATTGAATTGATCGAGTAGCACATTTCACAACTCCAGCTCGGAGAAGGTTTAGGATGGTACGGAAAATGCACATAGAAGCAGAATGCATTGATTTCTAAATTTGACTTGCATTTCATTGCAGACAGTTTCGAGACGAGCTATTTTACACTTTGGTTAGTCAACTTGTAATTATACACTAATCAGCCACAATATTAATGCCACCAGTGTAGTATTGTGTTGGTGCTTCTCTTACCGCTAAAACGACTCTGTCAAACAGACGTCCACTTGAATTCCTGGACCGAAGGTTTGCAGGCAAAATGTTTTCTGGAGTATAAAACAGCCTCCACCAGCTTTTTTTCCTGCGAGAGAACATCCTATTGCCACCACTTCATCAGGTAAATGGTGAGCAGAACACACACCTGGCTGAAGCACAGAGTATAAAAGGAAACAGGTGACGCTGGCAACCCTCTGCAGTTCAAGGTCTGGTTCTGACCCCCATTTTGGGTGCTTCGGTGGCTGAGGTTAGAATGGGCACTTTGACTGGTCTGCAGTTACAAAGCACTATATCGTCGGCCTGCTGATAAAACCTTGTATCTTCAAAATGAGAAACTTTATAGGAAAATGAAAAATAAATATAAAATTTTAAATAATAAAATAATATTAATATAATTTAAAATATAAATAAAAAATGTTTAATTTTGCATGTAAGAATAGTGGACATTCGAGTTTTTGTTTTTTATCAATTTGGAGATACGAGGTTTTATCAGCAGGCCGACGATATGCAACTAGGTGCAATGCTTTTTTTGTGACATGTTCCTTGTTCTCACAATTCTCTGTGACTTGACTAAGTAGCTTTTCTGTCGATTCAGACCAGACAGATTTCCCTTCGTTGCCCCTCGGCAGTGATGAGCATATGGCCCTCAACACCTTGTCATCGGTTCATGGTTTTGTCCCTCCTTGTACCATTAGTTTGGTAAAAAGTTTTTCTAGTACTTCAGTTTGCATTCATACCTGCAAATGTCAGTTAAAACTTTACTGTACAAAAGGGAAGCATTCTATTAACTTTCCAGAAGTGCTGTAGACTTTTCTGGGCTCAGAGGCATCTGCACACATTACAATAGTATGGTTAATCTCAACATGCCCCATATAAAGACAGGGTTGCGCTTTTTAAAATAGAAAATGCGATAACAAAGACTCCAAACTGACTTCCATACCTTAAAACTGGTTTGTAGGACAAATGGGACAAAATTACACCTTAATATTTTTATCACTTAGTGTCTTCAGGCTTTTAATGTGCATTAACTGCAGATTTTTTATGTATTATTTTTTTATGAGTCAGGCAGATTTATATAAGAGAGTGGTATGTGACCCTCTCAGATTTGCATGAAAGTTTTTCAAGATCTCCAAAACAAATTTTTTTTTTTTTTTTTTTTTTTTTTTTTTTTTTTTTCCCTAGTGGACCAAAATTTGACATCTGAAAAATTATCATTAGAAATTGAAATGTCTCAAAGCACCGGTGACTGCCCATCTTCATTTTGATTGATGCCAATTTGCAAAGGACGGAGTTCAGGAAAAATTGCAAAATTTCAGTAGGAAATTGAGAGCACTGCCTTTAGGGGGCGCTGCAAAATTCTACTTTTTGCCAAAGTGACAGGTTATCTGAAGCATTCCTGGATGACACTCACCAAACCAAGCTAGTTTATGCATATGATTCGTTAGCAAGGCCATTTGGATGCTACAAAGTTAGTGCAGGAAACTGAAGCTGTGAGTGCGGGTGGCACTCGTCAGTCAAAACGTAAAATACAGTGTTTTTGAAGGTTGCGTATCTCAATGTGCCCTCATCACATTTGAATGATATCTTTAAAATCAGGCAGCTATTTATGTCTGCCCACTGTGGGGTTAAGCTGTATTATGCCAGCATGAGCACACCCAATTAGTTATTACGAGCCATTTCAAAATCTTTCCCCTCTTAACATCACATGGGGAAGTAACCAACCAGAGGCAAGAACTGGGCCCGGTTGTTCAAAGCTTTGTTAATTTTAACCAGTGATTAAGTTTAAACCACAGTACCTGTATCTCTGAATGAAAGCACAGATGTTTGTATATTTTTGATGCATTTTGTAGGTTTCCCCTTGATTAGTTTAAGTAGTGAAGAGCATTCGCGAGAATCTTATTTAGAGAGTGGTCATAATGTCAGGTGATTAGCGCTAACCAGCCGTTAAATTAACGGAGCTTTGAACTACCGGGCCCTGATCAACTTCAGCCAAGCAGTCTGAGTCGATCAGATTTTATTATTCTGAATGGTCACTCCCCTTTGTGATCTCAGACTTTGAACTGGCTCATAATGGCGAATTAGAAGATCAGGCCCTAGGTGTACAACTAAGATCCCAGATAAAGAGGGCTAAATTGCGCGCTCGTAACATTTTGCGCGTTTGGTTTGCTTACATTTTGCAGGTGATCTTCTAAGAGTAATTGCCTAAATGACTGCTGGTGTAAACAGCATTATTTAAATGAGGACTTTTTGTGCTGCAGCCATTTCCATCATGGACAGTTTGGAGGAAAAGGACGAACGCAAACGCAAGATGAAATTCGACTCGATGGAGTCGGAGGTGCTTTTGGAGGAAGCAAATACACTGTTATAAATGGACTGAATTTTACAGTTAAATTAACACATTGTCTCCTTGTTATTTTAACTGTGAGTAGAGTCCTGCACGCATTTAACTGTGGTTTACAGTTCACATACACAGAACCTGTTATATAAACTGATTGTAAAATTACAGTCAAAATAACTGGCAAAAAAGGTGCTAGTTTGTAACAGTCCGTGCTCAGTGTTTGAGGGGGGTACAATTTGCACATGAGCACAGTCACTCGCTGCTATTACTCTTGGGAAGCGAGCAACCGCATAAAACTTATGTTTGGTTTCATTCAGTGCTTCCCGTGTGGATGGAAACTTTATGTACCGGCCCATCCTGCGCAACATGGCATCCAATATTTGAGACAGTACACATGAGAAATGTTTTGGGAGATCCCAGCAGTGAGAGCTGCTGTACGGTGAAATGAACCAGTTGCGAGAAAATGTTGAGTAGCTAGAAGTTCTGTCATTGCTGGTATAGCATGATTTCATCTTGTGACTGGCTCTAAATTAGCTCTTATTTCATCTAACAGCTCCAAAATGGCATTGCTTGATGGGCGATATGTCTGGGTTATTCTCTCCTCTGACATCCCAAACATTGTCACACGGATGGAGAACACCCGCTCTTGGCGTACTCACCACCTATGTCTTCTCTTTGTGGCAATAATGGCAGCCATGTCTGTGCGCAATTACGTGGAGCCAATTAGTACCTACCCTTCAAAGGTATTAAATAGCGAACACAATCCCCATCACTGAAATTGCTTTCAGGCTTGATAAGTCACGATGCATGTGCTAAAATTTTGTATTTGCATTTTCTTCTGTCATATTTTGCATGCTAGGATAGACACGCCCCTTATTACATATTCATTAGGGCCAAAGTACTAACTGCATAGAATGAGCAAATTTGCGCACTTCAAAGACGCAATCCTCAGTGCACACCCTGAGTAGATGAGATTGCAGGTTAATTTGCGGGTGATATGGCATTTGCACGCGTTTCTATACATGCAAAGCTTTAGTAGATCAGGCCCCTAGTGGCATAATAGGGGCCCTTCAACACTTTTCTGACCAATAACCTATTTCACAGATTTGTGACAGTGTGCACCGTTATCTTTCCATCAGCCCTCGTCTTGTTCATTGCGTCGCAAATTTCAAGAAAATAATTCCCAATTAACTCTGTCATCCCACCACTGTTCAAGGAAACGGGTGAGAGTGTGAGGTCGTCCGATTAATCGATCTGGTAGGATAATCTGTGCTAATAGGCCATTTTTTACACACTATTGGCATTGGCGAAATTTGGCTCTGATAACGAGAGACTGCTGTGCGGCTTCCACAAGTCACATGAGGATGTTCATCACTGTTTCATTGGTTTTTTTTCCCTTGGATGGTGAAAGCATGACTCTGATTGGCTAAACCCTCCCTTCGAAAGTCTTGTTGAATGATTTGTCGCACAGATTTTTGTGGCATTGTTTTAGTCAAATCTTTAACCTTAAGTTGCTATGTTACGAGGGTCTGTGAGGAGTGGAGACCCGACAGTGTGGATCAGTCCTTGTCGGACATCAGCAGCAACAGTGTAGGCTATGGAGAGAATGAGTTTATAACCCAGAAGGTGATGGTTTTGATTGCAGGGGAAAATGGCACTGTTCCTTTGCCTGCTATGCATGTACAGGGTAGAATGCGCGTTACACATTCATATGATTGCAATGGAAAAAAAAAAATTTGTGGGAGAAAACCAGTCGTCCATTCTTGTCACATTGACCTTGTTGTATTAAAACGACATGTAGAACTCTTTCAAGAGGGAGAAAAAGACAGTTCTTAGTTGAATAGATCTGTACCATTTATTTTATAGAATACATGCAACACAAGGTCACTCTTTTTTACATTCTCCATCGTAGGGTCTTCGAGTGCTTGTTTGTACAATCAATGTGATATTTACACAATTACAAAACAGCAATGTGAAAGAACTTAACACTATAAACAAACAATTCAGAGGATCAATATAAAACAAGTCAAATCGTTTTAAAGCCGCCTTCTCTGCCTGAAAAACTACAAAATAAGAATTAAACATATTCCAAGTTGCGGCAGATTACATTATTGATCTTTTTTTATTATTTGGAAATGCAAGCATTGCGCAAGCATGGCTATATTCTAGTTTGCTCCAAATTAGGAAATAAAGAGCACTATGTCACAGATCTAATGCAAACTATATCCTACCCTGTAATTGGCTACTTATTGGCATGACATTTTCCACACAAAAAAATACATGGTTCATATCACAAGTAACAAATGTAAATCTCACAATCTTAATAATCAATATTTACACTTTGTCAAGTAATTACTGTATGTTAAATAATTTTTTTCTTTTCTTTTTTTTTTTTTTTTACAAACTAATGGCACTACATTTTAATTGGCAACATTCTGGAGACTTCCCCAGCAGGAAAACATTAGTTCTCATATTTAAGAACTGAAACTATTTTAACTCATATTTAAGAACTATTTTATATAAGAAAATTCAAATTCTGATCTTTTTCATGGATTTTGTGGAGCTTTTCTGGTGAGGCTTGGAGAAAGGACTACTGCAGTCAGCATATTCATGCAGAAAGCAGCTTGACTCCGAGATCCAATATAAACCTGTTTTGCAGACCACCCATTTCCTGAGGGTCACTGGCACTAACCCAAACTCAATATTGTTAGTTCAATTATGCCCTGCTTTAATGGTTGCCGACTCCAGGTGCACGCTTGGACCCAAAAATATTCACGGGACCTACAGAGACTGGAAACTGAAGTGAACCAAGCCCCCTGTTTCAGACGACTCAAAATAATATCTGAGCTCTGATTTTCCCTTATCCTGCCCAACTTTCAGCGTCCAATTGTATGTGCACTCTAGGTGCTCCGGCCTGTGCTTGCACTGAAATTTGCAAGTCAGGCTGGCAAAGACGTGAGTCAGAGAAAGACTAATCTTGTGCAGCTCAACAGATAAGACTTCCAGATTCCTAAATGACGACTGGGAAGGATTGCTGGCGTGCAATGACTTGTTACCATCAAAGCTGAATGAAACCCTTCCACTCCTGAGTATAGCTGGAACAAATTATGTACTGATCAATGGAACTACCAACTACGGTTTGGCACTGACATGGAGGAGAGAAGGTATATAACACACCATCTAAAATCTAAAACAGTGGCCAAATACAGGATGCAACACACTTTGTTCTGCATTCATTTTTCAGTCTAAATCCATCTCAAAGTAAGTTTGAAAATATATTTCACCTATCGCCAAAATTAGTAAGAACAAGGAATGCAGTTGAGGACCAGACTGGTTAACCTTAGACTGAATTCAGGTCTGTTAGGTGTTAGACTCACCCTGACCTCATGAAATTGAGAGGTTTTGCTGTGAAAAGCTGTGGAGCGTGAAAAGGGCTCACCACGCAGAAGGATGCGCACAGGTAAACAAGAAAAAATTTCTCAAAAATTTTTGGTCTGCAAAGTAGCTTTCCCCCAGTACCGAAACCTGATTTTTTCAGAAGTTGTGCTGAGCTTCCTAGGTAAAACTGAGGATGGAAAAATCCTGAAAGACCAGAGAATTTCAGAGTCAGCATTTGAAAGAAAAAGGAAACGGGCGGAAAGGACCTCAGCCTTGTGCAAAAAGTTAAGCGCTAAAAACGGCTGGAAGTCTTTACTTTCCATCATGCCTGTGTAACAATCAAATGAGAAAAAGTTCATCCTAAATACAATGAAAAATCAATTTCCAATACACTACAACAGCTCTGCTTTGAAGTCAGAAATTTTTTGCAATGAGGCATACACACTTTACAAAATATTACAATTCTTTCTTCCTACACTACATTCAAACTACATGGAATGTTGAGAGATCAAAAAAAATTCCCTCACTTCCTTAAGTTGCATAATTAGCAAATTCACTTTGGTAAATATATCTTAAATATGACTGCATAGCTTGTTTAGAAGGTTAATAATAAAGCAATAGCACCACAAATAATGGCTGAATACTGAGTACAAGTTCATAATACAGTTGTGAATGCTTGGAAATAATAATAAATGAAGTTTGACCCCTTCACCTACATGTTGAAGAGACTATCCAAGGTTTAAGAAACCAAAAGAAGATCTTCTTCTGCTTGTATAAGACTAATAAAGTAGTGAGAATTGGTACCACAACTAGTACTAAATGCGCTATTTTCAAATTACAGGTTAGACACATGATCTTATAGCTCTACAGCTCGGGGTTAAATGAATGTCATTGCTGCTCAAGCTATTGCCAAAAATGCACAGGAGTTCAACTGATGGGATCACAGCAGCAGGGGATAGGAGAGCGGGTTTTTTTGGAATAACAGGCTCAAGGGATACGATCTTATTACAGCAGAAACACTCATTTACACTGAAGGAAGCGAGGGACAGTCGGCCTCGGCCTTGTGCTCAGGAGCGCAGCACAGGAAGAGCCGGCTTCTCAGACTCTTAAAAGCAAACTTTAAGTACATCATGTGACCTATGGTGACGAAAGACACTGATATGATGACCAGCAGGCCAAAGGCCTCTGGGTTTGGTGCCAGAATGACCATGATGAAGTGCAGCAGGTCCATGAGGTAGTTCATGGAGTTCTGGACGCCATTGATGACCCCTCTTTCCGCCTCAATCACATTCTCCTGGATCAGCTGGGTCACAGTCAAATCAAAGGACCACAGACCTGAAGATGAAAGTGTTGAAAAATTCCATTTTATGAATTGAAGGTATACAGTTTTACCACATAGCCAAGTACCAAAGCTTTAGTTCTGCAGCTCAAAGATCTATCATTTTATATTTATGGCACTGATGAAGAGACTAATTTCCATTTCCTGAATCACAGGTATCAAAATCCAGTCCGGGAAAGCAGTGTCTGCTGTTTGGGGTTTGCTTCAAAGTGAACAATTAATCCAAGTGGCTGACTGAGTAAAGAATCTGCACAGCTTGTTTCCAAGAACTTTACTGGCTGTTAATTTAAGAAAAGCATAAAAAACTGCAAACGATGCAGGCCACCAGGATGCATTTGACAAAACACAAGATCAGTTGCTTAATAATTATGGTTTGATAAAGAGACCATTGTTCTCTCCTGTTCTGAGGGTCATTTTTTCCCTTGAAACCCTTCCTGTGAATTCGGATCTGCCTCCAGCAATACTGCTCTCACTGTATCTGGCAGCGACAGAAAGCACTGCTTGAATTATTCAACGTCCTGATCTAAAAATACTTACCAACTCGAGCAGCGATGACACCGGCAAACAGGAGGCTGACGGAGAGGTAGGACTCCACCTGTGGCTCCATGCTGATCTCGTACATCGTGGTGGAGCCGTTGACCAGGCTCTGCAGCTCGGTGGTGAGCTCAGCCAATGGGGTGGGGCTGGCCTCAGGCAGGCTCTCACTGTCCGCCCTCAGGTGACTGCCCATGTCTTTGAAGGGAGAGATGCTCAGGTCGAAAGGGCTGCCCGGCATGAAAACTGAGACGACGCACAGCAGAAGGCAGGAGAGCTGGGCCATGCCCGAGATGAAGCCCGTGCGGATCAAGCCGCATCTTTTCCTGATCCAGGTGAAAGCTACCGTGCCGCAAATTCCCGTGATGGCGGAGGCACCCATGAGCAGGCTGAGGATGGAGCCATTCAGGCCCTGGGTGTAGGCATAGCCAGTGGTGATGCAGTCGAACCCCAGCACTGTCATGTAGAGGAAGGCCAGAGACATGCCAGCAAAGAAGATTGACTGATTATAGTAGGCCACCCAGCCATCCCTGAAGGTGCGGAAGGGCTCAGATATCTGATAGCAGCAGCTCAATTTCTTCTTGATGTTGACACTGACTATCCCCCCCTCATTCATCAACGGAGAGCCCTCGACTTGTTTCTGGCTGCGGTCGAGCCCTGAGGGAGTTTTTAAAAAAGACAAAATTAACAAAACATAAACATGTACAGTTCCTGTTTCAGTCACAATGAGGGGATCAGCTTGCACCAGCCACACAATCGATTAGCTGATCAAGAAAATTTTTCTCTACAGAAGACATCCTGTGGAACAGATGGCGATTTCTGGGGAGCAGTGCTTCACCTTGCTGAATGTTGAGCTGTTTCATCTCCTGGTTATCCCCCTTCTGTCCAGCCTTGAAGGCTAAAGCAGGGGTTTTCTGATAAACCTTCCAGAGCAGGAAGTACTCCACGCACATGGAGCAGAGGTTCCAGCCCGAGATAAACCCGCAGCCCACGAAATGGGACCCAAATGACATGATCTGGCCAACTAGCATCGGGGCCAGTATGTTAGTGAGCTGGTCAATGACCCTCACAGTAGCATTCATGTCTGGAGAAGAAAAAGAGGGAGACAGAAAATTAAACAAAGGTAAACGACACAATGAAAATTGATCATACTAATGGTCAGCTATACTAATGGGCATACTGCTGTGGAGTTTCCACCCTGCTCAATAATGGCCACTACATCTTGCAGGCTTGGCTTGGTTGGTATAATATTTTGTAAGAAAATGTGTGGACTGCTGCTGGGTTAGCTCGCTCGCTCAGAGGTACCACTTGTGGTGTAAGAGTGACCACCCCAGCATTGGATCGAATCCGGCCATGCCAGCGAAGACTGCGGGCAGCAGCCTTGTGAGAGCAGCACGTAATTGGCTCATGCTGCTCAGGGAAATGGGAGGGATACAGGGGTTTGGGTTAGCATGGCTCAATATTCAAGCACCTACTACTGGCCACCCAGGCGCTCCTGCACTTTGGAGCAGTACCACAAATCGTCTGCACTCTCCCCAGATGGCTGCACGAGTCGAATAGGAGCGTGCTTGAATACAGTTTGCTCGTTATACATTCCAGATTTGGGTGAGATTAGAGATGCCAAATTAACCCCTTTGCTCACAATACAAATAATGCCAAATTTTTCCTGTTATGCCTGAGCCTATTTAGGCTTTATAACTCATTATTTGTGTCACAGAGACCGTGGAAAATTATTCCAGTCAAGCAAGACATTTGGAAATTCAATTACAGAATTATTAGGAATTAAATTACGCAATTTACGGACGCCAGCGTCTATATCTGTGCAAAGGGGTTGAAAAAAAAAAACCTGACACTGATAGCCCGGCATGGGGGGTTATGCTGCATTAGAACGATGCAGTAATTTAAGTCCCCACTGGAGATGCTGGCTTATTTGTTTCTGCAGAGATCAGGTGTTTCTCCACTGTCCCCTCCTGCTTCTAAATCTCGCTTCTCAACCTGTTTCCAACCCCAGCCAATAAACTCTCCCGTGGGCTAAATCGCTGAAGACATCCTCTGTTCATTCACCACAGTTGGTGTGTAGAAAGCCTGGCGCTCAAAGGCTCGGAGGCAAAATGCAAGTTTTCATCACTGCAGCAAAGCCCCATTGCCTCCCCATTATGACAGGCGTTTTGAATGTGAAATTAATGGACTTTTCTGACGTTCGAGTTGGATTCAACCCCACTCATATAATCAAAGTGCTAAATTTGGCCTGATGCATAAATCCAACAGGTAACTGTTCATGCTAAGCAGTCAGTAGAGTGAAGAGGATAAAACGCAAATTACATCCCTCATAAATTCACAGATAAGAAGTTTACACATTTGCTGTAAGATATTAAGTGGTTCACCAAGCCACTTGGTGGGTTAAATCTGTATCCCAAAATCAATGCACTTCACAACCTGGGCTTCCAGAAATAAGGCTGTCCTGCAATTGGACTTTAACAGCCGTAAAAACATTCCATCGAGATATGAAATTACTTCTGCTACCACTCTCCAGCAACGTGACAATGGTTTTATGGCCCTCACAGACTTAATGAAACCGAGGTCAAAAAAAAAAAAAAACTTTCTGGTCACAGCCTCTTCCACGAAAAGCAGTAGAGCGAGCTGAATGAATTGAGTTTCCGCATGTAAGCCGTACCTGCCAGTTTACTCCTGTCCTCTCCTGCAACAACCACAACCCAGTCCCTCTGGATGGTGATGGAGGTTGCAGTGCTCGCCAGATTGGCAATGTTGGCGATGGTAATGACCATGACGTAGCAGGCAGTCTGAAAAACATTAAAATAAAAATGCACTGTCCAAGCACTCCATGGAAAGAAAGCTGTAGTTATGAACTGTGATTTTTAGTATACGTAAACATACATTCAGGTCCATAAATATTTGGACATTACCAACGGTATAGTTATTTTAGCTGTTGACCACTGCATTTTGGGAGGCAAAATTTAATAATGAAGAAGAGGTCAAAGTGCAGAACTTTTGCTTTAATCAGAGGGTAATACAGCCAAATTGCGTGAATACAGTAGTTATTTAAACACTTTACCTACAGTTGTATGCCAAAGTTTGGGCACCCCAGATCAAAATTTTGGTTACTGTGAATAGCTAAGCGCTCTCCAAAACTGGCATAAAGTTAAAGAGGACACATTTCCTTTATATTTTAAACAAGATTACTTTTTAATTTCCATCCTTTTACAGTTTCAAAACGACAAAAAAGGAAATGGGTCCGAAGCAAAAATTTGGGCACCCTGCATGGTCTGTTCTTAGTAACACTCCCTTTGGCAAGTATCACAGCTTGTAAACTTGTAAACACTTTTTGTTGCCAGCCAAGAGTTTTTAAATTCTGGTTTGGGAGACTTTGCCCATTATTCTATGCCAAAGGCTTCTAGTTGTGTGAGATTCTTTGGCTGCCTTGCATGCACTGCTCTTTTGAGGTTCATCCACAGATTTTCAATGAAGTTGAGGTAGGAGACCTTGAGGGCTATAGTGAAACCTTCAGCTCGCACGCCTCTTGAGGTAGTCAGTTGTGGATTTTGAGGTGTGTTTAGGATCTTTATCCTGTTTTGGAAGCCGTCCTCTTTTCATCTTCAGCTTTTTTGCAGATGGTGTGATGTTTGCTTCTAGATTTTTCTGGAATTTAATTGAATCCATTCTTCCTTCTACCAGTGACACGTTCCCCGTGCCACTGGCTGCAACACAAGCCTAAAGTAAGATCGATCCAACCACATGCTTGACAGTTAGAGAGGTGTTCTTTTCATGAAATTCCGCATCCTTTTTTCTCTAGACATCCCTCTGCTCATTGCAGCCAATGAGTTTTATTTTAACTTCATCAGTTCACAGGACTTGTTTCCTAAATGCATCAGCCTTGTTCAGATGTTCCTTAGCAACCTTCTGATGCTGAACTTCATGGTGAGGATGCAGGAAAGGTTTTCCTCTAATGACTCTTCCATGAAGGTCATATTTGAGCGAGTGCCGCTGAACCGTAGGGCAGTGCACCATGCCTCCACGGTGTGCTAAATCTCGCTGAAGGTCTTTTGTTGCCAAACAAGTGTTTTGATTTACCTTTATAGCAATCCGATGAGCAGTTTTCTCGCAAAGTTTTCTTGGTCTTCCAGACCTCAACTTGACCTTCATTGTTTCTGTTGACTGCCGTTTCTTAATTATATTATAAACTGAGGAAACCGCAACCGAAAACATTTTGCTATCTTCTTATAGCCTTCTCCTGCTTTGTGGGCATTAATTATTTTCATTTTCAGAGCGCTAGACAGCTGCATAGAGGACCCTATGGCATCTGATTGTTGGGCCAAGGTTAGAGGAGTCTGGGTATTTATAAACTGCAAAATTTGCATCACCTGGCCTTTCCTAACGATGATTGTGAACAAGCCACAGCCCTAACAAGCTAAATACGGTCTGAGACTATAGCCAAAGTTACTCGAGAGCTCAAATCTTTTGGGGTGCCCAAACTTTTGCACGGTGCTCATTTCCTTTATTTCACTCTAGAATTGTACAGAACAAAAGTAATAACACTAATACTGCTTAAAATATCAAAATGAGTGTTTTATCTTTAAATTTATCCCATTCAGAGATCAGTTCATCTTCTACTTGCTTGACTATTCTCAGTAACAGAAATTTTGATCAGGGGCACCCAAACTTTTGCATACAACTGTATGTGGTCCCTTGCATTTTAGGAGACCAAAAGTAATTGGACAGTTCACTACACAGCTGTTCCATGGCCACTTGTGTTGCTCCCTCATAATTGCATTTATGAGTAATCAGTTAAAGGTCTATGGTTGATTTCAAGGGTGGAATTTACATTTGAAATTTTTTTCTGTTAACTCACAACTTGAAGCCCAAATAAATGTTACCATCAGTGAAGTTAGCAATTAAATTTTTAAAAAAAATGTAAAAATCTAAACAAAGCCGAGAAATCGCAAAAACACTAAGTGTGGCCAAATAAACTATTTTGTACATTCTTAAAAATGGGGAATGCACTGGTGAGCTCAGGAACTCCAAAAGACCAAGAAGATCACCTATACGAACTGCAGTAGATGACAGAAGATATCTTTCCCTGGTGAGGAAAAACCTAAGCACAACAGTGCAGATCAAGAACACCATCCAGGAAGTAGGTGTATAATAATAATGAGAACACTTCACCAGAGTAAATATAGAGGGTTTACCACAAGACGTAGACCATTGGGAACCCCTAAAACAAGAATAGCCATGAGAGGGAGGAACAAGAACGAAGAGACAAAGATGAACTTGTGCCAAAATGATTGTAAGCCTATAATGAAGGGATGGACCTGCCCATACTCCACAGAATACCTTGTCATCAGCATGGTGATGTGTGGGCATGTACGGTTGTCAATGGTACTGGTTCTCTTGTACTTACTGATGATATGACTGCTAACAAAATCAGCAGTATGAATCCTGGATAGTACAGGGCTACAGTGTCTAGTGTACTCACACTCAGTCAAATGCTTCAAAACTCATAGGGCGGAATCTCACATTACAGATTAAGAATGACTCAAAGCATACTGCAAAAGCAACCGAAGATATCTTTCCGGTGAAGAGGAGGAATGTTCTGCGATGACCAAGTCAAATCACATGAACTGAACCCAAATGAGCATGGATTTCATCTTCTGAAGGCAAACCGTTTGACAAGATGCCCCAAGAACAAGCAGAAACTGAGCACAACTGCAGCGAAGACCCGGCAGAGCAGCACTAGGAGGGAAACCCAGTAGCGACCTTAGAATTAAGAGTTCTAACTGCCATTGTGGTCAAAATTGAGTTAACTATTGCACATAATTGGCAATAAATAGTTCTATCTAATGATTAAGTAAGGGTATTCAATTCATTTGTCATTCATTTCAATGATATAGTTGGCTCTAAGGGTTAATTAAAGACCTAACCAAAAAAAAATGTCCTGCAGGAAATTATATTCACACGACCTAACCAACAACCTTCGTAGTTAAAAGATCATTTTATGTTGTATCACTGTACTTAAAATCTATGTTTTTTACTAGGAGGAAAAATTGCAAACACACCCAAGTAGGGAAGTCCCTCATATGTTTACACAGAATTTATGAAATACTTATGATTTGGAAAAGGTGTTTCATCAACTTTCCGTTCCGACATTGAAAAAAAAAAAAAAACCTGCTCTTTCGTTAAGATCATGCAAATGGTTTTGGAGTTACGCTCCGGAAACGAAGTGGGAACGCCAACGCGAACGGGAACTGAGCCTAAAACAATATGTCTCCCCTCTCCCTCCGGGGGGGAGACATAATACTTTTGAGATTTTGGGGGTCAAAGTTTTCAAAACATGTTGCAGATCATGACAATGGGCAATGGAAACACACCAGTGCACAGGACTTGAGTGCTTCTTTGCAGAAATCTTTGGTATCAGATGATGCTCTGACCATTGAGGCTTTTAATACTGGTGTCAGCTCATTTTTTTGCAAAATGTGACTCAAGTACTTCTTGCACACAGGTCTTCAATTCCTCACTAATTTCATTACCGTTGAAAGATTACACTGTGAGAAATCTTGCACAGCATAAGGAAAAAAAACCATCAGTAACACTAGGAAACTGAAGTTCAGTTTATAAAGGTGTCTGCATACTTTCAGTGTCAGATGAAAACCTTCTATATGACATTTTGACCGTTTAGAGATTTTCACATCAACAGAAGCAGAAATAACTGCTGCAACTACTGTGCAAACCAAGAAACAAATGTGCCAATGGGAGGAAAGAAAAATGTCATGTGACATAAGCTCAGATCCAGATAAGGACATATACTCAGCGCCATTAAAAACGCTCTGGTGCGGTATGTACTGTATTTGCGGCAAATTGAAGAATCGATTGATTTTTATTGCTTTTCCAGTGAGGCACGAGAGGAAATAAAGAAAAGCATGTGGTATTGTAATCTGGCGGCGCCCGCGCCAAACACTTCAGTAATAACGAACGCTGAGCTGCTCGTGATGTGTACAGTGACACTTGACTTGTTCTTTTTGGTGTGGCCAATAGCCTACATAAAGCCAACAAAAAAAATGAAAAATGCTACTGCATCAAGAAAATGGAACGGCTTGTGACACAGAAGAGAGAAAAAGAGCCTTTGGCATGTTACGGGCAGGTCTCAGCCAGGTGGTGCGTCATTTGCACTGTCACCATTCAACAATCAGTCGGCTGTCTATTCGAGAATGGAACACAGGCACTGTCACTGACTGACCCCGCTTAGGGCAGCCACGAGTGACGATGGCAGCTCAAGAGCGCCACATCTGGTTACAGCCTGTACGTGACAGATTCCGGACAGCAACCAAAACTGATCATGAGATGAGGGGTCCGAGATGATTGAGAATGAGCGCAAGTACCGTTTGACGCCGTCTACGTGAGCAAAACATGCGTGCACACGGGCCCTACAGAAAACCCATTTTTTGCCCATCAACAGGGGTAGGAACTCTTCACTTCTGACTGTGGACACCTGCCTCTGTGTCATTTTTTGGCACTTTATTTCCCTGTTTCTGTCTGAGAATGGAAAACAGGGACTGTCGCTGACCGACCACAGTAAGGGCATCCATGCGTAAATGGGCAAAAACTGGGTTTTTTAGGGGGCCTGTGCACGCATGTGTTGCTCACGTGAGACGGGCGCCAAACGGTACTTGCGCCACCCTCAATCGCCTCGGCCCCTCGCCTCATGATCAGTTTTGGTGCTATCCGGAATCTGTCACGCACAGGCTGTAACCAGATGTGGCGCTTGAGCTGCCATCGCCACTGCGGGCTGCCCTAAGCGGGTCAGTCAGTGACAGTGCCTGTGTTCCATTCTCGAATAGACAGCCGACTGATTGTTGAACGGTAACAGTGCAATGACACACCACCTCGGGCGGCTGAGATCTGCCCGTAACATGCCAAAGGCTCTTTTTTTTTTTCTCTCCTGTGTCACAAGCCATTCCATTTTCTTGATGCGGTAGCATTTTTTCGCTTTTTTTTGGATTTATGTAGGCTATTGGCCACACCAAAAAGAACAAGTCAAATATTAACATCACGAACAGCTAAATGAAGTGTTTTGGCGCTGGTGCAAAAGATTACAATACCACGCGCTTTTCTTTTTTCCTCTCGTGCCTCACTGGAAAAGCAATAAAAATCTATCGATTCTTCAATTTGCCCCAAATACAGAACATACCTCACCAGTGTGTTTTTAATGACGCTGAGTATATTTCTCCAAGGAAAACCTTGTACATGACATAATGTTATTTGCCAATGAAAAATAAATAAATAAATAAATAGTTTTCCAAAAATGAGACACTTTCACTTTTATATTTTACAAAAAAATGAAAGGTACCCCAAATAAGTTCAAAGTAAAGAAGTTTTTCCTGTCTCGGAATCTGTATGCAAGGTTTGCATCCTGCCCCAACGATTATGCTCCGTTCAAAATATTCTGCCATTCAAAATTCACTGCTTCACACTGGCTCTCACAACAAAAATTCTGAACTGAATTTTTAAAAAAATTATAGAGGATAGCTAAAGGTGAGGCACTTACAAGTAACCAACCATGGTACATTCCTTCAAGCGTCGCTTTAAATTGGAATACCACCATGAGCAGGACGCCGCACAGTATCACAGCGCTGTTCTGCACCACCAGAGAGGTTTGGGCGACTGTTTACAAAAGATCAAAGCAGCAGGAAAACAAGGTTTAGAAAGATAAATATTTCAGCACTGTACCTAAATATCAAATGTGGCAAGTCTCCACACTTCAAGTGACTCCATAACCATGTTAAATTAAGGTACAAAATTCTGCGGTAATATATCAAAACATCCGTATGTCTGATTGTGAGTACATTTTCTCACCTTTCAGTCGAGGATTTTTGTCCACCCAGTCACCGATAATGGCTCCAAGCAGCAGCACTGACCCTGCCACCACCAGCCCGTAAACCGCTGTCAGCAACAGACTATTGCCATACAGCTCCACAAGAAACACAGCAACAGCGAAATTCCACATCCGGTCTCCCTGAAAATCCAACAGACCTCATGTCAAACAATGTTAACAATCACCTCCTCTCAAAAATGTGTTTCTCGTATTTTTATGTCCTCTAAAATGTCTAACTTTCACCACAATTACTTGTACCTGAGCGACGTTTGTCACTAGAGAGGTGTTTTCACAACCCTCTACTAAAGGGGAAGATGTCTGCGCACTTCTTTAAAACCTGAGATTCAAACGTACCCGGGCAAGCTAGATGTGGTACATCACAAAATCAAAAGGCAATGGCTGTCTAATATGCAAATGCCTGCAAAGAAACCTGAAGAAACCTCCAGCACAGAGCAGACTTGTCAGTACAGGCTACAAGCAACGTGAAAGTTTTGACAAAAATATATAGCAGAAGTGAGCAGTTTTTGTTTGTAAACTGGACTCTGGAGCTTCCTTGTATTATCAAGTAAAACCACCTGACAGCGAGCAGGAGTCAGTATACATTTCTCTTACTCAACCAAAGATAAAAGAAAAGCTTGGTAGCTAATTTATTTCCTTAATGACTTAATAACTGTATCAAACACACGAGCTTTTTGCTCGCTACTGCTAATTGTTTGGTAATAAAACTGTAAATAATGCATTTAGCTAATGTTTCAAAGTTCAGCCAAATGAAACGATGACTTCATTGCAGTGTTGGTCTAGTGCCCAGATTTTCTTTTCTTCCAGGTTAGCAAATGAACACTTAGTGCCTCTGATTGGCCAGACAGTCTTTACACATGACTCAAAGGTAACGAGAGGGTGGAAAATCAGCAGTTCCTGAACTTCCCGGACCTCGAGCATTGTGATTTAAGGAGTCCCAGGGGTCTAGTGCGACAAAGCTGGTAATACATTTCTAATATTAGGCCACTATTTTTGACATTTTGTCAAAGTCCCTCTTTTATAACATTATTTGTCACTGGTGTTAGATGATGGACTCAAATCCACAATAGCATTAATTACAGCTGTTGCGTACTGCCACAGAAAGCTCATGACAGTCTTATGGTTATCCTTTGATAGTCAGTCATGCTTTCTTCCACTTTCACATATAAAATACACGTCATGGTAGATTAAGGCTGTGTTTGTGTGAAGGATGCACCATTTCATGCACACCTACAAGCTTTTGCGCATCGTTACCGTAACATTAGCTCAGCTGAAAGTTGAGAGCATGACACGACTCATCTTGTCATCTAAAAACATAGCAAGACTGTAACAGTATGACTTTTGCAAAGTACAGCTATTATAGAGAAAAAGTGGCAAAAAACATTATTGTCTAATGGTCAGTATGGCATGCGTTTTCATTGCTAAATCTAGTGCAAGCATCGGAGCTGGGTAGGGTGTAATAACGGTGATATTAGCACGTTTGAATATTCACAGATTCCAAATTTCTCAATGAAGGAGAAAGAGAAGATGTACTTCTGATCTCCTTTCTGGTTTTTATTTTTCACTTTTTAAGTAGGACAGCCATCCGTCTGTCATTCAACCATTTGTTCCTTAGTAAGGTCACAGACAGAATCTGTCATCTGTCTCCGCTGACAATAGGTGAGAGGCAGGGACACAACCTGGACAGCTCGCCAATCCATCGCAGGTTGCACACACCATTCACTCAAACAGTCATTCCCTATGGGCAATTTAGAGTCTCCTGACATCAATGGGTGCATCTCAAAGTATAGGCTGTAGCCTTCAAAGGCTGCATTTTTAGGGGTCGTCACTTATTCTCATCCACCAAACTAATATTCAAAGTAAGAGAGAAGGATAAATTCTGGGTTAGGGTTAGGCGTGGGGCTCAGTTTAGGGTTAGAGTTAACGTTAGGCTTAGGAAACCAGTGACGCCTCGCTTAAACCAAAGCTGTTTAACAGAGATGAAATGATGTCATGTCAGTTTAGCGGATGGAATTAAGTGACGACCCCTAAAAATACAGCCTTCTAAGGCTGCAGCCTACGCTTTGAGATGCACCGAGTACCTCTGTACTGTGGAAGGAGACTGGAGTATCCAGAGAAAATCCACGCCGATAAAAGGACATGATCGAATTCAAACCCACAATCTTCTTGCTGTGAGGCAACAGCCCTACCCACGACCCGACACAGGAACTGCAAGTGACGCTTCAGTGTGCAGATGGGTGTTTTTTTACCTTCGTACACACAACACTTTCATGAAAGCAAATAATGCAAAACAGTGAATCTACAGAACAAGAAAAATGTGAGGCACCACTAACACCGTCTATAAATAATCAAAAGCATCAATAATAGGTTATCTTAATTTCTGGCGCAGCATTGCAGTCTAGTGATTTCATTTATAGAAAAAAACCACTGGCTAATTCCATTTGATTTATGCTGAGTCTCGGCAGGCTCCGCACAAATAACTCCCTCGATAATCACTCCGATGTGTCCAATGTCACCCACGGCCCACTACAATAGTCCTGATGCATCCCCTGATTCATATATGGCAGTGGTTCCCAGTCTCAACCCTGGTGCACCTGCATGTATGCAGGTTTTAATTCCAACCACACCTGCAATCTAAGGATTTTGACAAGCTGTTAATGTGTCTAAATTTAGGTGCATTTATATTTTGAAAAGTGCCTTGCCCTCTAAAGCCAAATTTTGACAGATATCTATCCATGCCATGAGAAAGAAAAAAAATATATATGTCCGCATTGTGATGCATTAAAAACTACTGCAAAAGAAAAGAGTCAAAAGGTAAAAAATCAAAGTAAACAATCAACAGGTTCCTAAGTGGTGAAATTAACCATTTATCAGGCAAGCAAACGACAGTCTAACTTGTTTTGTGTCATGTTCATGTTATTCCGTTCAATCGAATTATTTTGAGAAATTTCATGGAAATTTCAAGACCTGTGTTCAACCGCCGAATTTTGCGCACAAACTTTCAAAATAATTTGGTTGAACTTAGTAACATAAACATGACACATAACAAGCTTGACTCTATTTACTCGCCAAATAAATTGTTAGTTTTTGTGAACATGCCTCCATGGTTTCACCGGTTTGAAACCTTTTGATTGTTTTCTTTGAATGGTTACATATTACTCCCATCTTTTTATGCAATTTTTTTCCCAATACATCCCAATGTGGAAACGTATTTTTTTTTTAATTCTTCACGGCATGCATAAATATCGGTCAAAATGTGGCTTAAGAGGATAAATGACTGCACCGAACATAAATGCGCCCACTTATTACAAATTGACAGGTAGATAATATTGCAGAATTGCAATGGAGGTTGGAACATAAACCACGAGCACAAGCGTGCCCGAGATTGGGTACCAATGCTGAGAGGCGATATTTATCGTTACTTAGCTTTACTTACCCACGTCGACAGCGCATGTCCAAGGTAAATTAGGAACTTCGCAGATGAAAAGAAATCGCGGACAGATTCTGCAAGAATTCGCATGATATAAACTGTGATTTAGTATATTAAACGCACACAGATTACGCAAATGTACCCATTGCAAGGACAGACTACCTAATTGATTATCACGATCAAGCAAGGAAGCAACATGCCGATAAACGTACCACAGCAATGTTTTTCGGATCCACCGTTGTCCATATTTTTGTATATTATTTCAGTCAAAATTATATAGTCCTTCGTGGAAAACGGTTCCCGTTATTTGGTGCAAGTGCTGAAAATGTATTATCTGCAAACAATACTAAATTCCCTTTTTCTCCCCTCCAAACTTAGCTATCACTGTAGCTGAAGTTGGAAAGTAATAATAATAGAAAAGGGTTATTAGTCTAAATGCAAAATAATAGCAAATCCAGCGTGCGACGTCCAAATAGGTTTCGCCCTCACACTGCACTGCTGATGGTTTATCCCTGCCAGTACTTATACCGTCGGCAAAATCACGTGATATTAGCTAACGGGGTCTTTGTGGCTATTTCATGTTTTCCGCTGTCTGTAAATAGGCTGAAAACCACTGCTATATTGTTCTCCGCAGTCAATTGTTCACATTCTTAATCCTATTTTGGAGACGTACGTTTGGAAACAGTTGGTAGCCAAGATGTTCAGACTCATGTCATCAGAATTCATTTGTGGATATCTCCTGCGCAGAATTTTTCAAAAAGCTCATTGAGCATTTAAAGCATTATGGTTGATGACGTTTAAAATGACTCGATTTGTTATTTCATTTCAATAACTGAAAAAGTAGAATTGAAAAAAACAATTTGATGTTGGAGCTCAATTGTGTTTTTTATCGCAGTGCAAAACTGTTTATATTTTACAGAAAGGACCATTATGCTGTGCAGACCTGAAGCGATGAATTGTATTGCATGAAGTGCAATGAAGCAAAAAGAGTACTGGCAGACACTGGATATACTTTTCCAGAGCAGTATGCAATACTTGCTAATACATAAGCATCGCTTATTTCCAACTGTGGTTACAGCTGTGGGGCATTATTTTATTAAAAATATAAATGTTGAAGCCAACTTGCAGTCAGGTCTGCTCTGTCTTTGGCAGGCGTACAAATGAAGGTCTGTTTCAATGGATAATGAATACAGATAACTTCATCATTCTAAAATAGACTTGGTTTGCTTGTTTGCTGCTTGAAATGGAACCCCGAATTCTATAAATAGTTTGTCTGTCTAGGCTTGCCTGAAGTGGCTATCTTTGTTTTTTCCCTTTGCGGCTTCACCTCAGAGTCATAGATAATAACAGCAGCAATGATCCCTTTTTTTGTGGAGAATGGTCACAGAACCACTCATTGTTTCATTACTGAGGCGAGTGTGTGAGTATATGTCCTGTGCAAAAGCTCCTCTAGCCTGCAGACCAAAGAATGACATAAAAAAGATTATGACCTCAAACAAAACACAACCAAGCATTGTGCTTCTAAACATGTATTGTTGTATTATGACATTTGTCTGCAACACATTGCACATGTATCAGCATGTAACTGGCTTATGATTTTAGATATCCATAAAATCCTAAATCCACAGCCAGTGGTAATGATATTTATTGCATTTGTCCTTCTTGATGTATTTGGGATTGCAAGAGACTCTACTTAGATTATTAGAGATTGAGTGCATACAGGAAACAGCAGGGTAAGCTGCTGTAGTTGAAATGAAGTTGATATACACTACAGTATGTATAGCTAATACCAGTTTTAGGGAGACAGTATATTTATAGACTCAACCGCCATTGTGGAGTTCAACTGAGGTGATGTCGATGAGAAACAGAACAGTGTTTTGCACTAATAGACTAGCTGTTTGCTTGTTTACTCAAAGTACTGAAGCAAGTTTCACTAAGTAGAGATAAATTATATACACAAGATTTCCTATGGTCTGACGCAAAAGAATGTGTGGGAAAGTCTAATTTCTTAAAAAGCTCTTTGCTGCAATAATATAGTGATCTGTCACCAGCATGCTTCCAAAAAGTTTCTGACAAATGCAATGGGTACATGACTCAAGGCGCATTGGAAGTATTCTCTATTCTCAGTATGTGCTTTGGAAAGCATACAAGTGCCCACCTTTATATCCTGCTCCATATTTGAGTGTATACCAAGGATTCTGCAAGATTCAGTTTTATTATAGAATCACAAAGAATAAGGAAATATATAAAATTGTTTTTTTTTTAAACAAACATTTGAAATCTGGTTTTTTGGGGGTACAGTAGGGGACATTTGAGGCGAGAAAGTGGCTCCGAATTGATCTAAAGAAATTATCTTTTCCTTTAAACTCTGTGGAGCTGATCTCAAGGGGCGTCTGTTTCAGCATAAAACACTTCCAGTGTGTTGCTCTTGAGGTGCACTCTGACAGGCCTTTATAGGTCAATGCAGCTGCTATGGCATGACCTCATCTAGTGGATTAAAAGATGTATCCCACTTATTCCAATCTTGTGATCCCGCAATGGTGATGGATCATTAAAAAAATTCCTGAATCTAGATGGTGATCTTGACCACCACCAAAATCTAATCAATTTCTCCTGGAGCCATCGCCCACACTTTCACAAAATATCATTGAAATTGATGAAGAAATTTGAGAGGTATTGTTGAGACAAACAAACAGACAAGGGTGAATACATAACCTCTGCCCAACCAATGTAGCAATAATAATCATCATCATCATCATCATCATCATCAACTTTATTTGAATAGCACTTCTTTGGGCCTAAATCTAGTATTAGAATCAAAACAAGCAGTAAAAAGACAAGAATTTTAAAATTATGTATACAGACAACTATGTTCATAATATAATACACAAATAAATCAAAGCAGATAAAATGAAAGAATAGAAACTAAAATAATAAAACAGTTAAATGATAAAACAGAAAAATTTAAAAACAGTCAAGATGCTGCTAATTATAAGCTGTATTATCAAGGTATGTTTTTAGATGCCATTTAACAATGTTCACTGAAGTAGTTTTTCTGATATTTTTAGGGTTCTGTAAAGCGGAGCTGCAGGAAACCTCTTGTTTTTGCTCGGTTTATTCTTCTTCTTCTTATTATTATTATTATTATTCTTTCTATTATTCTTGTTTCCGCCATTTTGACCTAATGCCATGTGGGCGGCAAAAACTACAAGGGTTTGACACTTATAACTTGGCACACTATTACATTGGCTGAAGACAATATTCGACGACAAAAATCCCACTACTACACCTCTAGGTGGCGTTATAACAAATGCGTTTGCGTTTGGACTCAGATCTCGGACACCGTATGGTCTTTTTTAAAAATTCTTTTTTCGTCTGATTCCTTGGAGTCTAGTGCATCTAATGGGCATAGCCCCGCCCATTTCTGCCGTGAAAATTTTTCCGCCATTTTGAAAAAACTGAAAAACCTTTAAAAGTAAATGCATTCTACATCTTAATGAAACTTAATACTAAGTTGCTTTGCTGGAGCCATGCCAAATTTTTGTGGAGTTACACCAAAAGGGGGCGCTATAAATGCCATATTGTGATATCTCAGGATCTGCTTGGGCTAATGACCTGAAATTTGACATGGTGATGTAGAACACTACTGTTATGTATGTCTGAAAGATTGGTAGGCATGGCTTAAATATCAGCAAGAAAAATCAAAAAAAGTGTACAAATGTCTAGATTTCAAAGTTGGCCGGGAAAGTTTCGGATTGAGCAATTGATTTTGATTGGTTCTTGCATTTGGAAGATAGGTACCAAATTTAAGGTTTTTTGGATGGACAGGGGCTGAGTAATTAATTTTTTTCTCATTAAAAAACAGTTTTTTCATCACATATGTCTACTATTTGGCTGTTTGGCCACAGGGGGCGCTGTAAAAGCATTTATCACTACTACTACTACTACTACTACTGCTGCTGCTACTACTATTACTACTACTGCTATTACTACTACTACTATTAATACTAATAGTTAAGAAACATACACAAACAGGCACACATTCACACACACAAACACAAACAGAACCACACACACACACACACACACACACAAAACACTTACTCTTACTCTCCTTAAAGCTTGCTGAGTGATGAGCATGTTTGTGTGATGGGCACTATCCTCAAACTACCCCCCCCCAACAAACCAACTTTGCTGTCTCACATGTGCACACAGACACTCACAAGCACTTGAGCACGCACCACACACATGGACACATACACAAAGAGGCACACAATAATGCACACAGACAAACCTGCCCATCTTAACTATCTATAATCTGCACAGAAGACCACACTGCACCAAGCCACCCTCAAATCTATGCAGATGCTGTCAAATGGGCACTGGGCCCAGGAGACACAGCTAACTGTGTGGAAATCGCAATTGCGCCATTTTCCCAGGCAACTGGGTAGACAAGAGAAGCAGGGCGGGGACACCGTTGTTGTGCGCCAAGGCGGACAGACGAACAGGCGTACTATGGTTGCTCGCTGGGTAGAATCTTTTTACGCTTACCCTGAGTGTGTGAGTTTGGCAAAAATTGCACCGTGGGACCATACTTTCCGGGACTTTGCCGCGTTCGTGTCGGCACGGGTGGGAATTTGCCACGTTCAGCGACGAGCGCCGGGTACGGAACCCGCTCATCGCCCCTTGCGACTATATTTTAGCTTGTTGTTCCATCGTTTAGAGGCATACTTGAAAGAAGCAGTACGCAGTTTTCTTTTGCATGGCCTATAGGGTCGAGGAAGGACACAAAACTGCTAATTGGACATGTCAGAAGGTGCTGAGCCATTAAGAGCTCTGTACTCAAGCAGACGGACTTTAGAATCAATTCCAAAAATACAGGCAGACGGTGTATTGCAGCTAAAACATGCGTAATATTTCTTGCTTCATTGTTTTTGTTAAAGGTCTTGCAGCAGAGTTCTGAATCTAATCTCTCACATGACATTTTTGGAAAGCCAGTAAAAATAGCTCTGTATTACTCCATATACAACTCTCGAGAAGATTACATGATAGACAATAGATAGCCTTGAACAATCATCATTTTGATTAAGATATACACAGCTTGGCCAAAAAAGTCACTGGATTTAACCAAGCAAATAGGTAAGAGCCTTCCACTGGATAATTACTGCAGTGATTAACATGTCTCAGCTGGCAACAAGTTATTTAATCCTAAGTGATGCAGGTGATGCAGTGAGTAACTTCCCCTTTCTTCTAAGAAAACAACCATGTCGGAAGACATACCCAGTGATCGTGGAAAAGATGTTGCTCTGTTTCAGAGGGGTCAAATTTTTGGCCTGCATCAAAAAAAAAAAAAAAAAAAAAAAACTAAGGAGATTGCTGAAACTATGACAGTTGGGTTAAGAACTGTCCAACACATTATTCAAACCTGGAAAATTAGTGATGAACCATCACCTCCAAGGAATAAATGTGGTCGAAAAAAAATCTTGAATAATTGTGATCGGAGATCACTTAAACCATTACATATAGTTCGAAGTTCACTCCAAAGAGATTCTTTCAATGTTACAACAGATTTGTTTATCTTGGTATTAAGCAAATCATGGTCATAACTTTTATGTCTCCGGATGATTCTTTCCGACTGAGATAATTCTTGCACAACTAATAAGTGTGTTTAGGGTCATTATTTTGCTGAAAATAAAATCCCGACTGAACAGTCTCTTTCCAGATGGTAATGCGTGCCTCACAAGGACGCAGTGATGCTTCTTTTGATCCATGATTTCGGCGATTTTTATGAGATCACCGGCTCACTTTTGAGCAGATTGAGCCCCAAATCATAACATTACCACCTCAATGTTTTACTGAAGGAGTTAAACAGTCATTTTTGAAACATTCTCCGACTCAACGGCGCACATAAGTTCTGCTTTTGGATGAGAGAATTTTGATTCATCGGTCCAAAGGACTTGTTCCCAGTCCACTAGTGTCCAATCCTCGAATATCTTGGCAAACTCAAGTCCCTTTTTGATGTTGCCAGCTCTACAAAGTAGTTCTTTGGCAACAGACCATTTTAAGGGGTTATTTCCATAAGTGCTCAAGTCCATATTTATTAAAAATCAGATAACACAACAAATCCATTCTTCCATTGATAAGGAATAAGCCACAACAGCTAATTTTGACCAAGAAGCACTCAAGTGTACAAGCAACATTTTTATCAGTGTTAGATTATGGAGATGTCATTTATATGCATGCTTCTTCCTCTATACTAAAGCCACTTGATACAGTTTATCATTCTGCAATTAGATTTATCACAGGTGACAGGTTCAGTACCCACCATTGCCAGCTTTACCATAATGTAGGATGGACCTCTTTAGCTCTGAGAAGAGAGCTACATTGCATTCTGTTTATTTACCGAGCCTTGCTTAACAAACTACCTGTTTATTTAACGAGTTTACTGACTTACAAGTTGTTTAACTATGGCACTTGTGCTCAAAATCCCTTGGGTCTTAATATCCCATGTTAGGACAGAGATTGGGAAAATTGCTGTCAGTCACTATGCTCCGTATAAATGGAATAATCTGCCGACATAGCTTAAACTGAATGCTTTGATTCCTTTGAATCATTTTAAGCATATCATTAATGATTTCATGCAGCCTGAATGTGCATGTACTCTATGAGTCACACTTTTTGTATTTTATGTTATATAGCTGTTGTGTATATTAATTATATGTTTATTTATTGCTTCTGGGCGTCATTGGAAAAGAGAGCAATTAGCCTTCCCTGAATAAATAAAGGTGAAATGAAAAAAGTACAATATAAAATGAGCAGTGAATTGGAAATTACCCATGAAGCTACTTCTAGCGGTGACCAAGTCCAGTCTAAAACTTCTACAAGTACACAAGTCCAGTCAGCCAATCAAAATCACTTAGAAAATTGGTTGGCCAATAGCAACCACTGTAGTGTCATGGGATCCTTCCCGCCGGATGCCAAAGGCATTTTTTTTTTTATTTGGCTTTTCCCATCCCACCTGAATCTGGGATGTCCAGTTGGGGAACTATGTACAAGTTCCTCGGCTTATTCACACGTGCGGCCCACTATTACCAATCCATGAGAGTGTACACAGCCCACGGCCGTTAGCTCTTTACTTCAATCATGAATCGTGGTTTGCTCGTCCAATGAGAACCACAGAATCCAGAAATGATCGCCAATCAAAACCACAGAAAACCAGAATATGCCCACCAATGAAAACCACAGAAATCCACGAATTGTGTCCGCCAATGAAAACCACAGAAATCCATGAATAGTGGTGACGAATGAACTGAACCTGCCAGCAATCTTATTAATTAGTGATAACGATTTCGGGCAGCTTCAGGGCATCAGTTTGTCTACAAATTACGTTTTATAAATTGCTCGTTAACGGGAGCGACGAAAATTGGACCCGCGGTAGTGCATTTAGACTTAGGAAATGTTCAGTATTTTCCCACAGCGCTTGCCTTCGGTCTAGTTTAATCGACATTTTCCTGATCTCAGTTTCATTGTGCAATTCATAGAAATTGCTTCGAATCAGCCTGGTGAGTAAATTGGGCTAGGTATAATTTGTGCCTACATTCAAACAACATGAATTATGTCCGTATTATAAGACTCCCTTCTCCATGCTATACTTGTCTGTGATTATTTTTAACTTAATTATCATCGACATCAGGGCTTCCCAAACTTGGTCGTGGGACTTCAGTATGCATGCTGGTTATTATTCCAGAGCATGAACAGAAGATAGCCAAATGTTGAGGTTTAAAAGTGGTCAGAATCTTATTTATGAGCGCCCGTCTGGCCAACAGGACGCGCCTAGGGGAACTCTAATTTACATAACCCTTCCCAGTAGGCCCTTCTCAATTTGCATCCCTGTAGCGCATTGGTCAATTGCACGCTACTTCTGAAAAGAGCTACCGACCGCTGATGGTTAATGCGAGGCGGGGATTAAAACCTATATGTTTATATAGGTTCTTTCCGTGTGGGAATTTAAGAATCCTTGTTATTTCATCCCTGTAGGAAAAGGTCTGGGACCTTTAGTAGCTATACAAGCATCTCAGATAAAAGACAAGTGTCTGTTCATTAAAACTGTGAACAGAAATGTAGACTTTGTCTTCAAATTCATTAACCACAGTGAAATGCTCAAATAGATGTGGGGATGAAAATGACTTTTGAAAGGCATGTTTACTTGAATGTATGTTCTTCTGTGTACTTTTATTTTGTTATTTTTGTTTTATTTTGCTACATTTAGACTAAGGACCTCTGAGCCATATTCATCTAGAAACTGCATTACAGACAAGATAGAAAACATTGCATTTGGTGGATGTAACAGTGTAGTGTATTACCTTTCAGTGGATGTGTATGAGCTGTAATGATGTGAATCCAATTTTATCTAATGTGGTGAATCTGGCAGTGACTTAAACTTGAAAAAATGCTTAATTGATGAAATAAACAGAATCAAACCATTTTGTTTTTGTACATTTCCTTCTCTTCCACATTACACAAATCAATCTTCATAGAATGGAAATAAGTCTGGTCAAGAAAGAATTGATGACCTTGTTATTGTTTATGTTTCAGGAAAAAAATGTAACAAATAGTATTAGATATTTGTGTTGATATCATAGCTTTTTGTCTCCTCTCACTTGCCATAGTTAAGAATGACTGGTTTACACATAACATGCCGTTGTCACATGTCAACATGTATTTAGGATCAAACGTGATGCCAATTTCACGTGTTCACATACGATTAATAAGTTATTGCGTGAAGTTCTTGTTATTTCTGTAAGGGACTAATATGCAGATATTACCTTGAGAATAAAAATATGAGCTAGGCATCATGTATGACAGTTGCAAAAGTGAGATATGAGCTATACAATAGGTATGACAAACAGAACCTGCCACTGGGTATATGAGCTATATAGGAGACCTATACCTTGTATGTACATATAGGGCCTATATGTGGAGATAAAGAAGTGATATAGGAGACCTATATGCCCTCTATAAGCACATATATGTACCTGAATTTGGCCTATATGCGGCATATATGCAGCATATAGGTTGCATATATGTTCAGATAGATTCTTTCCCTGTCGGAGCAAACAAACTGGGAGAAAACAAAGGAAAGTGCAGCCGCCCCAGAGCCGGCACCTGCCAGCCCCATATACTCTCCTAACACCTCCACCCTAATGGGCTCCACCTGAGGCCCATTAAGGTGGAGGTGAAAGAATGAGAAGGGGGAGGGGCTGTATGGACCAAACCCTTACATGTGGCCTTCTTACCCAACCAAAATGGCTGACTCTATAGGCCAGGATGTGTGTGAGGTCCGCAGAGCCAAAAAAAAAAAAAAAAAAAAGACCCAGGCAGCCAGAGAAATGGGCTAAAAACAAGCGAAAAAGAAGTCTGGCAAAAGGTAATCTTTTTTAGCTGCTTATTCTTTGGCTGAACTTTCTAATTACCACATCGCATCCCTATCGTTGACGAATGAAGTCTTTAAACCTGTTCGGATGGTGCTACTTCCCATTCATAGTTCATGGAGATTGGTTTTTATTGTGACCTTTGCTCAGCTGCATTTACCTTCCATTTTACTGTATATGTCTTGCATTCATTTTGTTCCAAGATGCTTTTTGACATCCATGACGATAGTATACTATAGCTGTTCATTTTCATTCGAAAGTGGCGTGTTTTGTTTGCAAAATGATGCTCTGTTTCAGTACGCTTAAATGATGAAATTTAATGCTGTTAATTTTTAAAATTGAGTTCAATTTTCGTTATTTTGTGGCATTTGCTTCTAAAAGTACTCAAGTCCGCAGACTGGTGTTTGAAATATCTGGGCCAAAAATCAAGATAGAGACTAGAAGGTCTCCTAATATGTTTGAAGACATCTTTTCTGATATTTCATTATGTTTACATCAGCTTAACTCATGTAACGTGATATCCAAAAGTTGTCAAATTTTTAAAATCTTGTTTCTGTAAAAAGACGAAAATTGACTTTTCACACAAGCGTAGATCTTGATACTTTCATCTCTTCACATCTGGCGCTATTATTATCATCTCAAAGTTGTCATGCAGTTACCCGCCAATTTTTTTTACTTATCACACACAGATAACAAAGGCACTTAACTTCGGTTTTGCGCCTCAATTGCCGCTACTTTTCAGCAAACTGGTCTCTTTGAAACGCTTGATGGTGTTTCTTACAGTGCCATGGCAGCATTTAATGTCTTAAAGTGAAAAATCAGCATCCTGTAAGGCTACAATGTGGCTACAAACAATCTTAAAGAGCCCCTTCTGTCATGTCATCGTGTTTAACACTGTGACACTGCTCAAAGTTCATGTCACCTTATATACTGGAAGAACTGACCATCAGAGGTATTTTGGCATAATAGTGTTGCCTCAGATGAGTTTAAACAATTTTTTTAGTGTTAATAATCATGGAATGAGCCTTCAAACATGCATTCATGGTACGCAAGAGTCAAAAAAATAAAATTTGCAACACCTTTCAATTGTTATAAAAAATTATATTTTCAGTGTTTTTGTTTATTACCCATATTTTTACCTCAGTATACTTGTGGGAATGATTTTTGTTTTCATTGCCTACAATAAATTTTGTTTTCATTGCCTACAATAGTACTGTTTGATACATTTTTCACCAAAAAAAATTACTAGAGCCCCTTTTAGACGAAAGTAGTGGTGTGTAATCATCACTGCACACTACTGTACTTGTTGACTAAATACTTAGCAAGTATATACTGGATACTACATGCTTATCTTCATAGCAGTGTACAGTGTATTGGCCAGTATGCGACAAAAACCATGTTATGCATTATGTTGTCTGATGAACAACCAAATTGTGAAGCTCTCTTGAGTCTTGGTGGGATTTTATCATTGACTTCATTGTTTTGCTCTAGCTATATACAGTGAAATGTGTCTTTTGTGGTTACCTATTTGAGCTTGTTTGACACTGGTGAATTTCATGATAGTCGCATATTAAACGCTGCTTGCCACTATGGCTCTTATCAGTAACAGTACTTTGCACTTCTAAACACGGCCAAAAACTCTGACAATCTGTCTTTCCACCCCAGAGCATCTTGCATGAAGCTCAGTTTCTCGCAGTCCTGTGTTTTGTGGTATATCATGCGCAACCTGCAACCAAACTGCAATTCTGGAATTAAAGAATATAATTTTTTTGGTGATAGAATGTATTAAAGATTTAATTCTAGTTGGGCTTGCGAGTGAATTCTGGAATGAGCCGGTGGCATAAGGTTTGGGCAACTTTTATTTTTCACTGCATCGAGAAGAGTGTGAAATCTCTTGCATCACTGATGCCCCAGGACCTATAAAGACGTTACTGAGCCTCTTCGTCAGAAGAAATTACTTTCTTTGACAGAGCGATCTTTGACTGTATGCGTATCTCTGCCTCCTGGAGATTATTTATTCCATATTGTGTCAAGCAACACAAATGTACCCATTATGTCTGCCAAAAATGTCTACCAAAAATGTATGTTCTAATTTGAGTAGGCAAAATCAAATAAAATCCAGTAAACCAAAAACTTTTGAGTCTCACCTTATGTCACAAACTGATGTGTTTTGAGTATTCTTCAACCATGCCCTTTTATAGGCCTAGACCAGCAGAAGGAGCTGGCGCTGAGACAAGGCACAAATGCACCACCATTACATTACATTTAACACCAAATGTATGTCTGTGAGTAATAACACAAATTTTACCGTAATGATGATGTAATGATGTACATGACACAATCATTATGGATCAATTATATTAATACTTTTAATTACATTACACATTATTCCAGTAATTACAATAGGCATCAGTGCTGTCCATGTAAGGCCATGTCTGCAGCCTGGGAACTCACCATTCTATTAAGACCCGGACCGCATTCTTCAGTCCTGCAAACATTGTATGCATCTGCTGTTCATTTCCTCTGTGTGGTGGTGTTGAGCTATTTAAGACCGAGTCTCGCACTTAGTCTTCGCAAGGTCTCGTAAACCGCGTAAGCCACATGCCGATTTTCTAACTCTAGTCTTATGTAGACTTATTCTCCGTGTATTGCTTGTATATATTATTAATTCTCCCGCATTACGTGTGTATCTCTCGCATTAAGTGTGTATCTCCCACATTAAGCGTGTATATATTCTAACTCTTATATGTAGTGCTGTATGTTGTTTACGTCAGAAATTGAACTTCATGTGTTGCTTCGTGTGTGCCTTCCTGCTGCGCAGTAGGCATAATAAATACAACCAAGTCCATCCTTGCACCTGAGTCCAGTCCTCAACTTCCTGTCCTCTGTTCACATCACCGATGTGTGAAGCACAACCCTTACAGCTCATTTTGGGTGCCTACCAATCAGATCAAAAAATGGGTTGTGCTTCAGTTTAGAGGTGGGACTCAAATCCGGATGGCATTAAGTTTCAGGAGAATACCAAATATCAGCTTGCACAACTTCATAACAGCGGACTTAGTAGATGCCGGAAAATCAGGCCCAAGTTCAGCTTAGTTATGTTGTACATACTTGTATTTTTTAGGAGGAAATGCTCAGAAGCTAAAGCTCACCTGCTGTGATTGATATCTGTCTTATTAATTTCAGAAAATGCTGGACTGTTGGTAGAGTTTACTTTCTGGGAGTCGGTAAGTTTCAAAGTATAGTATCTGATGCAAGTATTTTTAGGACACACCTAGTTATATCCTGTATTTCAGAATCTTGCGTAATTTCGCTTAAATGTGGTCTAATAATTTACCAAATCCGCTTTCTGGAATAGCCTCCCTGACAAGCAATAGGCATATTTTTGATTTCCAGTTAAACTGTAGAGATAATAGAGTATATTAAATTGTAAGCTAAACAAAATGGCATGTACTACATTGGTGGGGGTACGGTTTCAAAGACATTTTTATTTTGAAATTTGATGGGGTAATGCCTCTGCAAGAGACAATTTAATGTGTGCTTCATTAATATTAATAATAATAATGCACATGTCTATTTGTGGTACTTTTCATTCCAAGATGCTCATAGCTAGAGTAAGAATTACACAAACTGAGTTATAATGCGGCCCTATGAGGTGTGACGCTCACTGAAATGCCTTTAACAGTGGTGTAATTGTCAGTGGCGTCAGAGCAAAGGTCTGATGCTTACCCACACTGTTCCATAACACAAACATAATACTGGCCCTGTGAAGAAACATAATGGCCCCGTCTGAGCAGCACTTGGTGGAGAGACTGAGATTACACCGATGGTTAAAGGAATTTGTGGAATTGTTCTCTGGGCCATCCTGCATTTGTACCTTTTAACACTGATTTATGGGTTGGCGCACAACACACTTTTAAACATAATGGCCTTGTTTTTCATCTGACCACTGTTAATTCCCATGAAGTCAGAAGGTCATCTGTGGGGAGCAAGGAAGCCAGGTCAGCCCTATCACCGAGATGCTGCCAATCACGCAGGGGCTGACCTTGAATTCTACAGCAGCACTGCGGGTCATGGTCGTGCAGAGAGTCCACAGCATGCTTTTCACGAGATGGCCCTGTTAAGGACTGCTTAAGCCACTCTCTCGACTTCATTTCAGCATAGCCAGCATGAATATGAGCGTTTATCTTGGACGAGAAGAATAAAAATGCCTCAATATTTGTGATTCCAGTTCCTTCACTTTTTGCAGACTCAGATCTGAGGCCCTAAGTGCTTATCTGTTTGTTATAAGTATATATTGCGATTCCTCTATAAATACCATATGATCTTACGCGACTGTACTGGTCCCTGCACCCTGTGTGGTCATGCATAAGCTTATATTAAGCAGACATACAGCAATCAGCCACAAACATTAAAACCACCCGCAGGTAAAGTGAATAACATTGATTATCTTGCTACAATTGCACTTGTCAAGGGGTGGGATATATTGGGCAGCAAGTGAGTAATCAGTTCTTGAAGTTGATGAGGTGGAAGCAGGACATGGGGTAAGAGTAAGGTTGTGAGTGACTTTGAGAGGGGCCAAATCATTCTGGCCGGACGACTGGGTCAGAGCTGCTATCGAAGGGCGTCAGAATGCACTGTGCATCGCAGTTTATTGCATGTGGGACTGAGCAGCCACAGACCTGTCAGGGTGCCAATGCTGACCCCCGCTCACCATGGAAAGCACCTGCAATGGGCCCGTGAGGATCAGACCTGGGCCACGGAGCTATGGGTGAGGGTGGCCTGGTCGGAGGAATCACGTTTCCTTTTATATCATGTGGATGGCTGGGAGCATGAGCATCGTTTACCTGGAAGACATGGCAGCAGGATATACCATGGGAAGACGGCATGACTGCAAAGGCGGTATGATGCCTTGGACAATGTTCTGCTGGGAAACCTTGGGTCCTGCCATTCATGTGGATATTACTTTGAAACATACCATCTGCCTTAAGGGGTCTTCAGGGTAAAGTGTAGAAATAACCATAATAATGTAAAAACTAAGAAATAAACATACTCAACATGATTTTAACCTCATAAAATATAGTATTTTGATAAAAAATTTACGTGGTTGCCATGGAAACGACACTTTAATGACAAAATCTGAAAATATTTTGTGGCACTGGTATTTCAATAACCCATGGTCAGATTTTACTCAAATTAGTCTTATATGAAAGGTTTAAGATAGTTCTATAAAATGACATAGGATTTTTTTGTTTGGAACATTTATGAATATTTAATGTGCTCTGTTACGTAACCATAACGAAAATCGCTATCATCAACTTGCTTCATTTTCAAAATTAACCCCCTAGGGATGTACTTAGCTAGAAAATCCTATGTCATTTCATAGATCTCCAACAGATACAACTTCAGTCCAAATTTCAAGTCAATCAGATGAATATTAATGATTTTATGAATGCCACAAGATTGAAAATCAGTCAAAATTGTGATTTTCGGTAATTTGCATTTTAAGTCACAAGTAACAATTGAGGCAGAGGAAAAACATAGATTCTTGGTGTTTACTGGCATCTCACTGCATTCCTTTATTTATTTTATGTGAAAATCAAAAATATTGAAATTTTCGAAAAAAATTTTTAATTTTTACCCTGAAGACCCCTTAACATTGTTGCAGACCAAGTACACCCCTTCATGGAAACGGTATTCCCTAATGGCAAGATAATGTACCCGGCCACTCCGCAAAATGGTTTAGGAAAGGAATGGGTTTGAAGAACATGAAAAAGAGCTCATGGAGTTGACTTTGCCTCCATATTCCCCAGTTTTCAATGTGTCGAACATCTGTGGGGTGTGCCGGAAAACTAGACCAAACCCCACTGCGCAACTCTTAGGACTTAAGGGATCTGCTGCTAACATCTTGGTGCCAGATACCATGGGACACCTTCAGAGGTCTTGTGGAGCCCATGTCTCAATGGGTCAGTGCTATTTTGGTGCAATGTGTGGGACCTGAAAAATATGAGGCAGGTGGTTTTAATGTTGTGGCAGATCTGTGTATGACTATATTTTCAGCCCAAAATTGCCTTAAGTACGCAATTAACATCACAGTAAAGAATCTTGATATCATTCAAGCACAACATAATGTTCTGAATTGCGACATACCCGGCGTACCCTTTGTGTGTAAAGTTTAGAGAATACTTCATTGTGCTTGTTTGTGTACTTAAGTAAGTATCCACAGCATGACATAAGAAGTTTCAAGTTCCTTAGGAAATCTTATTGCCTGTGGTGTCACAGTCATGCTTTTTCAGTTCTCACCGCGCTGAAAACAGCAACACTGCTGTTAATGATCAGAGTGTGAGACCTGCCAGTCTACGCTGTAAAAACAGTTTTCCCTCCCTCTTTCGATGGCTGTTATTGTCCAGTTGGGCGTGTGAAATTGAAGTCATGGGATAATGCTGGTGTCAAATTCATGCTGTGTCATGACTGAAGTCACATGATCCATGACTGAGGGATATGAGCCACCAAAGGTCTGGCTGGCTTGCATGAAAAACAATGCATGTGCACACTGTTAAATTTGCTCATTGGACAGAATTATACTGATGGGATTAGTTTCTGTGACCAGCAATAAATACCTTCTCTCCATGATGTTGTTGAATGTGACTCCCACTGCGAAGTTTGGAGTAGAAATATACCTGTGAAGAGATAAGTTATAATTTGATTAGTTTTTTGTATCAATTTCTATACATTTTTTATTTATTTCACTGAAATATTTTTATTAAATTGAAAAAATTTTACACATTATAGTATTGAATTATGATATCCAGTGAAACTGCTCTTAGTCCTTTAAAATTATAGTGTGAGCCTTAAAATCTGAATTGTTTAATAATTCATGAGATTAAGCCTCTTATTTCCCATTCACATATGTATTTATTAGAAATAGTATATCTTAAAAAAAAAGAAAGAAAAACAAGTAGGGTTATTTGAACAGGAATGCATAAAAACAATGAATGGGTACTCAACACAACTGAAGGCGAAGCACTCCGATAGGTTTCAATAAGATAAACTTCACAGCCTATTGTGTGCAGTTTTCTTGCTTTCTTATAAATTACAGCCAAGTTTGTGGCCTTGCTAGTATAGCTGACTAATAAGGTTGTTGATGATCAGCTGGTTACAAGAAAGACTGCCGGGCGGCTCAACTTCTAAATCCTATTTCTCCATATCTATAAAATAAATACAGCCAGATGAGACAAACTCAAGTATGATTACAAACCTCTTTCAATGAACAACTGCAGTCATTGCTTCTCCAAGAGTTTGGGCTGACGAATTTTATTGACTGATATCTGCGGACACTTTGGTTTTGAAAGCAACCAAAGGCTTGATATTCCTTTATGGTGTATCCATGGTTTACAGACATTACCATCAATGGTCTGCCCTATCAATTCAGCCTTCATCAGATTTTGCTTACATCTTAGGTAAACCTCTCCTATGAAAAAATCCACTTACTCTTTTACATGATATCCTTGGAAATAGGTTTACAGTTGCATTGTGTTTTTAAAGCATGGTCATAGTACTCCCTTTGTATATTTGCATGTACCAGTCAATGTATTACATATTTTTGATTTTTGAGGACCCAAGATAATTGAAAAATATTAACCTAAGTTTAAACAGTGTTATGGTATTGATTACTCGGGTGGAGTTTCTTTTCATTGTCTGCTTAAATTCTGTTATTAAAACTTATCATCAGACACAGGGAATATTCTCTGATGATGCATTGCTTTGCTAGCAGTCATGCATCTTTGTTCCTGGTGTAGAAGGACTACACCATCAATCAAATTGCAAATTCTACACTCAGAATAAACGCTAAATTTTCATTAGTTTTCTTGTGCACAACGTAATGATGCAATAACACAGCTTGACAAAGAAAGACCTGAGCAGGCAGCCTTTTGTCCTATTATTTTGGTCCTGTTGACTGGGATTATCGTGTGGGCAAATGGCTGCAGTTCAGTTCACTTGATATGAATGTTAATGGAATCCCAGAAATTAACAATGACAGTCAGTCTCACGTTGAAAGCTGCAGTCTAAATCTTGAGTGCTGGAGTCCTGAGCCAAAACAAAAGAGCTTATCTCATCATTCATCTGTTGCGTTAAGGACACCCCACCCTGCAAGTGTGTCAAATTCAAACAAAAACATTCAGGATTAATTTACAAGGAGCATGACCAAACTCGTACACAGCGCTGTTTTTCATTGCTGCAAACAATTGTGGCACGTGTCAATGATCGGCTGCCCAGCCTTCTACTGCAAGGATGAGAGCGGCTGCTTGTAATGCCACAATGAAAGGAGGAGGGAGTTAGCTAAAAACTGCTGGGGCTATCATTATGCCAATAATGACTCTGAGCCTGGCTGTTTTCTGCTTCAGCTCAACATGTGAACATTATATTTGCCCTCCGGTGTGTCATCCTCACTGAAAAATGCGACGGCTGTCACTCTGGTCACTGACAAACTAAAACTGCTGGTCTAAACAAGTCCCACCACTCGTTCAGTCCTTTGTGTTCAGCTCTTGTGAGATGTTTATATATGGCAATGCATGTTTTGATTGTACACACTAGATGTCATGTTTTATGCAGTTCTCTCATGGGAATGTAAGTTATTGCAATGAAACTGCACCTCGAACTACAGAGCAGGAATATTCGGATTTATAATCATCCATGAAAATGGATCCTGAATGTGAATGCTTGCCGGACATTATCCACCGAAGCCTGCCAAAAGTGCACCGCGGTGGTCAAGTAAGCAGCTTCTAGAATGCTCATAAATGTTAATGAACAATCGTAATAAGCCATTGAAACTGCCTGCATTCAGGCAGAACAGTGTCATGTTTGCAATTTCCCTGCTTGCAGAAACTTTGCACTCCTCACATGATTGAAATGAATCTTCTTTTACTCGCTGGTGGCAGCTTTAGGCTGGGAAGGGAAACGAAGGGTTAACCAAGCAGCTGAAGCCGTAGTTGTGAAGTCCTTCAGTGTTGTAATACAGTGAATTGTGCCAGTCCAGGCAGAATGACATAAGTAATCACGCCTGCATAAATAAATGACAACCCTGAGTTGTAATGTTCACCTGAATTTATTTTCAGAGGAGGCCAGTTCGTACCGGCTGCGTAAGAGAAAATGCTGTTCCTTATACTACTGTAATCCAGTACTGAGCTCACAGTTCACCATGCACACAGCCTGCATCGGTTACGGGACAGCATTTACGCATGATTTTCTCTGGAGAGTCTGGGTAAAATATCTTCAGTTTTTACGAAAACGGAAGAATATTGCTCAATAAAGTTTGGAATGAGCTGTGCAACAGAGGCCTGTTTGCGTGAAGCTCATTTATCATACTCAGGTTACAAGCCAATTGAGCTTCGCTAAACCAAGCAAATGCAATTAGCCTTAAGGCTTTGGTGCTTGTTGTCCAATATTTTGAAATACATTTTAAGTGGGGTTTATGTTATCGTAGCGCATAGATACCCTGAAAACACAAAATTTACATTTTATTGGACATTTCCAGCTCAGAATTTCCCCCAATAGGTGCCTCTCTGATTGGTCACATGATTTACCACAAACAACCACAATGGCAGCCTCCACGAGTCAGAGGTATGTTGATGAAAGTCAGAAATATTCATAAATTATCCAGGTTTTGTTCAAACTTTTTGTTTTTGGAGGAATGAAATACATAATATTGCACACACTGAAACATATAAGTACAGTAATGCATGTATTTGTTAGAGCATACAATCAGGTGTTTTCCGTCAAAAATACTGGACATTATGCATGCCAGGCAAATTGCTCAAAAAAGCCATATGTCAATACCAAGCCAAGGTCAGGTAGGCCAAGAAAAATTTCAGCCCAAACTGCCAGGAGAATTGTTCAAGACACAATGAAAAATCCACAAGCTACCTCAAGAGAAATACAGGATTCTCTAGAAAAAGATGGTGTGGTCTTTCAAGCAGCACAATAAAGAAGTACATAAACAACAATGAGCTGCATGAATGAGTTGCTGGAAGGAAGTCATTATTGCGCCAATATCACAAAAAAGCCTGCCTAAAATATGCCAGACAACACCTTGACACACCTCACAACTTCTGGAATACTGTCAGTTGGAGTGACAAAACCAAAACTGAACTTTATGGTCACAACCATGAGCGCTATGTTCAGAGAGCAACGAACAAGGCCCATGGTGAAAAATAAACCACTCCCACAGTAAAGCATGATAGTGGCTCTCTGATGTTTTGGGGTTGTGTGAGCTCTAAAGGCGGAGGGAATCTGCTGAAAATTGATGGCATGATGAATGCAGCAGACAATTTGCATTCTTCAGCACAAAAGCTGCACATGGGGCACACTTGGACTTTCCAGCATGACAATGATCCAAAGCTTAAGGCCAACTCCAGTGGTTACAGAAGAGAAAGATGAAGGTTCTGGAGTGGCCATTACAGTTTCCTGACCGCACTACCATCACACCGCTTTGGGGAGATCTCAAACGTGCAGTTCATGCAAGACGATCAAAGAATTTGCTGGCGCAGTGGTGCTGGAAGCATTTTGCAAGGAAGAATTTGCAGCTATACCACCTGAAAGAAATAAGGGGCTCATTGACAACTATCACAAAAGACTGTGCTGTTATTGATGCTAAAGGGAGTAATACATATTATTAAGAACTAAGGGTATGCCCACTTTTGAACAGGATTCATTTCATTCTTTGCCCTTAATGCCATGTTTTATTTGCTGATTGTGCCGTTCTACATGACCTACAGTTGGATATGAATCCAGTAAAAAATTTAAGAACTGTGTTTTGCCCTGACATTCATGTTTTCTTTAAAAAAATGTGACCTATTTTACAAATTCAGCCAGGGTATGCAAACTTTTGAGCACAACTCTGTGTGTGTATGTGTGTGTGTGTGTGTGTGTGTGTGTATGTATTGATCTGAAAAGGTATTATGATGTATTATGATGTAAAATATAAACAAAAGCCTACCCATGGAACTGAGTGAAATTTGTGCCGGGGGATTGCTTGTCCGGTTCCTTTAATGCCACCTGGAGGTTAAAACCCGACACTGAAAATCTGACAGGGTTGATTTTTTTCTTGCTGCTCTGTACAGTAATTGCCAAAATACGAAAGGAAAGTCCCGGGTCTGGCGCTGTTTTCCGTAGTTTGGGCTACGCGTCTTAGCTCCACTGAAAAAGAATCATCACATTAGCATACAGAGGCTTTTCAGATGATTCTGTGCTCCCAGCAGTTTGGGGAAGGCCCACTCCGCTTTCAGCATGACGATGCTCCCAGGCACAAAGCACAGTCCATAAATGTTCTGTCAAGAGGAACCCGAGTGACCTGCACAGAGCCCCTTAAAAGATCATCAGGATCAAGTGGAACACTAAATTCAATCTGAGAAGGACCAGGCGGAGTGGGAGAGCATCTGGCTTCTCGTGAAGTAAGCTGATCAATGACTTCAGCTCCATCAAAGAAAGTCATGAAGCTGAGAAACTATAGGAGACAAATGAAGTAGGCTGACAATGAGGTCCATTATTTTGAATACTGTCGTGCACGGATTTTAGGATTTTTATGTTATTCAGAGGACTGTTGCTGTTCGTACACCATGAGGCCAAAAGTATATGGACACCGCTTGATCTTGTTGTATTTTTCCATGTTTGGACAAGGCCTCTTTGTTCCTCTGAAGGCTAATATTGAATCTATATCAACAATGACATTCCAAATGCCTCCGTGCTCAGTCATTTCACTCCTCTTCCTACATGGTAATGCCCCCATGCATAGATTCAGGTTCACACATGGTTTGTTGAGATGTGGAGGTATGGAGGAACTTAACCGGCCTGCACAGAGTCCTTCTGACCTCAGCCTACCAAATACCTTCCGTGGAAATGGACTCTGAAACCAACTACAGTACTGTGCAAAAGTCTTAGGCACCCCACATTTTTAAAAACTTAAATCCGGCTTTAGATGTTTCTTTTTTGTTTTCCACATTTGCGTCGCTGAAGATAAAAAGTATATTTGAAATTCCTAATGCTAAATCAAAAAATAGTTTTATAAATAAATGTTAGTATTTCATTAAAAACAGTTAATGCAGATAATATAGTCTTGACGGAGCCCTGATATCAGCATCATCATGGCTGTCTGCAATTAATTGGAGGGATAAACGCAAGTGAGACAGTCAGTCTGCAGAAGAACGGTGGCAAGTTTTCTACTCTGCTTGAAACAAGCAAAAAGCTTATCATGTTATGAACTATAGCACAATGGCACAGTGTCCCAGATTTTTTGGCAAAAGTAGTTACACCAAATATTGGTTTGATATAGTTTATAACAGTTTACTGCTCTGTTTACTACATTTCTCAGTTATTGGAACCTTTTTATTTCATCATTTTTGCTAGCATATTTGCCCTACAAAGTTGCTTTAAATGTGCCTAAAACTTTTGCACAGTACTGTATGTGCCAGGCCTGATCACCAAGCATCACTTTCCAGACTCAACTTATGCTTTTCCTGCTGCTGAAATGGAAGCAAATCCATGCAAGAATATTTTAGTCTGTAAGTCAAGAGGGAAATAATTCCCTATAAGCAACTGTCCACATACTTCTGACCATATAGTGTATTTAATTGAGAAATAAAACATACGTCAGACTCCTACTTTTTCAAAAGACAAGAAAGATTTTTGTTTCCTTTTGAAACAAATGTTTGCATTATTTACATAAATGAAAGAGGACTTCAAAACTGCTATGGAAAGTAATATTTCATTCTGTTCAGTAAAGTAAGAGACTTTGTAATTTCCTTCAGGAAACACATTCAGGTGAGGGGAATGCTTCCTCTGGTCCAATCAACTGGGAACATAGTTTTTTTTTTTTTTTTTTTTATTGCCGTGGTTCAAATTCTTGGGACACCTGCAGTTTAGCAAACGCACAGTCGCCATTTTGTAATTAGTCACATGGCCTTCATATATAGCAAAGATTAAGGACCCAAATCCTAACCCCTATCCCTAACCACTAACTGCGCACAACAATGGAATACTGGCGTGAGCTTGGAAGTGCGTCGGTTGAAATGCAGGTGAGCCAAATTATTCTGCCAGAGTTGTGTTTTAATATATACTCAGGGGATATATCCTCATTGAAATTTGATAAACTGGGACGTTAGTTATCTCTTGTGCAAATATTATACAGGGAACTCGATAATTAGAAACATTCATGGTTACAATGATTGCAAAGAGAATAGACAATTATTGTCCTCAGTATCTGAGGTCTTTACAAAATATGAGCACAGCAATACCACTGGTAAAGAATAGAAGGAGGAAGGGGTATTTAAAATTTACTTCAGGCCTTTTGAAAGAAAGGAGCCATTGTACGCCTATTAAAAATGCACTGCTGGATATTATGGTAACATTCTGAGTTTTGCTCTGAGGTGTGAATTTTTCAAACATAGAGTTAGAGACCTGTCCGTAAAATTTGAAGAAAAAAAAAAGTTAACTACTGAAGTAAAAGGACTATTCTTTGATACTAGATATAAATTAATGTTGTTGAAACGCAGTGATGGCAGAGATCAATACAGAAAGTCAACAATTTAGCAAAACTGTTATTTGAGGGTGGCTTAAATATTACAGACTAAATATCACAAGACACGTGCCTAATAGACAAGCAAATTCCTTAATTGTGATGTGACACGCAACGGAAATCACACAAGGGTTGTGACGAGTATTTGGTTTAATTTCCCTGCAAAATTATTCCAAGAAGTGATTTTCTGCTGAGGTGTGATTTTGATTTTTACTGAATGACCAATTAAGCAATCACTGTGCCGATAACAGGGCCTCCTATGCCCAAAATGACTAATAAAAGTCAGTGTTCCAATTTGAAATAAGAAATGTACTGTTTTTTGGTCAAGAGAAAAGTTGTTTATAGTAAGGAATGGTTGGTAAAAGATATTTGTTAGGTCAATAAAAACTGTCTCAGATGATTCATCATGACTTGCACTGACAAACAATACGGTGCACCGCTGAAAGCAGTGCGAGAAATGAGTGAAGGGGGATTGACAGTTTCGATAGCAATTATTCAGTTATGTCTTAACCCTTTGAGCGCCGAATACATTTTCAAGAAATTAAAAATGTAGTTATCCTGAGATGTTGAAAACCTATCATGTGGCAACTTGTTTAAGACAGCTCCCCTGCGGGAGCTCTTTGAAACAAGTTGCCACATAATAGGTTTTCAACAGCATCTGACTTTGATATCATACATCATTGGGCAACTATAGTTGCCCACGGCACTGAAAGGGTTAATCCAGATCATCGGCAAATACCTTGGATGGCGGCACTGGTAATTCAACCTGTATGGAGTAAACTCCCATTTAAACCAAAGAACGAGGTGAGGAAGAAGGAGAGCAGGGGTGGAGAGTTCAGTGGTAAATCTGCACATTTAGTTTCTCAATGCCTAACACCAGAACCAAGCGCAGACAGAGCTTTGAGAGAGGGACAAGCTGGGGATCTGCTTTGCTAATGTGGGAGTGTTTGAAACAGGGTTGGGAAGACTCAGCAGGTGGGGCTAGGGTGCCTAAGGGCAGAAACATGGTCCATGTAAGTACATAAACGCAGATGCTTACAGCTACGCAAGATCCATTTCACACATTGCTACGCTCTGGACCGTGTCACCCGAACATTGCAATGCAACGCATGCGCGAGCTGTAGTCTGAGCTTCGCTGCCGGCAGGCACTATAGCATGAAATGACAACAGATAGCTAAGCTAGTTTGGGTACATGGTCGTGGAAACACTCTCGTTCCATATTGGCTCCTTGAAGACTCATGTTTGTTCCCTCCACCAGTGCATAAGTGCTTCCGCGGCGTATGCTTGTGGGGGGCATGTGCTTGAGCCAGCTGGGCCAGGCATTGTCAAGTGCATGTGTATACTTGAGTGGACCTGGAGTTAACCAGGGCAGGAGGATGGCAGATGGGATATTAGTATTTACCACAAAGCTGGTGGCATTGCTTTGGACATTAGAGTGGTGGGGGGAGGGAATGTAAAAGATGATGGTATTCGCTCTGTTTCAGATGATACTCTGACCGAGGAGGTTGAGAGTGAGGCCAGATTTGGTGGGGGACATTAAGACCAATCTCTATAGTTTAGCAAGGCGAGAAAGAATAGTGCCAGCTTGTGTGGGGTCAGACAGAAATGGCGCAATGGACATGTCTGCCAATGTGGTTTCAGGCAGGGAGACCATTGATGTGTCAAATATTCAATAAAATTGAATCTGTGAGTTTAATACCGGATAGATTAAATGGTCAATGGCTAATGGGATGGGGAGAGGAGAGGTGTAGGCAATATTATTTAATTCAGCTGAGAGTTAAGAAGAAGTAAAAAGTAAACCTGAGCAGGGGGATATAGTTAATTTGACTGGTTTGCGGACAGTTGTGTGTTAAGGAGTTGTATGACCTGAGAAACCACAAGGACGAGTCGTGTGAGGGATGTGTTAAGGCTGACACAGTGCCGCATCTCACCAAGCAAGCTTCATGAGGAGGAGAGGAAAATTTATCTGAGAATTCAAGGAGTTACCCAATGTAGGACACAAAATAATTCTTAAAAACCAGCCTGTGATAAAGTGAAAAGCTGTACAAATGTAAGCAAATGAAGTAATGAAATTCCTTAAGGGAACAGCCTTTTATCTCAGAGTTTAGATCTGGAGGGTACCGAGAAGAGGAGAACTTTTCCAAATTGACAAGAGGCAACGATGCGAGTACCTCTCCTATAATTAAAATGCATTAAAAGGAGAAAAACAAACAGACAATTAGGAGGAATAGTATCGATTTGCAGGTGTGATTGAGTAGGCATGGGGCAAGAGGGTATATGTAATCCCAAGTGAAAAAATGTTAGCAAGAACTCATGGATTATATTGAAACAGTTAAACAAAGTACAAAAGCAGATCAGTGATAAAAGTAATGAGGGAAGAAAAAAAACAGTATCAATTATTGGACACATGGGGCTCAACAACACACTGTATAACACTGACAAGTGCCTGACAGGTGAATACATTTATTATAAGAGCTGGAAACAGTTACACATGTCCTACTGGAATGTGTAGGGCAATAATAATTAACGACATAAATTATTATTTTCACTGTGGAATGATAAATATTATGACTTGACTTATAAAAAGCCGTCTTACTGAAGTAATGTTTCCGTCGGGGATCCTCTGACTTGTACTGACAATACTACAGGCCCTCACTCCATTCCAGTGGATGGCGGTAGTGTAACATAGGGCTGTGTAAACAACCCTCAATACAAGAGGAAGAAAACTCTACCAAGCGGAAGCTACCATCAGCATGTCATCCTGGCCCATGTCCTAATCACTGTATAGATCTTTATTGTTTAATCTGTTTAACGTGAATGGTTGGGTCACTGTTTCTATGAAATGGCTTCCAAAAGTCAGTATGCGAGGGAAAATGATTCTCTTGGGGAAACTACGCTCAAAGATGAATTAAATAAAAAGGTAAGCGACTAGTTGACCGAAACGTCGGTGGCGTCCGCATGCCAGGTAGGGAGTCTTTTTGGACGGTGTTGGCTGTCCGTGGTCAGATAGTTCTACATTTGCAAGGTACCTATTTGGCTCGCTAGCGCCAGGTTCTGTTTACGCGCACTGACTACAGGGACTCAAGCTATCATGGTGTTTTAACGCAATATGTGCGACCACTTCATAATTTATGCTAAACTGGCTTATTTGCTGATGTGTTACGTTTCTTTTATTCAGATAAAAGAACAGAAGATCGTGCTCGACGAACTCTCAAATCTGAAGAAAAACAGGGTACGGGCATGTCCGTCTTATTAACCACCCGACTAAATTTAATTATGTGAAGGCACTAAATGAATACTGAGATTCGAGGATGCGTACAAGAATCTGCAAATGATTATTAAGAATTTGTGCGAGATCAGATCTGGAAATGTGTTATAAAATCTCCAAATGTATACTTAAATTTGCAAATGTATGGAGATTTCTTAATGTGTGGACAATTTGTGTGCAAATGTGGGCTATTTTTATCAAATATTAAAATGAGATTAATGATCTGAAACCTTTAATTGTGACCAATATATATAAATAGAAGAAACCATGAATGGGGCAATTACTTTTTCTGCACTGTATGTTCTTTTTCACAGCACTTGCTGCATAGTGCCTAATTTTACAAATGCAATTTCCTCACATCGAAGACTGAATAGCAGACAATTATTGTCTTGCAACCATCCAGGACACCGGATTATTTTTCATAACCAAGTTAGGGAAAAATTCCAGTTATAATCACATTGGTTTACAGTTCCAGGTAGGTTCAATCTCATAGACTAAGCGTGGCTGAGAGCAGAAGTTGTACCACAACTTGGTTTGGAAAAATAAGCACACATCCGGGACAGTTGAAAGTACAGTGCCTGACAAAAGTCTTGTCACTTATCCAAGTTGTAGGAACAACAAATAATAACCTGACTTGTAGTTGATCAATTGGAATCAAAAAATGGCTTATATGAAAGGCAAAGCCCTCTAGATTATGCGAAATATACCAAAATAGAGTTTTGTGTCATTCATTGAGTTTTATTGTTTAATTAGTACAGAAAGGTCAGATTTTGCTTGGACAAAAGTCTTGTCGCATTGAAAAAAAATGTGGAAATTATACATACACTTTATTTTGAATACACAAATATGCCACCATAATATTAGAACATAAATTCATGGTGCCTTGGAAAAAAGAATTAATATTGCGTAGACTCCCATGAGCTTGGAGGACTGTATCCATACGTCTTGGCAATGACTGAAATAACTTGATGATGAAATCATCTGGAATGGCAAAGAAAGCAGTCTTACAGGACTCCCAGAGTTCATCAAGATTCTATGGTTTCATCTTCCAAGCCTCCTCCTTCATCTTACCCCTGAAATGCTCAATAATTGTTCATGTCAGGTGACTGGGTCGGCCAATCCTGGAGTACCTTCACCTTCTTCGCTTTCAGGAACTGTGATATGGAGGCAGAAGAATGAGAAGGAGCAGCAGTATAAGTAGGGCAACAAGAACTTCTTGATATTTCAGGCTGTTGATGTTGCCATCCACTCTGCAGATCTTTCTCACACCCCCATGCCGGATGTAACAACAAACCATGATTTTTCCTCCACCAAACATGATTGTTTTCTGGGAGAATCTTGGGTCCATGAGGGTTCCAACAGGTCTTGTACGGCGACTGGGATGCAGTTCAATGGATGATTCATCAGAAAAATAAACTTTCAGCCACTTTTCCAGTATCAATCCTTTCTGCAAGCTGTGGGCCTTGGCAAATACAATGCAGGTTATTTGTTTTCTGTTTAATGCAGGCTTCTGTGTACTAATTCGGCCATGAAAACCACTTTGAGAGAGAATTTGACAAACTCTTCTTGTAGATACCGGGATTTTTGGTGACATTTCCTAATGTAGCTTTGCTGTAGTTGAAGAAGGGCTAGCCTTGTACAGTTGAAGCAACAAATGGTCCTTTCAAACAGTTGTCATACCGGGGTCTGTCTGACCTGCACTTGCCACGAACATCACCAGTTTCTTCAAGTATTTTTCTTATCCCCTCCACTTGACATTTGGATACATTAAAGATGTCTGCCACCTCAGCAGCAGACTCAGTCTTCAGGCTCTTGATGATCAGCACTTTGGTCTGTGGTTGAATCTTTGGCATGTTGTCAGAGGTCTAGTCGCACCTCATATGAAAGTCTGGTGTGCTGGGGTTATTTCTATACACATCTGGGAATGTGTTAATTACAGTATTTGTCATAGGTTAAACTCTAATCTGCGATTTGTTGCATCATCTGAAGAGACGACAAGACTTTTGTCCTAGCAAAAACAGATGTTATGGGCTTAGCCAAGCTGTGAACATCAGCTTGTTTCATTTTGCACCAAATTATTCATGTGAAAGCCCTTGACATTAAAATGGACCATTTATTGTAACAATTGATTGGTTTGAAATAAAGTTATATGCTATTTTTAGTTACTATGCCTTTATGCGACAAGACTTTTGTCAGGCACTGTAGACTAAAGAAATACCTCTGGAAAGTGTATGGGAATCTCGTGCCAGAATGTTTTCAAGAGTGTGGCTGGATGAATCAATTACTAATTTGTAATGATGTATTTTTCACCTGGATACAAAGTTCTACCAACTTTTTTTTGTGTACTTATGAGAACAACTCTGTATTTATTCCACAGAGAGTTTATGTGCAGCAGCCCAATAGCAACATTTTCTTTCTGGCTGATAGAGGAGACACACTCAATACCTGCAAAAGTAAGCAAACAGATCTGGCAGTTTTGTGGTTTTAATTATTTTTGAAAGGCAGATTTGTCAGTAAATTATTCTAATAAATCAATGGTAAAATTCTGTGAAAACTTCGATGTTCAATCAACCATGTGGCTGCTTAAAACGCTTCTTGCTATTCCCTTGTCCTCAGAGTCGCTGGACATAATGAAAAAGGATTACCAGGGCATGTAGAACCAAAACAGTTTGACAGAATGTGTGGAATTTGCTGTACTGTGAGCACATCCGTCTCCTGTACAGCCTTGGAGAAGCATGTGTATGAAAGCTTAAAAAAGAGGGGGCCCTGTCACAGTCATGAAATCAGAAAAACTGTGATCACAAACAAAGGCCTGAGTTGCCATTGCCTGTTTTCTGGCCACGTTTTACACATGAGAGGTTCTATGACTCCTCAACCAGCGGAAGATGACCAGGGGAATGTATTACTTTGGAATGGGGAGGTGTTTGGGGGTCTCCCTGTGGGGCGGGAGGAAAATGACACCCAAGTTCTGGTGCAGCACCTCTCCCGTAGCCAGCAACCTGAAGAAGTCCTGTCCGTCCTGTCAAGGGTTCGAGGGCCGTGGGCCTTTGTTTATTACCAGGCAGCGCAGCAGTGCCTGTGGTTTGGCCGAGACTTCTTTGGCCGACGGAGTCTGCTCTGGCAGTTCAGTGCTGGTGAAAATTTGGTTGTCCTGTCGTCTGTAGCGGCAGCTGCTCCAGGCTCTGGCAACAAACAGTGGCAAGAAGTACCGGCGGTTGGGATTTACCGTATTGATTTAAGAAGGTTGGCTGATCATGAGACATTAATCATTGAGGTGTACCCATGGATTTATAAAGGCGATATTCCGCCGCCCTGCGGTCACAAGTTCATGTGGGAGGGGCTGTGCAGTTTGGCGTCCGTAAAGATGAATGACTCTGACCTTTTTCTTCGTGCTCCAGTTTGTCCTCTGAGCGGAGTCGTCACTGAGACTCCTCCTCATACAGTGCACAGGTCTCTCCCCCAGCCCACTGTGGAAGACTTGAACTTAATGCTGGCGAGTGGAGAAAAGAGGAAAACTGTGATCCAGTTCATAGAAATTTTGAGTGAGGCGGTGCGAAGGCGTGTGCAGTGTCTTCCTGCTCGAGCTACTGCACCGTCAGAGTCAGAGGAGCAAGTGGATATCGCCATACTTTTTTCTGGTGGGATCGACTCTGTGATTCTTGCTGCTCTTGCAGATCGACATGTCTCTGCAGGAACGACTATCGATCTCTTGAACGTGGCTTTCCAACTTCAGGAACCAAAGAAGCAGAAAGCTAAATCCAGAAATCCCATGGTTAACCAGTGCAAACCTGCGGACTCCGATGTACGACCCATGGAACTCCTGGTATCAGACACCTTCAGCGTACCTGATAGGATTACTGGCAGGGCCAGTCTGAAGGAGCTGCAGGCATTAAACCCAAACCGCAAATGGAATTTTGTTGAAATCAATGTGACCCGCGAGGAGCTCCAGGAAATGAGACAGAAAAACATTTGCCATCTTGTGTACCCGCTGGAGACTGTTCTCGATGACAGCATTGGCTGTGCTGTGTGGTTTGCCTCCAGGGGAGTTGGCAAAAGGAGCGTGGGCACGGAACAGCAGGCATATACTTCCAAAGCAAAGGTCAGCTAAATTGCCTCCCCTTGAGTTGTAGGTTTGATGTGTTAGATTGGGGGGGGTTCCATACTCTTTCTTTCAATTCAGACAAAACCAATTGGTTTGCAGTAGGCCGCAAACCTGAATGATTTTTCCTGATTATGTGTGCATGTTTCACGTTTGTTGTGCTTTGAATCTTGATTGTAGCCAAGTAGGGCTCATTGTTGGCTTAATGCAACATCCATCTCACCCTTGGCTGTTAATGTATGGGATAAACAAATGGAGAGCTCACTTACTGAGAAGGCTCTGCTCGAATAGGTGGTTCTGACGGGCATTGGGGCGGATGAGCAGCTGGCTGGGTACTCTCGACATCGTGTTCGGTACAACACTGCTGGCCTGAATGGCCTGGTCCAAGAGCTGGCTATGGAACTCGGAAGAATCTCCTCCCGAAACCTTGGCAGGGATGACCGGGTCATCGGGGATCATGGGAAAGAGGCCAGGTGAGTGGAGGGCTTTTCCCCCAGGGAGAAAAAACACAACTCGGGGGTTGGGGGCTTCGAGCCTTTATGGAATGCTGGGCTTGATGTCTGAATGAAATCCTGGCCCAGGCGGTGCCATATGTATGATTTTCACGGCCATATACATAAATGTATCTATTATCTACCTGGCTTTTGTTATTTGGCACCTGTTTATGGACTAATTGGGGAATCTCCTGTGGCTTGAAAGATCTGGGGCATAGTACTCAAGTGCAAGGCTGTATTTACGCGAAATAGGCGGGATATTTTCAGGATGCAAATAGGTTTGGGCGGTTCCACCGTTTACGGAACCGGTTCCGGTACCGCCTAAATGCCCGCTTCCGAGTCGAAACCGGTTCCGAGCAATTCAAAGAAAAGCATAACAATGTAAGGTAGGGCTGCACGATAAACGGAATCGCGGTTATCGCAAGCGCAGTAAAAGTAACTGCCACTATGAGGCAGACAGACGAGCTTGCTTATTACCTTTTCGATGACACATACCTAATACGGTCATTTGAAATGCTTCCGGAAGAAAACTGCGTTTTGAAGTCCGCTAATTACCAGCGAGGTTGGTCAGCCTCCATCGCCTTGGCATAATTAGCTTACCTTAAATCAATTCCCGTGTACTTTGCCTAACTTGCAGTCAAGCCGTTTATTCAGCCAACTGACTGATCAAAACCAAAATGTGGCCAATAATGATTAAGAAGAGATAATGAGAAGCAGACGGACCTAACCAGGCTGCCGTGTTAGATTGAAAGAATGTTAATCTGAATTAATAGCAGACCTCTGAATTCCACCTCTCGTAGAATTTTTACATATCATTAAAAAGATTTCTTAAAAACAAACCATTTCAAGATGGCCTTGGTTTTTAAGCGTTTCAAAACATATACGAAGTGGAAAACATTTTGTGAAGCATCTCGAACGTGAAAGTGAGAGAAATTATATTTTTGCATTGCACGCAAGAGACAAATACAGCGAAGACTTGGCAAACAAGTTCAGACGAATCTGTGCCGCAAATTTGTTGCATTTTTTATTTGATAATTGAACAAGATTAATTTAAAATAAAATAATTCATAGCTCTTGATTTTGGTTACTTTTGAGCGTCTAATAGCCAACAGTGAAGGTGGAAAACATTTTGTTGTATCGAACTTCACGTAAATTGTTAACGCATTTGCACGCAGCGCAGCAGAATGTAAAACAAATAATCTAACAGATTCGGGCAAATCTGTCATGTTTCATGGTCATTTAAATTTCAAAATGTAATAAACAAAACATTCAAATAAATCAGACTGTCAACCAATTTAAATCGTTAATTGAGCGAATCAACTGTTTGATTGCAAATTGAGCAAAGCAAATGGGAAGGGGGTGAGAGCAATTGTCGGGTAGAAGATGATGATTTTGCAGACCTTAACTTTGCTTTTTTCAGCACGTAATTTACCTGAATGTGTTTGCGAGATTATATCCAGTTTTTCATTTAGTCGCGCTGCGTGCTAATGCAATTACAATTTCTACACGTCACGTTCGATACGCTTAACAAAATGTCTTCCACCTTCACTTTAGACTATTTAGACGCTCAAAAGCAACCAAAATAAATAGCCATTAATTACTTTATTTGAAATCTTGTTCAATTATTAAATAAACAATGCTCCAAATTTGCGTTTGCCTGAATGTGTTTTCCAAGTCTTCGCTGCATTTGTCTATTGCGTGCAATGCGAAAATAATTTCTCACTTTCACGTTCGATATGCTTTACAAATTTTTTCCACTTCGTGTATGTTGAAACGCTTAAAAACCACGAACATCTTAAAATAGTTTATTTTTAAGGAATCTTTTTAATGATAGGCTCTAAAAATTCTACGAGAGGTGGAATTCAGAGGTCTGCTTTTTATTCAGATTATTGACACTCTTTCAATCTAACACGGCAGCCTGGTTAGGTCCGTCTGCTTCTCATTATCTCTTCTTAATCATTATTGGCCACATTTTGGTTTTGATCAGTCAGTTGGCTGAATAAACGGCTTGATTGCAAGTTAGGCAAAGTACACGGGAATTGATTTAAGGTAAGCTAATTATGCCAAGGCGACGGAGGCTGTCCAACCTCGCTGGTAATTGAATTCGGTACCGGAACCGCTTTAGAGAGGCTTCGGTCTCAATACTCTACTGCGGGTACCCGGTAGGAATCAGTAACCCATCGGAACCGAGGCCTCTACGGGTACCCGGTTCTGAAAAATATCGATACCCCGAGCCGGTTCCCGATTTTGGAACCGGGTAGAACTGGGTACCCGCCGGAACCGCCCAAGCTTAGATGCAAAGGACTTGGATTTGTGATAAGGCACTAAACGGGGTTTAAAGTGGTTTGAAATCGCAGTGGCCAAATGGAGAAACTGTATGGCTCATAAGAGAGAGCTTCATAATGGTTTTTTTTCTCTTACATTCTGGTTAAGGTTTCCTTTCTTGGACGAGAATTTGGTCGGTTTCTTGAACAGCTTGCCGGTGTTGGAGAAGGCTGACCTTTCTCTGCCCCGGGGTCTGGGAGAGAAGCTTCTTCTGAGGCTCGCAGCTCGAGAACTGGGCTTGGGGGCCTCCGCCATACTGCCAAAGAGGGCCATGCAGTTTGGCTCCCGAATCGCCAAGCTGGAGAACAGCCGAGAAAGGGCCTCTGACAAATGTCACAGACTCCACACAGATTAAATAGGCATGGATTTTACTCCTGGCACAATGCATAATCTTAAATAAATGTTCCTGTATTTATAATAGCTTATGTACTGCAGCTGAAGTCCTCTCCTTGAGAAGAGCTTATTGCAGAAAAATTAAGAACCAAATTTAATTTGAACAAAAGTATTAAAAAACTAGAATCTGTGCTTGTGAAGCACTATGATGTTCCCCGCCATTATATATATTTGGTTGCACATTTTGAAGAGAGAACTATGAAAAGGCACATCTATACCATGTAATATAACAATATGCCTAGTTTGGTTGAGAAAAGTGTTTTGGAGTTTTGGTTCGGACAAGGTCCACACTCTCAATACGCACTAAGTTGAAAAGGTGACCATGGAAATCGGAAAAAATAAAAATTTCTGAACAAACAAAATATCAAAAGGCACATCTACACCATGTGGTCTAACACTATACCAAGTTTGGTTGAGAAATCTCTTATAGTTTATGAGTTGTGGTCCGGACAAGGTTCCCAACCTCATTATGCACTAAGTTCAACTTGTTACCATGGAAACAAAAAAATTAAAAATTTCCGAATGAGCAAACTATTAAAAGGCACATCTACACCATGTGATCTAAATATATGCCAAGTTTGGTGGAGAAATCTGTCATAGTTTAAGAGTTGTGGTCCGGACAAGGTCCCCACCCTCAATATGCACTAAGTTGAACTTGTTACCATGGAAACTGGGAGAAAAAAAAAATTTCTAAACAACCAAAATATCAAAAGGCACATCTTCACCATGGGATCTAATGATATACCAAATGTTGTGAAAAAATATTGAACGGTTTAAGAGTTGTGGTCCGGACAAGGTCCCCACCCTCAATATGCACTAAGTTGAACTTGTTACCATGGAAACTGGAAAAAAGAAAAATTTCTAAAGAACCAAAATATCAAAAGGCACATCTACACCATGGGATCTAATGATATACCAGATTTTGTGAAAAAATATTGAACGGTTTAAAAGTTATGGCCCGGACAAACTTGCTCGGAAGGACGGACGGACGGAGGGTAAAACATTATGTTCTCCGCAACATTTGCGGGGAACATAATAACAACTGGAACAATTTTGATTAAAGGGGATGCATTATGCTGCTTTTTTCCCCACGTTGTGGTATTCCTGGGTGTCTAAAAATGGGGATTATGAACTTTTTAGCAAAAAATGGAACTTCAAAATTCCATCATTTCTAAGCAGTTTGATCTCTGTCATTCCCAACCCTCTGAAAAACAGGCTGCTCTGAATGGGCGTCCCCTCTATGAAATGAGCTCTGTTCTGATTGGTGAGCAAACCGAGCACTGTGTCAATGGGGAGCGAAGACGGCTTCTGGCAAGTCTCTAAATATAGATGACTGAATAAGTAGCTAGCTACCTATTAAATTACCGACACAATGAGTAGGGGACAGTTATGTCTGCAGGTTCGTCAAAGATGGTTGTTACATTCACAAGGAAATGTGACATACTATCATTATAAAAGTTTTAACTACACTTAAAATTCTGTCTTAAGAATGGTACGCAGTTAGCATCTGTATGGTAGCAACCATTAGCGAACATTCCACTTATTTCTGAATATCTGCTCTACTCTATTAAAAATTCAGTCAATTTAGTAGCTTGCAAGTGACTGTTGGAATTCAGTTTACATATGAACAGAAATCTGTAACCTTTACATAGATAGCTACAGATTCTGCTTGAAAATAAATCAGAGTCACCACTTCTTTTTATTTTTCTTTTTATTTTCTTAAAAGTATAACAGGTCCCATTTAATATAAATTTTGTAACCAGTACTGTGTCACGCTGACCCAGGCTTCTAGTATAATTAAGTCAGATTAAGTGGATAACGAACGTATAGGTTTTTGGCAACTGAAAATGGAATGTTGCCATAAAAATAATGCTGTGTGTGGAGATATTCAGATAAGGGGCGGAACAATACTCTCGCGCCTGCAGGTTACGTAGGGAGGGGGGCCAAAGCTGAATGGCATGCCGAATGCCATGTTTTATGAAGGAGGCAGCTCATAAAAAATTCAGGGTTGTTTTATTTCTCAGTTAATGGGTTGATAGGCACTTCTCATACCATGTGTGCACACAAGCACTGAAGAAGTGAGTTTTTCACAGTATGTTCCCTTTAAGACTAGGTATAAAACTGGCTTCATGTAAAAATAATGAAGGAAAAAGACAAACGGTTCTTGCACAAATTGTAAAATCTAAAGCCATACAAATGACACTCATTTCTGTACTGTATTCCTCAGTGTGTGGAGAACATAGCGGCCATCCATGCAGAAAATGGTGCCACTCAAGAAGAGACTCGTTCCGTATTCCCTAACGTGTCAGTAGATGAACAATATGACTAACAACAGAATTTCTGGTAGCCCTCACTCCGTAAATACATAAGTGAAAAGCAAGGCAAAAACATGGAAAATGCTTTTGATGACGCACATGGTTTTCCCATGTAATAAGGCACTAAGCAGGTGGCCAAACCTGTTTATCTCCCACTATAAGGTGACCCGGCCAACGTTCCAAACTGTGGTGATTTTTAGGTATTGTGGATGACTGGTTTAACTGGATGAGCCCAAGACCAAAATAGCTACTCATTATTTATCTTGACAATTACATTTCTTGATGTCCTTTATGATGAAGACTATTTCATCATGGACTCCAATGGCGCAGTGAGATTACAACAGTGTAAAGGAGTTAAAATCACTATCTTCTGGACATATGCAAACTTATCTAGGATCTTGGTTGAACCCCCTAGGTAGCATGTTTAATAGCGATCTTCTCATCCCTCATCAATAGTTTCAAAGCAGCAACCAGATTCAAGTGGACAACAGCAATTATTCTGCATAGTCATGGGCCTCATGCTCTTGTATTCTGCAGAAAATTTCAATGGAACTATTCAGCATAGGAGGGATAAATTAACTCTTTGGTCTAAACAAAGAGGTCTTGATTACTGACATGGATATGTAGGACAGGTACGACCGACTGATCTCGGTAGCAGACAAAAATGACAGTCAATCAAAATTGAGGTTATAAAATCTCATCGTAAATGGAGATACCCCATGAATTCGCAACTCAGGGCTGTAGAACCCATGTATAAGGGTGTGTAGTTGCCATGGGATTGGAATTACCCCAGATCACCATCACTGGTCTTGCATATTTTAGATCTCTCCCTGCTCTAGCACAGGTGATTGAAATGATCTGCTATCAGACAGCTTCAGGGATTGATAACGGAATATATACAAGGATGGCAGCCCATATGTTTTTCTGATTTTGCAATAAAAGTAGAAATAATATTTCAATATTTTACTGAATTAGGCAAAAGAAAAGTTAACAATCTGGGATTATTTTATCGAAATCATCACCATTTGACTGGAAACCTAACCTACTGAGCTAGTTTTTTGGTTTTTGAAGTGGCTCATTTTAACCATTTACCTGAAGGGCACAATTTTGGTGTCCTCTTAAGACTCTGCATCCTTCAGGCATTGAGCTCTACTCTGACCACACTAAAAACACCACAGCCTGGGTTCTACTGCAAGTATGATTTCAAGCCTGAAACATTCTCTTTGAAAAAAGTATCGCATTCGATATAAGAAGACAGGTTTCCCACGTCGAATCGGCCGGAGACTTCGTGAACGTACACCGGTTTTCTGTTAAGGGAGAAAGGGTACAGAATGGTGATGTGAACCCTTTTTTTTTTTTGTGCAGATTCGAGGCGGACATTTTTTGACCTTAAATTATATTTTATGGATTAATGTTTTCATCTTATTGCTGGTTATTTATCAATATTGTCAGAATTTTAGTTTATATCTAAGTTCCTGGTTACAGTAGGTAATGTACACAACTGATTCAGTGATCTAGCATCTACTGAATGGTGTTGGAATGTTGTTGACCGAGTCTGGCATGATTGCTGACATTAATGAAAGCGTGATCATTCTGCATTTTACATCAGTGTGGATAAGAGCATGTAATGCAATACCTCGGTATCAGCCAAGACACAAAGTTTCCAGGTGCATCTCTATCTTCAATGGGTCTGCCCTGCCAAGGGTGGGCATCACAAATTAAGCTTAGTCATTATCCTGTTATAAAACTAGCAACTCACCAATCACGAGATTGTTATACCTTTTTTTCTTCCAGGAACGTGCCCAAAAGTGGAATGCTTTTCTTTGAGAACAAGTAGAAGCAGGGGCACTGTGGACAATTAAAAAGCAGAAAGGATCATAGAGCATTAGAGGTGCATTTGAATGCATCAGCGAAATCCTGAAACCCAAAGCATGTAACTTACAGCTCGCCGGGAGTTTGTTTCTGAGGGCTGAGGTTTCTCTTTCATGCTGCAAACTCGTAGATCCTCGTTAACCTCGAGAATGCCATACTTCGAAGTCTCTGTGGAGGTTGAATACAGTGCCAACATTAACACTGCACAGCCGGTGCTACTGCGGGACAAATCTTCAGTGTTCCAGAGGACTGCCATTTTTACATGCGTCTCATTTAATTGTTTCCGATCTTCAGACAAAATATTATGAAATATAAAGATGCAAGGTAAAAACAAAATACAGCTCTTAAATATATGACCATTGCATTTATTGAAGAAAAAAGGCCAATAATCTCAAAATGGGGAAAACGTGGAGCAGTGGTGAATCTTCCCAGGAGTGGCCGGCAAACTAAACTTCTTCCACAAGCACATCAAGGGCACATCTGGGACTTCCAAAATGGACCCAGATGGACATCTCAGGAGCTACAAGCTCGCTGCACATAAGGTCAGCGTTCATGTCTCCCCACTTGGAAGGGACTCGGCAAAAATGGTACACATGGGGCAGCTGCAAGGCAGAAACCACTGACAACCAAGAAGAACATCTCACAATTGCCAAAAAACCCCCTTGATGACCCTCAAGCCTTTTGGAATAATGTTCTGTGGACTAATGCCTCAACAGTGGAACTTTTTGGGAGACAAAAAGTTAAACCTGGCGTTAAGCTAACAGCATTTCACGTAAAGAACATTATAATCAAAGTCAACGTGGCTGTAAAATGGTGGTGTGCAGACACTTTGCTGCATTGGGACCTAACCTACTAGAAAACAGAACCATGAATTATTAGGCAGAAAATCCAAAAGGAGAATTTACAGTTGTTCGCCCAAATTCTGCAGCTAAAGTGCAATTGGGCAATACAGCAAGACACTGATCTGAAAGCAAAGGACAAGTACATCTCCAAATGGCTCAAAAGAAATAAAATTAAGATTTGAGTGTCCTTATCAAACTACTGTCTTGAACCTCGCTGAGATGCCCTGGCAGGACCTTACATGGCAAGTTCACACAAGGAAAGCTTCCAATGTAGAGCCCTGTGCAAATGTTTTAGGCATACTGGATTTTTAAAATTTAAATTCAGTCTTGGATGTTTATTTTTTGTTTTTCTCTTCAGTGTTGCTCTAGACGAAAAGCATATTTGAGATATCAGATGTTCATTCAAAATGTAATCAAACAAAGAACTTGGTGCTTAGTTAAAGACATTTACAGATAGACTTTCATTAGACTGATGCAAACATTTCAGTCAACCCAATCCCCATCTGCCAAAACAGTTATATGGTTATGAAGGGTAAAAACTAAGGGAATCAGCTCAAGGGGCAGGATTTCGTCCCTTGAAATGCGACCCTTTTCTGAGTCCAACAACCCAATCCCCTACTCTCTATGGCATAGCTTCATCAATTAACATGACCCCTACCTGAGTTCAAAAAATCCAGCCTCAAACTTACTCTGACCAAAGGCGCGTTTGGCTGAAGTATTCGATTGCAGGCCACTTATTATTTTTGTGACGTTGTAGATAAATTATGGCGCACGCCAGGAAATGGCCATATGCAAATTGTCCGGCTAGTTCAGACATGTGGCCAGATGATGTTCATGTGATGATCTCTGAAGTCTCTAGAAATCCAGTCGGATACGCAGTCGATCGCAGCCCCACTGAGGCAAGTCAAGCAGGAGCTTGAACACTGAAAACCTGAGGCTGGTTTCACAAAGATTGACTATGAGTTTGACACAAGCACTAGTCAAACTTCAGATAGACGTCTAAATTCAGCTGTTTCACAAAGCATTTTGTTCTTGACTATCTTAAGTAGGACTACTGTACAATGAATTCTGGGTAAATTAAGACCTTTTTCAAAAAAAAAAAAAATGGCCGCTTCTTGCCGCTCAGCTCTTTTTACCCTAGCAGAAAACTTCTGTCTCCTTGAAGAATTCAATACATATAAAGATTTTTTACTCGGAAAATTCAATGAGGAGAGTAACAATAAAAAAAAAAAAAAAACCTGATTTGGAAAAAATTGCCGCCACCATAAATCTCCATTTCGATATTTACAAACCACAAATTATGGGCCATGTTTTTTTTTTCTTTCTTTGTGTTTTCCTGTATTTTTGTTGAGTACCACTTGTCAGAAGGTGTAACTGATTGGTTACCATGGTAACATAGGTCTAATGCCTAAGTTAGCCTGGGGGTGAGGAGTCAAATTTTTCGGCTTAAACTTATTCAGTCTTTATTTTTGTGAAACGGTCTAACTTCCATTAGACTAATCTATGAGCAAATTTTAGAATGGTCTAACTCTATAGACCAGTCTGAAATATCTTTGTGAAACCAGCCCCTGATCTAAAAAAACAGCTTCCAAAGATGTTCAGCGTTGTTAAGAAGCTCAGAGTTATATACTCTCATTTTTAAATGTGTGCTTCATGCATCTCTAGCAGAAGTGTTGTTTAACTCTTTGCACAGTGTGAATTACAACTAAGGCATGACTTGCAATAATGAATGTCATAGCACAACTGAAGCAGCACGCAATGATGAAATGGTCCATCTAAACGACTGGCAGCTGAAACCCCTATAGTTATAAAGGATCAAATATCTGCCAAACAGGAAAGGGGGTGGGGGTTTTCCATTATTATGCAACTCTTTCCTGAGTCCAACAACCCAGATCCAGACTCACTACAACAAATGGTTCAATGTTTATGAAGGATCTGAAAGACATTTCCAGACACTTGGCATCTTCCCTAGTGATGCCCTGTCAGGTCTGCTCAGCAGCCATCTTTGTTTCCTGTTTGTTTCCGGGACTTTCTGCCTTCAGTCTCTTCTTCAGCAGGTAAAAATGCACATTCAGTTGGATCCAGGTCCGGTGATCGACTTGGCCAGCAGAACCAAAAAAACAATAGTCACAGTCCAGTGAATTATGGTGCCAACAGTAGGTCAGGGCTATTCAACCTTTTCCAGAAAGAGCCAGTGTGGGTGCAGGCTTTCATTCCAGCCAAGCACTTACACACCTGACACCACTAATCAACCCCAAGAGTCTTTGCTATAGAGCTTGATCAGTAGTATCAGGTGTGTAAGTGCTTGGTTGTAATGAAAACCTGCGCCCACACCAGCCCTTTCCGGATAAAGTCGAATAGCCCTGCTGTAGGTGTTCAATGATCATTTAAGAACCATATTTTCTGTTTCCTTGTGCTCTCCTTGACAAACCTTGCACTTTTTTATGAAGTTCTGAAATCATGGTGAGGCAAATATGTAAAATAAAAGGAAATCAAGAGAAGGGACAAAAACTTTTTCCAAGGCAGTGTAACATACTCGTTTTAGAAACTAAATATTAATTAACATACCTGTAAGGACAGTAAAATGCATAGCTGATATTTCAGTGTGACGCACCTTCATCTTTGCACTGATAGGACAGCACCACATTAGTATCGTCACATTTTGCCATTTGATGGAAGAACTCAGTGAATCTTGAGAGACTGAAATCCTCCATGAATAAGGTGTCCCTGTGGGAATTGTTTTGTTTTTAAAATATGTTCATTAGCAGTTTTATACTAGTGCAAGAACAACCGTTTAAACATGTTGTATAGGCTACCATAAGAAATGAGGAATAATGTGCAGAGTTGAATTCTCTCAATGAATGCCTACCCTCCAACGACAATGATGTGGTCCTCTATCTTAAAATGCGTGACTACGAGCTGAAGACATGCCACCGCCCCAAGGCGGTCCTGTAACAAGTGTAAAAGAATTGAATTTGTCATCAAACATAAATAAGTTGATTTCAAAAAGTGATCAAATACAGTGGTAGATCATATTACCCTGTGGCTAATCATATTTGCGCTGATTTCAGGAAGTACCAACCTCATTACTCTGAGTCCCATCGCTAAGGACTCTGACATTTGGAAATGGTCGAGCCCACTCCTCAAACATTTCATGGTAAAGTTTGTTGGTCTGTGGAACGAAAGTCAATATTATAGTACTTTAATCATTTCAATGTCAAATCATAGATCATAAGCTATTAAGAACAAACTGAAACGTTTCAAGGAAAAAGTTTTTTTTTCTTTTCTTCGGTAAGAGGATGCATTTCTACAGTGATATCACTTCCCTCTGTCGATTGAACAATTCCACGGATGCTCGTGAGGCGAGCAACAGAACAAGCGGACTGTATCACAGGCAACGACCAGCTGAGGTGCTCATCCTCTAAAATCCGTTCACTTACGACAACAAAGATGTCATCCACACACCCGCTGCGGTTAAATGCATTAACCCAGTGAGATATCAAAGCGCCATTTCCGACAGGAAGCAACGGTTTAGGGATTCCCATGAGGTGTTTGAACTTTCCGCTTGAATCATTTTCGACATCTCTCTGAAATCGTGTTCCGTAGCCCGCTGCCAGAATAACAGCTTTCATATTCGTATCCCGCAGAAAAAAAAAAAAAAAAAAAAAAAGACCTTCTTCTTCTTCTTTCCGTTTGGGTGCCTACCGCCACCTACTGTACGGGAGTGAGTAACATATTGTCATTTCGTTCCATTTTGTAACCCATTTCAACCGTTTGATGCAGCTTCGAACTTCTGAAACATTGTTTTGAAATGGAACGCACTGCATACAGACAGAAACGTTTATTGCGGCACTTATATTTCTAACGGAAAGAGCGCGGATAATCGCAGATGAGCCTTAATGACTGATCAGATTAATACCATAATTTATTACAAAAGCATTTACAAATACAATGTAGTCTAATTCGTTACTGTATTTGATTTAATTGAATGGTGCTGACATTCATTTCGTGCACTTTTGAATCCCATAGAACTGACTGTTGTTTTGGTTTCATTTGCTCGTCAGGTCAGGAATCATTGATTGAACAAATCACACATCATTGTGATGGTGAAATTTCACTGATATTCCATTGGAGGGATCGGTCGATAAACTGCTGCTCTGCGTGGAGGGAGAACACGACGTACTGAACTTCCATACGTTTTCAAAGTCTCCTCTCCGAAATTTACCACGATGAAGCTGTTCTCATAATACTGAAAATAGAGCTCCATGAGATGTTCATTTTTCAAATGGGCATGCAATTGGAGGAAAACTTTTGAACCAGTGCAACTGCAACAATGGATAAAATGTATTTCATAAAGCTAACGCGAGGCCATCAATTTATATCTACATGCGTATTCTGATCAAAATTTAATTTACGAGGTTAACACTGCATCTCTCAAATTTCGTCACCAGTAACGATCTCTTCAAGCATTTAATCTTCCTGCGGTGCAGGTGACACAACACGGTCATGTGACTCAAGTTCCGAAACGATGTTGCAAAGCTCGGTCAATTCTGGAAGTGTCGAACGTGTTCGAAGCAGGTCGAACTTCAGTGTTGAAATTGCCATCACTACACCAGCCCAGTACAGTTTTAGATGGAAACAAATCCCCTTTCGGTTGCTCCTACCCGGTCCGACTGCCTTCCAGTCTCTCTTGACTTACTCTACCAGCCTTTATCTTTCCATTTCATGCATGGTACAAAAGATAAAACTTGTTAGACATTTCCAAAGTTCCCACACTTGTCACTGATCCTTCAGCCCAGACCCCAGCACAAACATAGCGGTAATAAGACTTGAGTGATCCAATTTGAGACTTGCTTTATGTCCTACCTTCAGTTCCTTTCTTTAAATCACCTTGTTATGACTTTGCTCTTGCATCTCACAATAACTCCTTCATTTCCAGTCATCATCCCAAGTCTCCAATCTTTTTTTTTTTCCGAAAAACTCATGCGTTCTCCCTCTCCTCTAGCCTGTGGCAGTGGCAGAGTGACTGAATTTTTGTTAAGCCCTTTCTGCGAGCCTGTCAGCACAATCGTTAGATGGACTGAGGGTGCTACATGGCCTTACGAGAGGAGGACCCAGTAACTGCTATACTATCCCACTCCAGCCCTAAAGCAATGAGTCCCAGGACTACTTTGGCCCCGTTCTCCACATCTGTGCCTGGAGCTACATATGTACCACCACAACCCCCCAGACTGCCAACATCCTCTTCACCTTATTCTCATATGTGCTACTTGAGTGATACTCACCTATTCAGTCATATTCACGTGTATAATTTGATTCCAATGGATTTGAAATAATTTGTGAAACTATGATCCATTAACATGAACTTACCCAGCAACCAAAGGATGGGCTTCCCAACTACAGTACCGTGCAGAAGTCTTAGGCACATTTATATCAATTCTGCGAGGCAAAGATGTTTCCAAAAATCATCAAAAGTTCCTAAATATTGAAAAATGTGCAATGAAATGCTGTGAACTGTTAAAAAAGAACCCAAATCTTTATTTTGTGTCACTACCCTTTCCCTAAAAATTTGGGACACTGCCCTGCAGTTTTATAGGATTTATAGGTTTTTGCAAGCACACTGGAGAATATGCCACAGGTCCTCTGCAGGCTCTCAGTCTCACTCGCGTCCGTCTCCGCAGGTACTCCCACACAGCCTTGATGATGTTGAGATCAGGGCTCTGTCTTGGGATATTAGTTGTATCAACTGTATTTAGTGAAATACAAAGTTCTTATGAAAGATTTTTTTAAATCAACATCTGAAGCTTCAAATGTGCTTTTTCTCCGCAGCACCAGTAATGTGGAAAACAAAATTAAACAGCCAACATCAAATTTAAATTAAAAGAATTTAGCATTCCCAAGATTTTTGCACAGTACTGTATAGCAAATAGACAAATCCCAGACATGACACAAAATTATTTTTGTTTATTAGCTTAACATTTAGGCTTCATAAAAAAACATCTCATACAAATTAATTTAAATTCATTGCATGTTTTTCATAATCAAGTAGAGGAAAATATATATGGAATCACTCAATACTGTGAAAAAAATTATAGAACCGACAGAAAGTTAGAATTTGTTGTTCCTCTTTGGGCTTTTATGATGGCCTAAATGCCCTGAGGCAAGGATTTCACTCATGAAAAACAATACTCTCCATCAAGCTGGTCCAGACTTTCTCAGATAGCTGCAGACAGATCAGCTTTGCAAGATTGGGCCTTTTCATGGACAGTTTTATAAAATTTCCACCAGATTTTTAAATTGGATTGAGATCCAGACTCTTTGCTGATTATGTCATTGAGTTGATATGCCTTTCATGAAGAAAAACTTGTACGTTCTTTGCTCTGTGACAAGATGCATAGTCATCCCGAAAAATGACTTAATCATCACCAAACCTATTTTCTAGAAACGGAATCAGAAAATGGTCCAAAAGTTCTATGTGCACCTGTGAACTGACTGTTGTGGTAATGATTGCTGCCTCCCCTGGTCCTTTACAGTAGATTTACTTCACCGCATTCACTGGCAGCATTGCTGAGAAACTGCAGACAGCCATACAAACTTTTGTTTACATAAATAAAGCATAAATAAGGTGACCATCCATTTCAGCGGATCAATTTTTATTTTTAATCGTGAAACAAAAAAGGACACACGTGCACAAATCCTTCTTCTTCATCAGCTGATCTTCAGTTTCAATGGTGGCACTTTGATCACTGCATCTTTCACCAGCTGACTTATGTCTGTGCCAAAAGGAGCCCTGGAACACAGAATACATGCTCATGTCCTCACGCCTCCCTGCTCCCGCTCAGGTTTTCAGACCTCGGCGTTCATCAGTTAACATCGTCACTTATACACACACTGAAAAGCGATATTTACCAGTGAACTCAGAATGAGTCCACCAAAATGTTCCCGATGATCCGCAGAGGGAGTGCTAAACTCCAGTAAGAGAGAACAAAATTGTCTGATGGTTTTTGGCATTTTTCAGCAATAGTGGTTCATTTAACTCATAGCTTAGCTACAAAGGCTTAACACTCCACTCTTAAGCCATCAATCTGCCGCTACTTGAAATGACGCCAGAATAGTAAACAGATGCTGTGGTCCACTAGGACAGGAGTTTCATGTCCCTGGTCGAGTGCAGGGGCTCCTAACCCATGTTCATAGAGCTCTGCCATCCTGAGGGTTTTCATATCAACCTCAGTTTAGAAGTCTGGGTTCTAATAGCAGCTCAACAAGACCTCCAGCTACAGACAGAGGCATGTATAGTCAGGACTGGAGCAGAAACCGACAGACTGGACAACAGACCTTCAGGTATTGGACCAGGAGCCACTGACACAAGGTGGCTTTAGACTTACTTTGGGTCGTATCTGATATGAGCCGCGTGCGTCACAATCCCCCTTCCTTCTCTAAGCTTTTCGACTCCATTCCTGCAAAAGAAGAGAAAGTAAACACAATAGAGGTGAGATTTTAATATTTAATGCCAGCAGTGGAAAGAACTGGGGCCAGAAAAAGAAGTTCTGCAATGTTTGATGGCCACCATGAACTCAGTCAGCTAACCTCTAGCGTTAGTGACCTTAGCCATGTTTCGCCCGTTACAAATGAAATGGGGCACACCCTCTAAAGAGCCCTGACTGACATTCAATTATTTGAATAATTCACCCACTATTTTAAAAGGTTTAATGTAGCAACAGTTGGTTGGTGAGCTCAGGTTACTTCATTCGATTATAATGCAAAACCCAGCGATTCAGCTTCCACTAGTGGGCGCTGGGCTCACATCTCAGCTATCACTGATCATGACCAGTAAACTACAGCAGCTAATGTTAACCTTAGCTTGTCGCTGAGATGAAAATGAAATGCACCTATCCTAGTGCAGTTGAAAAATGAAAATTATTAGACAATAAAAAAAAAAATCAAAAACTGCACTTGCTTTTTGTCCCGCCACAGCAGGACCAGCATCAGTTCGTTTGGCTGTCACATGTGATCACGGTGAAAATGAACGAAACAAAATTTACAAACTGAAAGTAATGGAATGTACGCGCGTTACTTCTTCTATCACTCAAGACCAATTATGATGTCACATGAACTCAAACCATTTTCTGTGTTTAGATGCAAAGCAAAAAGCATTCATGATAGCAGTTCTGCGTGTTTAGATGCATAGTGAGCAACGTGATAAGATGCGGCTCCGGGACTCGAGCCGGTCGGCAGTAATACGAGTAAACACTTCTCCAGGCAAGTTCTATAAGCCAACTGATAAGAGATCGGGCAGGCGTGAGTTGCGGTAATGTAAATATACGGGAAACAAGTGGTTAAGGAACTATATTGATCCATCACATCACTTTCTGTTTCACTAGGGTATAAAAATGCAGTAACACACATGTAATATCCCTTTGTCATCCAACACTTAGGCTTAGGCTTAAAGCTTTTTATGTCAGCTGGTACATAAGATACAGCCTTACTCAGTGCAGAGCAGAGGCTCCCTAAAAGGACAAGGCTTCTCCTTATTCCAAAGCAAAAACATGTTTCAGTTCTTAATTAAATGATTATTTGGATTATTTTCACACCGAGTTGTCAATGACTCTGACAGTGCACATCATGCATTTAAGTATTGAAGCTGAAATCCAAACATTTGGAGATATGCCATTACTGATGCAAGCCAAATTAAATTTTGCCACCCCCTTTTGCTTTTGAAATAAGGCCTCCTGAGGCTTAAGGCCGCCACTGACCAAAAGGATCCGATAATGAGCAAATGCAGGAGACTGGAACAAAAAACTGGGGAATAAATTTTCTTCTAGAATATGGGTTAACAAAGGCAGGCTGTAGAGCAGGGTACATTTCTTTCACTCACCATGCAATCATGACTCCGTTGTCCGCACACAACTTCGCTGGGGGACAGTGCAAAGTCAGACAGGTTTCCTCCGCTACTATCTGCAAAGCCTTTCGAATATACCGGTTACAGGCCACCCCTCCAGACACAACCTCGAAAGAAAGGAGTCAAAGACATTTCAAGCCTTATTAGCCATTCCAATTCATTTGACTATTTTCAAGAAAATACATTCAAAAACTAATGAGCGCATGAAAAACACAGTTCTGTTGTTGACCATATACAAAACCCAAAACCAGTGAAGTTGGCGCGTTATGTAAATCGTAGATAAAAACAGAATATAATGATTTGCAAATCCTTTTCAACTTATATTCAATTGAATACACTGCAAAGACAAGATGTTTAATGTTCAAACTGAGAAACTTTATTTTTTTTTTGCAAATAATCATTAACTTAGAATTTAAAGGCAGCAACACATTGCAAAAAGTTGGCACAGGGGCCTTTTTACCACTGTGTTACATCACCTTCCTTTTAACGACACTCAGTAAACGTTTGGGAACTGAGGAGACCAATTTTGAAGCTTTTCAGGTGGAACTCTTTCCCATTCTTGCTTCTCCTGCTTAAGTTGTTCAACAGTCCGGGGTCTCCGTTGGTATTTTACGCTTCATAATCGCCACACATTTTCAATGGGAGACTGGTCTGGACTACAGGCAGGCCAGTCTAGTACCGCACTCTTTTTACTACGGAGCCATGCTGTTGTAACACGTGCAGAATGTAGCTTGGCATTGTCTTGCTGAAATAAGCAGGGGCGTCCATGACGTTGCTTGGATGGCAACATATGTTGCTCCAAAACCTGTAAATTACCTTTCAGCAAATGGTGCCTTCATATGTGTAAGTTCATGCCTTGGGCACTAATACATTTACCATCAAAGATGCTGGCTTTTGAATATGCCTATAACAGTCCGGATGGTTCTTTTCCTCTTTGGTCTGGAGGACACGGCGTCCACAGTTTCCAAAAACAATTTGAAATGTGGACTCGTCAGACCACAGAACACTTTTCCACTTTGCATCAGTCCATCTTAGATGAGCTTCAAGCCGGGCCGGCGTTTCTGGGTGCTGTTGATAAATGGCTTTCGCTTTGCATTGTAGAGTTTTAACTTGCACTTGTAGCGACGAACTGTACTTACTGACAGTGGTTTTCTGAAGTGTTCCTGAGCCCATGTGGTGATGTCCTTTACACACTGATGTCGGTTTTTGATGCAGTACCGCCTGAGGGAAAGGTACGGGCATTCAATGTTGGTTTTTTCGGCCCCGTGCAGTGATTTCTCCAGATTCTCTGGAAACGGACCGTAGATGATGAAATCCTAAATTTCTTGCAATAGCTCATTGAGGAATGTTGTTTTTAATTAGACAATCAGCTCACGCATTTGTTCACTAAGTGGTGACCCTCGCCCCATCCTTGTTTGTGAATGACTGAGCATTTCAGGAAGCTGACCTAATCATGGCACCCACCTGTTCCCAATTGTTCACCTGTGGGATGTTCCAAATAAGTGTTTGATGAGCATTCCTCAACTCTCTCAGTCTTTTTTTTGCCACTTGTGCCAGCTTTTTTGAAACATGTTGCAGGCATCAAATTCCAAATGAGCTAATATTTGCAAAAAAATTACAAAGTTTACCTGTTCGAACATTAAGTAACTTGTCTTTGCAGTGTATTCAATTGAATATAGGTTGAAAAGGATTTGCAAATCATTGTATTCTGTTTTTATTTTCTGGCCAACTTCACTGGTTTTGGGTTTTGTATCTACACACAGTCCAAACTAGCATGAAATACTCAGATCCCCCCCCACGAGATGGCCGGTATCTGGCCTGGTATCAATACACGGTGGGGGACGGACAGATGGACTAAAGGACCTATGAAGTATGGAAAGTCAGATCTAAACAATAAGCTGTATCCATATTTAAAATTTTCGTGAGAAATATCGAATGCTTTAGGTCAGGAGATCCGGCCCGGAAAAGAATGACAAGGCCAATATCTGACATGGAAACACAATGGAGGGACGACAGACAGAAAGATGGAAAGTAGGTAAAGTCAAATCTACACAATAAGATGCATCCATACATAAAATTTTGTCACAAAATATTGAATGGCCTGGAAAAGAGAAGCTTGGCGGACAGACAAGCAGACGAACAAGAGGATTGACAAGACTCAATTACTATATGCCCCTTCCACTTCGTTGGGGGGGAATAGAAGAACCTGCCTCACCAGAGATGGGTTGCTTTGAGGCAACAGCCCTCGAGCCTTGGAGAAGAGAATCGCTCGGTGGGTGCGCCTGACGATGTGAGAGGCCACTGTATGCTGTGCGGCTGCAGCGATGTCGCTCACACATGACAAAACCTCACCCTGCTGAATACCTGTCAATCAAAATCAAGACTCAGCTCCTCAGAGAGAATCCTCATCTATTCTCCAATACCAGCGGCACTGGAATCACTTCAGAAATGCAGGCGTCAAATATACTTCCAACTTCTCTCCCACTAAATAGCTGCAGTTGGTGCTGTTCAAAAGGTTGACATCATATACAGATTTTTATGTTTATGAAATAAATCGATACTGTTATTTACCAAGCTGTCATTACAAAGAAAAGGTACAGCCAATACACGGATAAAGCTGGAAATAATAAGCATCTTTTGAAATCATTATTTTTTCTGTTCAATCTCTGTATACATCTGAGCAAAAGTTAAACATCACCCAATTTTTAAATGACGTTCCGCTTCACCAAAGGACTAAATTAATAACATCAATAAGCAGGGCACAATTCTTGGAAATATGACTTCAACATACCTATCCAGTCACAAAAAATCAGTTTGAAAAGAGTTTGATCTTTTCTTCACACTTAATTAGCTTTTTAAGAAAGGGTATGTTTTTAACACATTTAATGCTGTTAACAGTAAGGGCCTACTGCTCTTTAAATATGGCAGGGAGGTCTGTGAACTCGATGTCTCATGATGAAGAGACCTTTAGTGAAATGATGACAGTTAGTTGTATGAAGATGAAACCTTTGTTTTTCAGAATTGTTCACCAAACTGCTAACATTTAGCAGATGCAATTAAGCACGGTTCATGACAAAGTGTTTTGAAAGTGGAATGCATGCAAAAACCTCCATGTGAATGAGCGGAATTTAGCACTTGCCAATTTTCAGAAAATGTCATATTAAATTTGGTTGCCCAGGTCTATGTAACTGCAAATTCCAATCTTTAGCAACAACAAACAACACGCTGTACCTTCCGATGCTTGAGGTAATGCATAATTCTGGTCCGACAGAAACTAATCCCATCATATTAAATGCAGAGCAAGCTGATAATCTTTATTTTTATTTCCGATGCAATCAGGTAAACACATTTATAAAGCTCAGTTTGGTTTAATAATGGTCAAAAAGCATCAGCTTTCTCTTCTAACTTGGGAACTGTTATTTTGTCGAGACTATCACCTGCATGAGACCACCAATAAAAGCTAAATTTTGTATAAAATACGGGTTAATGTCTTTAAAGAAGAGTGCAATCTAGGTGGAAACAGGACACCAAAAAAACTAAGAAGGTAAGTAGTGTATATCAGTCTCCAGTTTGAGAAACATGCCTCTCAGGTCCTAAGCTAGCAGTTTCCTTGAATACTACCTGCAAACACGAGCATGTAGAACATGCAGCAAAACTGCATAAAGCTAACAGCCATTGGTAGCAGAAATAACATTAGTGAGGTTAAGCCATAACAGATGCCATAAACACTGTATGTATGAGTAACAATGGGTCCTTTGATTGGATTTAAGTTTGTGTGTGGATTACATGCTTTATATGTCCTCGACTAATGTTGCAGCCTGGAAGGAAATGCAACTAACGTCTCTTTCACCATACGTGTTGCAACATTACAGAATAAGTAGGTATCAAAAAAAAGTGAAAGTAGGGCTAATGGCCCTGTACAGAATGACACTAAGATTCAAAAAAGCTGTTCAACTGCTACAGCATACATAAATTATACAACCTCAATCACAGACTGTATAAAAAGATGGACGCAGCACCCGGGTCTAAAAAGTGAAGCCCATGCGGAAATCTCTGAAAATTTGCATTCTATTTAATGGCCAGCAGATGGCTACGCCGGTGGTTGCAGAAAGAAGTTCAATGCTATAGAAGTCTATGAGAAAATGACCCTACTTTCCCACCTGATTTATTATTTCAATAGTGGTTTTCTACATTATTTTATGGTATCCTTCGAAGTCTCCTTCGATATATCATGATGTTCATTTTTATAAATTATGGTCCCAAATAGACTAGAATAAAGGATAAAGCCAGAATATGCTTTAGGGGCGTGGCTATCCTCTGGTCCTCGTCAGATACAGTCAGATGCACACGTAGATCCACCCCTCGCTTCTCCCTGGATCTTCAATTCACGCTCTCGTCCAATAGAAATCACATCCGGTTTCAAAATGACAAAATGGCGCTGTTCAAACTGCCAATATCGAGGCTTCCTAAATGTTATGCTGAAACCAATGGGTGACGTCATGGTTGCTTCTTCCATCTTTATACAGTCTATGACCTTAATTCCATTAGAATTCTGACAGTATGTAAAATGCAAATAAAGACAGAATTAAGGGGTGCAAAATTCTCTTTAAACCCAACTTAGATAAAAACAGCTTCAAACAAAAAAATATTAGAAGTTTCACCTCGTCAACCTTATTGACTCTCGTAAATATTTATGAGTTCGTAATCGATCACAAACACAGCTCGATAGTCCACCATTGTTGTTGTTTCATCGAGTGCAAGGTGAAAACGCAATAGCCATGCATGTATTAGGGCAGCATTGTCAGTTTTCAAAAAGATTGCGCATTGCATGTCTGCAAGTTGCCAGTCTAAAGGTTTTGCCAACTGAAGCTGGAATGTTGACATAAAAATGATCCGTGGGTGGAGATATTCAGATGAGGGGCGGAACAATTCTCAGGAACCTGCATGTGACGTAGGAAGGGGAACCAAATCTGAATGCCAAGCAGAATGCCATGTTTTATGAAAATGCAGCCCACAAAAAAATTACTGGGTTGTTTCACTTCACAGTCCATGGGTTGGAAAACACTCCAGATACGGAAATGTATGTGCACACAAACTGAAAAAGTGAGGGTTTTTTTTTTGGTATGTCATCATTGAAAGACATTGTTTTTCAACTTTCAATAATTTTCTTCTGTATTTATGGGTCGCATGGCGATCTGCGTCAATCTTTGTTTCTGAAGGATAAGGTCTTTCCTGGATGCTGCTTTTGTACAAAATCATGATTACAATCACTTGCCGACATCAGCTGTTTTAAACCACATCATTATTCAAAATTTTCACCTCATCAATAGTCCTAAATTCCAAAGTCCCCATCCTTACTTTTTTGGAATGCGTTGCAGGCCTGAATGGCAAGAATGGATGTATATACACAAATAAAGTAGTAAATAGTTGACCAGAAAAAAAAATAATAAAAATTTAATAGCTTGTCTTAATACTGTCTGCAATGAAATAAAAGTCAAGCTAAATGTTGAAATAAGTGCTTTCTGTCTTTTTGTGCATTTCCCATACCATCTCAAGTTTTTCATAATTGGGGATGTATTTCAATGTTTATTAAAGATGAGGGTCTGAATGGTACTTTTACCTTCTTCCTCCTCCTTCTTGCTTATCGCCTGCGTTACCTGGTTTCGGAAACCCGCGAAAGAAAAGTCGCAATCATAATGTCGCCCCATTGGAGTCTTGAACTGGAATTTTAACTTGTTTCCCTCTTGCGCTAGCAGCTCAATAGCTTGTCCCCCACTCAACATCGAGCACATCGGATGGTTCACCAGCGACAATCTTCTTGCTATCTGAAGATGCAAGCACAAAACATGCATTGAAGTTAACAAAAAGTATTCTTGGTTTTCACCAGACATCACAGGCCTTACAAAATATCGACATCCAATGAGATTGCTGCGTATTCAATCCATACCATGTCGTGGGGGAAAGTCCCGCGTCCTCAAAGAATGTATTTTCAATTTTCATTTTAATATTGTAAGAAAAAGCACGTAGTGCTATGACATTGAAACTGCAATAGGAGACTGCATTATATCGTTTTTATTCTGAGACAAAAAACGCCTCTACTTTTTGAAAAAGAAGAAGCATTTCCGAGAATGCATTTTCATTATGAGTTTTTTTTTTTGTCTGCGTTATGGTGGAACACTTCTTGCAAATGAAAACACAAATGGGGAATGTATTTTAATTTTCAATTTATTATAAAAAGTGTATACGTGCACTTGAAAATGAAAACGGAAAGATCACATTATCATTTTTATGATGATACAAATAATGCCCTTGCTGCCCAAAAAACAAGACATTTCCAAGAATGAGTTTTAGTTTTATTTTTCTAGTGATATGGCAGGGCACTTTTTGAAAATTAAAATGCAAATGAAGAATGTATTTTAATTTTCATTTGTTATAAAAATAGTATACATGGACTTGAAAATGAATATGCGAATTGAAGGATTACATATTCATTATGCTAAAATAATCCATTTGAAACTTGAAAATGAAAATGCATTTCCTTGAATGTATTTTCATTTAATATTGTTAGCTATGTGCTTCCATAATGGAGACATAAAATGTCTATGTCTTCCAAAGCTTCTGAATTCCTATAGCTCACAAAATAGTATTTTTTTTTCCTCCAACAGTGTCCGATCGGCTTGATACACCAAAGAAAACATTTTTAAAAATGCAGTTTTGCCAACTCCGGTCCGTGTGTTAAGTTTGCTTAAGTAAAAATATTGCTTGGCCGATAATTAACTGAAATTTCTTAACATTATACTTCAAGAGGGAATTTTATGTAGTAAATGCTGCTGAAGATGGTATTTGGGTAAGGTTTAGATTTCATTTCAAATTAATTAATTAGATAATTACCATTCATACAATCTCATATCCTTCCAACAACTTTCCCAGAGGTGCAAGTACTGAAAGCAGCCCCACCTTGTCGGGGCTGCTAATTAATCTTTGGGGCGTTTTGGGCGAAACAAGAAATAAACCAATCAGTGCCATCTCCCATTCCCTTTAAAAGCCAGGAGGGCTGGTGCTTTGGCAAGTAACTATTAGAAAGGTGGATTTTCTTAGCAGCAGAAAAAAAACACTTCTCTGTTGAAGAATAAGGTCTACTCGCGTGCAATGTGAAAGCATGCAAGCAAACAATTACTTTAAGCATGGAAACCTGATCACAGTGATCTCGAAAACTAAAAAAAAATATTTTTGAATAATTGTTCAAAATTATTTTAATCATATCCAGATATTAAAAATCATAACAGTGAATCCCCTGGGCCACATCTGGCCTTTACATTAGATCTAGTACATAAAACAAGCAAACGAAAAAAGGCTTTAATTCAGGGTTGACAGTAAAAAAAAAAAAAAAATTCAAAAATTCAAAAACACTGTCATTGTCATCCATATCATTAAGGGAGAATTTAAAGGCAACCGCATATTACGTATTATAACTTAGAACATTTGGTTCATGACTCACTTTTAAGTCATCATGTCTTCATCTGCCAAGTTGAAAAGGATCAGCCAAATAATTAGACAGTTACAGCCCAGTCAGGAATACACTGCATAGTGAGATGGCTGAATACGACAAGTGCTGACGGACAAACGGACATTTGACCTAGTTTTGGTTCATGACACCACTTTAGGCCAAGATGTATTCACATGTCAAATTTGAAAACGATCAGCCAGATATAAGAGAGTTACAGCCCCAACAGGAACATCTGACAGAATAGCGCTGGAAATTTCGACAAATGACAACAGACAAACGGACATTTGTCCTAGTGACCTACTTTTCAGCATGATACATTGTGATGTCATAATGTATCTGCCTGTGAAGTTTTGTTGAAATCCGATGATTGGTTCTTGAGTTAAGGTTCTGGCACCCACCTGACGCCGTTCACCTGTGGGACGGATGGACACAGCTCATTTTAACACCTCCCGCGCAGTGTATTCAATTGAATATAGGTTGAAAAACGTTGTTGCGGGTGATAATTACTCACTTTTAAGTCATCATGTCTTCATCTGCCTGAAAAGTATTGAAAGCGACCGAGAGCCAGATATGTTACAAATAGGAACATCTGACAGGACCAAATGACAACAGACAAACTACTTTTTCAGCATGAATGATTGGTTCTTGAGTTAACAGACGCACAGGCGGATTGGCTCATTTGCAACACCTGAGCGTTGTTTAAGGTTCGCTGGACAAAAATCAGTGAGAAAAACAGCAAGAAAGAAACGAAACTAATGTTATCTTGATCACGCTACCATAACCCCTCGAACAATATCCATCAGGAGTGAAAAGCACTTGCTTCCACTTGACTGAGAACTTAAGGTTGAGTCGGAAATACGGAAGAAAACTGGATTAAGTAGACAGAGACAACCATGTCATCCGTTGCTTTTGCTCCTACTTAAAAGTGCTACTTTTTTGGGCTACATCGTTTGTCAGCCAAACTGCAAATAATAAAGCCATTTCACATAAAATGCAGGGTTTTGTTTTTGATATTAGAAGCAGGACAGCAGGCACTGTATTAATGGATAAGGTCAGATTCAAAATTGGTTTTTCAGATAATTGCAGGCAACGGGCTGACCCATGCAAGCCTTATCCAAACATCTGAAGGGCATTTTCAGCACTTCAAACATTTGTTCAGTTCCAGTTTGCATTTCGTGTGATAGAACATAAATCCACGCACTGTTTTTGACATTATATGCCCTGTATTTAATATTTTGGCAAACCATTGTTGCTGAACAGCTACCCCTCCAGGGGGGATCCTTCAGAGGGCAGCAGGAATGACAGAGTTAGGCAGTATAAAGGAGTGGTGGCTTCATTCCGAATAATTTGCAAACACCTAAATACGTAACCTCCAATGCTGAATCGCAAATTACCAGATGGAATAAGTTCCCTTACCATTCAAATAGCCAACGTCACAGCATGCTCTGTGGGGATTCCAACCAGACAAACCATTCTAACATGTTTTTTTTTTAATATCTTGACAATTATCTTTCATTTTGTTATCTTTTTATTTTTCATTGAATTGGTGAATTCAATGAGGGCCCAACTCCATGTTGAAAATGTGTTTGCTTGTGTGGGCGCTGCTGTTCCTCCCCATGTAATGTGTAACTAGCAGAGGGAACATGCCATGTGCACTCACCGACAAAAGCGAACAATACTATATTAATAACGGACCCTTAAAATAGCAGTTAAAAACTGACTATTGATTTTAGACAGGTATTTGTTGTCAGTCACAAAATCTATTTCAGATGCCTCAACATAGCAAAGCACCATCAATGCGCCCGACTACACCTCATTTTAAGACCAACACGCCCCTGGGTGCTCGGTTTGGCGCGATCACATTTGCTATTAAAGGAAACTGGGCACTGGATGAGATAAGGACACCTTCGCTGGTACATAAACAAGCAAAGACACTTGCGTCATGCTTTGTCCCACTATGCGGTGAGTGGAAGATAGAGGCCTTCAAGTTTTGATCGTGAGATAAAGGCTATTTCACGCAAATGAAACTGAGGATTTCATACAAAGGTGTGCAGTAGTGCCTTGAATAAATAACTTAAAGGGCAGAAAGAATCGTATGGGGGAGATGCACAACTGTGGAACAGGACAAGTACAATGAAAGAACCTGGTTGACAAATAGACAATTCTGCTTAAACAAAGGTCATCAGCTGGCTGCTTCATTGAACAGTACCTGCTAAACATCAGCATTTGAGGGTGAAGAGACCACCCCAGGATGCTGGCGTAGGCAGAATTTGAAAGAAAACACCAATTCTGAAACTGGCGAACAAAGAGAAAAGCTCAAAATGAACCTAAGATCAGTGTGTAAACAGCTGAATGTGTAGGGAGGGCCTTACAGCCAGCCTCTCAGACGGGTTTCTTCACTACAGAAGCTACAGTAATGATCAATGAAGCTGCTCACTGAGGACTTGTGACACGTCCATTTCTTCAACCATAGGCTATCGCAACCGCCCTTTCACACAATTGTGCATCCGGATCTTTGATGACTCTAAATTTGTGCTCTTCATCTGAGACAGAAGTGCTTATCGTTGAAAAAGCTCCCTCTTGGCAGTGTCATGTATAGGATAGCCCGCATAACACAAAAAACAATTAAGTTTCCACAGAATGTAGTTTCCTTAAACAATGGCATGCACAATAATACAGTACTGCAAAGGAGTAAGTGTCCCCTTCCTGTCACACTTAAATGCTTCAGATCATACAAATTTTAATATTAGAAAAAATAACCCAAGTAAAAACAAAATGCCATTTTTAAATGACGACTTTGACAAATAAGCGATGTCACCCTACTTGGCCCAATCTAAAAAAAATAACTGCTCCCTTAGTTACTAAATCAACCAATTTAACAAATTTAATTGATAATTGGATTCAATTTCACTAGACACACCCAGGCATGATTACGGTCAGCCCTGTTGAACCGAAGCATCACTTCAATAGAACCTGTCTGGAAATGAGAGGATGGCAAAAAGCAGCAGGTGATGCTGCAATCTAAAGAAATTCAAGAACAGATGAGAAACAAAGTCGTTGACATCCATCAGTATGGGCAGGGCAAAAAAATCCATACTTAAGCCTCTGGGACTCTAGCAAACCACAGTGAGCTCCATTATTTAGAATTGTAGAAAACTTGGGAGAGTGGTGACCCTTCCCAGGAGCTGCGAAATTCCTCCAAGAGCGCATCAATGACTAAAACAGGAGGTCATAAAAGAACCCAGACCAACATCCAAAGAGCTGCGGGTCTCAGTTGCCTCAGTTAAGATCAGTGTTCATGATTCCACAATAAAAAGGACTGGGCAAAAATGGCATCCATGGGAGAGCTGCAAAGCAAAAACCTGCGCAGAGCAAATAAAGCACAAAGGTTTATCTCGCATAAATTTGCAAAAAAAAAAAAAAGATCTTGATTTCGCCCAAGGATTTTGGGAAATTATGTGGGCTGATGAGTCAACAGTGGAACTTTTTGGAAGACATAGGTCTCGTTACATCTGGTGTAAAGTGAACCCACCTTCCACAATAGGAAAATCACACCAACAGCCTAACACAGTGCTGACGGTACGATGGTTTGGGCTGCTTTTCAGCACCTGGGTCATTTGCCATAATTGATTGCACCATGAATTCCACTCTCAACCAGAAAATCCTGAAGGAAAATGTCTGGCCATCAGTTTGAGACTTAAGCGCAGTTAAATTATGCAGCAGGACAATGATCTGAAGCACTTGAGCAAGGCCACTTCTAAATGCATAAAAAGAAATGCAATGATATTTCTGGGGCGGCCGATACAAAATCCTGACTTGAATCCTATAGAGGTGCTGAGACATGACCTCAGAGAGGCAGATCATGCTTTAAAAACAATTCTGTAAAGAAGACTGGGCAAAGTTCCTCCTCAGCGATGACTCACTGTTATCGCAAACATTTGATTGCAGTTATTGCCACCAAGGGTAGCACAACCAGTTCTTAGGTTTATGGGGGCGATTATTTTTTCACATGGGTGACATAGGTTTTGAATAACTCTTGAATTTCAATAAAAGATATGATCATTTCAAAGTTGCTTTCACTGTTTACTCTGTTGTCTTTGTCCTATACTAAAATTAGTTGGATGATCTGAAATACTATATGACAAATTTGCAAAACATAGAAGAAATTGGAAAGAGGGCAAATACTTTTTCACAGCACTGTATATGCTAGCTAACAGTGTTACTATCATTGATGAGATGTTTGAAAAATACTGGCTTTGATGTCACAAAGTGCGATCAGTATATCAGCTCTGTTTTCACTATCAGTCAAGAGAGCCGTAACACATTTCGGACTAGGTACAAATTATTATGTCGAAAACTAGCACAGATACATCTTCTGAATTTTGGCATTGATGTGGTGCCAGCATGAGTATGAATTCTTTTGACATCCCTTCCCCTAACCTTATCTAACGTGTCTCCCGGTGCTTCATCCAACGTCTGTCCCAAGAGCAGAAAGTCATCGATGTCTCTGGCCACAGCGAGGAGGCAATGTCCTCCCGAGATTAAGAGAACCAAGAAGGGAAACGGCACAGACTGGATCATCCTGACGGTCAGAGCATGGGCCTCCATGTGGTGGATGGGGATGAAAGGTATCCCGTGTTGCTGAATGAAGTTGAGGCTGTATTCAAGCCCAACGCCCAGGCTCAGGGCGAGACCAGGCTTCACCGTAGTCGCCACAGCAGACAGATCAGCCGGAGAAATTCTGCTCTTGTCCATGGCTTCCTGAACCACACGAGCGATGTTTTCTTTGTGCAGCCTCTGAGCGACTGTTGGGATGATCCCCCCCGTTCTGATAGAATTCCCAGGGAAGAAAATGCTTTTCATACAACATCTCTTGTCAGTCAGGGTATGCATACAGCAGACATCCCAACCACGCAAAAAATTAATTCCGGGAGACTCAAAATCCTCCCTACTAGGGGTGAGGGGAGGTTTCTCCCATTTTCATTCAGTGACAGGACAACAAATTATTAATTGGTGGATAACATTGCTGATTTTCAGCACCCAAAGGACATCTTCAGGTGTTGTGCCACATTCTGTCTCCCCCATTGATTTGTGTTCCCCCTAACGACCCACGCAGTGTTAACAGGAGATTGCATAGAGTAGCGTTTCCCAATTCTGCTGCTGAAGTATCCCTGCCCGGCACATTTCAGATGTCTCTCTCTCTTCTGAAAACACCCAATTCAGCGCAGTAGTTACTCCACAAATTAGCTAATCAGCTCAATCTGGGGTGTTAAATCAGGACATGTCCAAAATGCACACAGGAACACCAGAAGCAGACTGGGTGACAATGGCATCCGTAAATATTACTCTGAAAAAAATGAAGTGATGGATTAACTTTATTGAAGTAATTGATTATAGGAAATATTCTGTTTTTCAGCTTATGGGCATCAAGCACTACAAGCAGGACCTCTCAACCTGTAAAACTGAATTACTCCTAAAGTTATCACACAGTAATCAATTATGTATTTAATGTACAGAATCTACACTAAATGTATATGTGTAAATATATGTGCTTTTTAAAATAATTTTTTATATTTTAAGGTGTTTTTTTCCCTAAAACTGTTATTTTAGCATTCTCCGCTGTAACAAGAGGCTCAAACTTTCCTCACATTCTCCCCCATCATGGCTCTAAGGTGTCAGATACTAATTATCTTAACATTTTCTGACAGATAAGAAGGGAAGTAAAACAGCCATATCAAATTTGCCACCAGTTGGTTGTATTTAGCAATTTATAACAATTTGTAATCAGGATGTCTGTTTCTCCATTTCACATGAGGGCCAGACCCCTTGGGTCTGTTGGCCATCACCCTGACAACCAGATTATAGATAAAGACACATGGAGCTGATAATCTGGAAGCACTTTGTCGAAACTAACTTTGTATACAATTTCATTGATAAAGATGCACATTTTCTGGGTAAACCAGGCACCTTTAGGAATCTCACAGTGTGTAACTGCCAGTCGGTTGGAGATGGTCATTTTGCCCTACTGAGCTGCAGATGACTTTCTTCATATCTAAAAGTAGGTTTTCTTCTATGAAAGTTATATAATCTGAAAGCACTTTTTGAGAACTACACTTTTATCAAAATTCTGACTTTGAAAAGTTAAATACAGCATTTTTGTAGCCTTTTTCTTTGAATCTCCTTCTCTGTAATTGTTAGGCAGTCAGAGGCTTGAGGCAGGCTGCTAGCAGGATAGGTCAGCAGAACAACAGGCCTCTATTCTGCTGAACTTTAATATTTCCTCATGAAAATTATATGGTTAGAAAGCACTTCCAGAGAACTACATTTTGATCAAAATTATAACTTTGAAATGTAAAAATAAGCAGATTTCTAACCTTTTTCTTGAACCTCCTTGTTTGTAATTGTAAGACAGGGATACTCACTCTTTTCCAGAATGAGCCGCAGTGGGTGTAGGCTTTCATTCTAACCATGCAGTGACACACCTGATTCTACTTATCAAGGGTCTATGGCAAAAGCTTTAAGGGTTGATTAGTAGAATCAGGTGTGCGACAGGTTGGATAGAGCGAAAGCTTGCACCCACTGTGGCTCATTCTGGAAAAGAGTGAGTATCCCTGTGTTAGACAGTCAGACTTGAGGCAGGCTGCTAGCAGCAAATGCCCTAGAGCAGAGGCTGCTCGCTGCTGTCACTTCTCATAGCCTGTTACACATGTACCCCAAAAGCTGAAAAGCTGATTAGACATTGACTCAATGCAAATAATTTATTTGGTTTATTTGGTTTAACCTGAATTTTTTTAGGTTCAATCATGAACTTACCAGTAAATTAGAAAGTTTAGTTCAAATGATTTTCAGCTATTAGAGTGAAAATAAACAACCGATTTTTTTAGCTTTTTTCAGTTGAACTCTGAATTTGGCTGTGTTTACACAGCCTGGTACTGCCTGGTAAAACCCAGTTCTGATTTTTTTGCTCACAGGTGCAACAGATCAGATACGTGTCATAAACATGCAAACAAGAAAGAATGCACATGCACGTGGATTTTCAGATCCGTTTTAGCCCCACATCTAAGGTGGAAATAAACCCGATATTGACCTGATACCTGCCAATGCAACTGTCATCTCAGCTTACAGACTGGATAGGCTATTATCTGTCATTGTCACATTTTCAATGCATGCGAATTGCAATCTTCAGTATTTTTGCAGTGTATTGACCTACAACACTATTTTAGCGTGCACAACTGCCACAGTTACTGAAATAAGGGCTCTTCCCTTTCTACTAGACTACTATTCTGCAGATATCTAGAGATGCTTCACAAGGCAGTAATTCAAATAATTATTTTGGTCTTGTTTGCATCCGTCACAATTAACATAGCGATATTATCTAGCAGGTAGTTTATTTTTGTTTTGGTAATCAAACACTTGCGTATGCATGAGGGTTCAAGTGTACAGTAAGGGATGCTTGATGCGGTGTCCACCACCAGGAATAAACTGCTGACGTGGAGACCAGAAGGCTGCCTCCGCGGAGTCCATCAATTCCTGTTATACCAAAGTCTGGATGAATACTTGATTTGTATTGGCTACAAGGTGTACTTTAATTCTGGATAAATGGACACATTTGAGTAGTTCACACTGAAACTCTGTTCATTGTGTCCAATGCAGTGGCTAAATAGTATCAGCCAGGAGCCAGTGCAGGAGGGACGGGAGCGGAGCCAGGTCCCATCAGCTTTAAATGTCCCGAAGACAAGCAGTGCCCATCAATGGCCAGTCCCCAGCAGCCCAACACCCTCCTTCAAAGGCCACTATGATGGAATTCACAGTATCTTTATCAAATTTAACAATTAATGGAAACATAAAATTATAATTTAAATAAAAAAGCTAGCTTTCTGGAGGACATGGGCCGAAGGCTAGTTTTCGAGCTATGGATCTTTGCTTTGTCTGGTGCAAAATGAACGTGAATTCAGATTTTTTTTCTTTTCCATTTGCTATAGCTATATAACTTCCATGCAAATCTGTGGAGCAAAATTAATTGCTGACATGTTTCTTCACGATAAAAACACAAATCATTTGTGTGGGAAAATTATATTTATATGTCAACCATCCCCAATGTTACTGACTTTTTATCTGGCTAGCATAACATTTAGCTTGCTCAGCTGAGCAGACTAGTTTATCTCCTAAAAAATTAGCCAACGCTTAAGAAAAACTATGGATTTTAATGGCCAAATGTATTAAATCATAAATAGTCTGAATTTTTTTCCCCTTTGGCAAGTGACCACAGTTTAAGTGGGATAAAGCCCTTTGAGGTGCCCAATATGTAAGAGATAATGCCCAACGAGGTGTCCATTATCAGAAAATAATGGTCCACATGGAGGCCAGAGAAAAGTCTGACGTGCAGCGGAGGATGGTGGCCTCCACACAGTCCATTATTTTCTGATAATGGATACCTTGAAGGGCATTATCCCACTCATATCATGATCACCTTCTGAAGTAAAAAAATGGACCATTAATTTATATTTTCATGTGTCTTACAATTAAAATCTAGTTTTTAAAATCTAGGCAAGTTTTTCCAAAGCCATAACTCTGTTTTTAAGAATATTAACAAGTCCACTCTGCTCATTGAGCCCTTTGGCTCAGCTATGAGAAAGCAAATGTTATGCTTGCAAGCCTAAAAGTCAATAACATTGTGTACAGTTGACAAACTGTAATCATGCTCATCAATAACAAATGATTTGACCTTTTATTGTGAGTAAACATGCCAATATTTACAAAACCCAAAACCAGTGAAGTTGGCACGTTGTGTAAATCGTAAATAAAAACAGAATACAATGATTTGCAAATCCTTTTCAACCTATATTCAATTGAATACACTGCAAAGACAAGTTACTTAATGTTCGAACAGGTAAACTTTGTAATTTTTTGCAAATATTAGCTCATTTGGAATTTGATGCCTGCAACATGTTTCAAAAAAGCTGGCACAAGTGGCAAAAAAGACTGAGAGAGTTGAGGAATGCTCATCAAACACTTATTTGGAACATCCCACAGGTGAACGGGCTAATTGGGAACAGGTGGGTGCCATGATTGGGTATAAAAGCAGCTTCCCTGAAATGCTCAGTCATTCACAAACAAGGATGGGGCAAGGGTCACCACTTAGTGAACAAATCGTGAGCTGATTGTCGAACAGTTTAAAAACAACATTCCTCAACGAGCTATTGCAAGAAATTTAGGGATTTCATCATCTACGGTCCGTAATATCGTCAAAAGGTTCAAGAATCTGGAGAAATCACTGCACGTAAGCGACAAGGCCGAAAACCAACATTGAATGCCCGTGACCTTCGATCCCTCAGGCGGTACAGCATCAAAAACCGACATCAGTGTGTAAAGGACATCACCACATGGGCTCAGGAACACTTCAGAAAACCACTGTCAGTAAGTACAGTTCGTCGCTACATCTGCAAGTGCAAGTTAAAACTCTACAATGCAAAGCGAAAGCCATTTATCAACAGCACCCAGAAACGCCGCCCGGCTTCGCTGGGCCCAAGCTCATCTAAGATGGACTGATGCAAAGTGGAAAAAGTGTTCTGTGGTCTGACGAGTCCACATTTCAAATTGTTTTTGGAAACTGTGGACGTCGTGTCCTCCGGACCAAAGAGGAAAAGAACCATCCGGACTGTTATAGGCATAAAGTTCAAAAGCCAGCATCTGTGATGGTATGGGGGGGTGTATTAGTGCCCAAGGCATGGGCAACTTACACATATGTGAAGGCACCATTAATGCTGAAAGGTACATACAGGTTTTGGAGCAACATATGTTGCCATCCAAGCAACGTCTTTTTCATGGGCGCCCTGCTTATTTCAGCAAGACAATGCCAAGCCACATTCTGCGTGTTACAACAGCATGGCTCCGTAGTAAAAAGAGTGCGGGTACTAGACTGGCCTGCCTGTAGTCCAGACCTGTCTCCCATTGAAAATGTGTGGCGCATTATGAAGCGTAAAATCGACAACGGAGACCCCGGACTGTTGAACAACTTAAGCTGTACATCAAGCAAGAATGGGAAAGAGTTCCACCTGAAAAGCTTCAAAAATTGGTCTCCTCAGTTCCCAAACGTTTACTGAGTGTCGTTTAAAGGAAAGGTGATGTAACACAGTAAAAAGGCCCCCTGTGCCAACTTTTTTTGCAATGTGTTGCTGCCTTTAAATTCTAAGTTAATGATTATTTGCAAAAAAAAAAAAAAAAAGTTTCTCAGTTTGAACATTAAACATCTTGTCTTTGCAGTGTATTCAATTGAATATAAGTTGAAAAGGATTTGCAAATCATTGTATTCTGTTTTTATCTACGATTTACATAACGTGCCAACTTCACTGGTTTTGGGTTTTGTAATTCCGCTCCACAGATTGGCGCAAACAGAATCACATAGATACAGTAAATAGAAAAACACTGAATTAACGCTCATTTTGCATTAGACAATGCAAAGACCCACAGCAGGAAAACTAGTGATATTTGCTATAGTCAGCCACCTGCCATATTTAAAATCAATTCCATCGTTTCCATCTATTTTGAAATTCAACGGCTGGGGATGACGGCAAGTCCAGCACAGCGGCCTTTGAAGGAAGGTGTTTGACTGCTGAGGACTACCAATGATGGGCACTGCTTGTTGTCTTTTTGAGATAAATCATGAATAGTTTTGTCTGTCCCTATTGCTATGGTTACAAGGCATTGGCCACAGCAAGCATATTAATTTAGAATGGTGAACAGATATTTTCACAGGAACTACTGCGTACATATCCATCCATCCATTCTCATTACCGCTTCTTACTCATTAGGGTCGCGAGAAATCTGGAGCCCATCATACTGACTAAGGGCAAAAGAAAGGGACCCACTCTGGACGGCTCACCAATGATCGTAGGGTGCACACACCAGTCACTCACACATTCATACCTATGGGCAATTCAGCACCTCCAATTAGCCTGATGTGCATGCCTTCGGACTGAGGAATGATGCCAGAGTATCCGCAGGAAACCGCCGTGGACATGGGGAGAACATTCGGACACCACGCAGAAAGCCCCCAGGCTGGATTCGAACCATAACCTTCTTGCCATGAAGCAGCAGTGCTCAACACTGTGCCGCCCAACTAGTATATATCCATATCTCAAAAAATAAAGTACTCCCTGCAGCCAATCAGAATAAACTCAGATCATGGTATAACAGAAAATAATGGACTATGCAGTTCTCTGCTCCCCTGACTGTCTCCTCGTCGTCCATTACTTCCAGATAATGAGCACCGCGTCGGTCATAATCCCGTACTTAATTGGCACTCTGCAGCCAATAAGGATTGAGTATTCATCCAGACCATGGTTTATGCAAGTGTAAACATAGGTATCGGAAATGCATCATTTCTATTCGTAGATGTAAACGGTGGTTCCAGGGAAAAAAAAAAAAAAATCAGAATTTGGCGTCATGGCTTACAGTGTAAATGCCATTGACATCAAAACCGACAGAATATGAAACAATGAGTGGCAACTGAAAAACATAAGTGTTGCATAGTGAATGGTAAAATTGCTCGAGATTTCAAAAACGTAGATCCAATCGTTTACCATGGTATCATCTGTGATAGCCGTCTTGAAAGCGAGGTGATTCCACCATGCCCGGTAAGTTAGGCCATTTCCTAAGTGATTCTCTGAAATCAGAGGCAAGATCACATCTCTTTCACAAGGGGAACGAGACTGAGTTACAAAATCTGACACAACACCGAATTTCAAAGAGCAGGGCTCAAATTGCAGGAGACCCCCCGAGTATTGGGATATCTGATTCAAGTCATACACACAAAAAATGTATTGTTTCGTATTAGCTGCCATTCACACAAAACAGACAAATTAATGTAACTTACTTTAAGTGCACAACTTTCTGGGAATGTAAAGATTCCCCAAGTACATGACCGGTCTCATCAATAACAGCGGCTCCCGTGTCATCACAGCTCGTTTCAATGCCCAAAACAAGTCTAGAGCTAAACGCTCTTTTGCATGATATAAGGTTACGCCTCAGCATAGCCTACTATGAGCCAGAGACCAAATTAAATATAAAATGATGACCACTTTCTGATAATTCGACAGATTTTTCTTGCAGCACGCATTTGTGTACTCTGACTTGTAAGCTAACCTAGCTAGTGAGCAAGTATTAAGGCATAGACTACAAAAGCTTCCCGAGTGAAATGCGCGAATAAAATATTTCAGATTTTCCGCCGCATAACTGAAGTAGACGTAGATGCGCGATTGAAAGGGGTGCACTCAATTCCACTGTATGATCGGTGCAATAATTTTCATGCAATGGATCGAGCCGCCTTCATAAGAGAAGTTAGCAGCAGTCATGTTCTGAAAACCATGAAGGAAAGTTTCTTCTTCCCCTATTCTTAGAAGACAAGACAGTTGGCGCATATCGCCATCCATTGACACGGAGTGTGCTCTGCAGGTTTTAACAAAGCGACCTGCGTAACTCTTGAGGCCTTTAACGGAGGTGTCTATGGCAAGCCGTTTTAACATTTAATAGCTAGACTGGATATGTATTACAGATATCTGTAATTCAGTTCTTCTATGGCAAGTTTAAGTATTTTGAAACTCACAAAACTTGAATTCAGCAACTTAATTTGGGGCTCACTGATTTTCTAGCCCACATTCACATTACTCATTGTTCAATTCCAATTTTTTGCTCAGATCAGATTTGCCCATCTTGAAGGTTCACATTCATAATTACGAGTAACCTGCATCCATCTGTAATGTGAATGCATCTGCCCTTCGAAACAACAAGCATACGCACATTGATACATTTTTGCATGCATCATCGGCATCATCAACAACAAAAATGCCATATTTAGGAGAGCATTTCTGCTCTTAAAACATGATTTAAACCGAGAAGATGGACATGCTTGCAGCAAATGTATGGATGCGATTTTGCTCTGACGGATAGCAAACAGTTTGTCAGCTGTATGTGATGAGGTCAAGACAGCAAAAAAAGCCAGAAGGATAACTTTTTTTTTTTACTCAGCTAATGCATTCTGGCAAAAAGCCACATAGATTCTGATCTGACCATTCTTATACATGTCGCAAGGCCATGTGACACATTTGTATATGATCTGAAATTACAAATGGAAGTGGCTCCTTTCTGATTTGAAGATCAGATATAAGATCAAATTTCATTGTCCACATAGCCCTGAAAACATCAGATCCGTGTCACATTAAGGCAAAATATCAGATCTGAGTCACTTCACGTGGGTATTGTGAATGTACCAATGCTGCCAATGCTGCCCCTTATATGAGAACGCACTCATGTCCGGATTTGGAAAACCACGGTTGACTTATAGAGTTGATAACCACCTTCGTGTGACCGCTAAGCTTGATTGCTGTTATCAAGTTAAGTAAAGTCAGATAACAAAAGATACCCTGAGTATTTTGAACCAACTTGGTAGTATAGGCAGCAGCTCAGCCACGCTGACTGATGAGTAAAACCTTGCCAGTGAAACTGGTCAGCCAATGTGGTCTTGCTGGTTAGGGGGGATGGCCAAGGGAAGTTAGTTCATCATGTAATACATTCTCAAGCAGCTCCAGTACCTTACTTAAAGCCAAGACGCTCCTGGAATGAGACGACCCATAACAAGCTGCGTCAGTTGTAAAAAATGGGATACACCCCTCGTCTCCCAAGTGGACGTGGTCGCCTCCTTTTGAAATGATGTGAGCTTTGTGTGGAAAAATGAAAGCAGACTGGGTTGTATATCGTAAGATGTTATCAGAAGAGGTAAGTGGGCTTACAAGTCTCATCCTTACCATCCTCACACCATCCTTTGGTATAAGGTGGTCATAAAACTCAGTCTGACTCAGGTATTCTCTCGTCTTGATGTCATGATAAAATCAAACTGTAATATAATCGGATGTCTTTTGTCTTGGCTCATGCAAAAAATTAAGTTCAATAATGTGACCACAGGGGCGTCTCTAGGACTGAAGATAGGTGGGGCCTAGAGTTTCCCTTTAAAACAATTATTAAACCTGACTTGCGCTCAATCATTCTCGTAATTGACAAACAATCCTTCCAGGATTTTCCCGGCTTTTTTTAATATTGTTTAATTGATTTTTCGCCCGATTGGGCGGTAGCTTTTTCAAAAAGTGGCAATGAAAGTTGCAATGTCCTGGCGATTTATATTTTTGTCCGCGAAAAATTTGCGTGGATTGGTTGAATTTGCGTTGCAATCGCGACGTGCAACTTCCTTGAGGGACTGAGCGATAGATTCACTCCGAGAACACGCCGGTACGGTACGGTAGCCTACATTTAGGCGCGGCCACAATCATTAATCTGGACGCGTAATTTCGTGTATTGAAATCAGCGTTATTCAGAACTGCACACAGACGTTTCAAATTGTCTTTTATTTTATTCAAACAAAACGATCATGAAGCGCAAGTTAAATCACTTGATGTGGAAAAGGTAGCGCAGACGTTTCAGAGCAGTTTGTCTTTCATAAAGCATTGATCGCATGGAGAGAGAAACCGTTACTTCGATTGCCAGAGGATTATTGTCATAATTGGAAAACGTGTTAATAACGGAAAATAAGTGAGTACAAGCCAAGAGTAATCATTGACGTAAAGGTATGGTCCGGGCCCCACGAATTATCAGTTCTACTGTACAGACGCCACTGTGTGACCATTGTCAACAACACATAAATACGCTTGGAAAAATCCAGTTTTTGCAAAAATCTAACAGTCTGTGAATAAAAGCTGTGACTTTTTGACACATTGTCTTTAGATGTGAGAGGGTGTACGGCAGGCATTAATGTCAGAATTTGTATGTATCAATGTTATATTTGAATGATGCATTAATACTGTCTTTTGCTTGAATTAGATATTTAGCTCCAACGCTAATAGCCATAAATGAGTTAACGTCAACACTAGACAAGTAACATTTGGTTTTGAGGAAGATAGCATGCAAATAACGTTAATCCGTTTAATCTGCTTAAGCACACATTCAATATAGTTTAGCAGCATTATTTTATTCCATGAAATGTCTGCGAACATCACAGCAACACCTGTTACTACGCACCTGAGAGATAAAAATCATTCCATCATTCTAACATGTGAAACATTTCAGTTTCCTCCTGGCTCTTGTGTCATCTTCTTGCATTGCGTGGTGGCCCTGCCTCAACTCCGCTCCTATCCTGTACATTAATATATTTTTTTTTCTTGCAGGATGAGTGTATGGTCTGGGTGTGCTTCTGTGAGGACAAAGAAAACGTGTTCTTACTTGCTGCCTCAAGCCGCTTTCATTTTCGCGTGTATTCGCGTCTTTGCATTGACTTTGAATGTAATCTGTAGTGCGAAAAATTCGTTTCGCGTCCGGTGTGAAAGCAGCTTCAGAGTCTTGCTGAGACTGCTCTGATCTTACTGTGCTCCTCACCTGCATGTGTATATATTTTTAATCAACAAAGAAAATAAATGCTTTTCATGTTTGAAACAGAAATATGTGCAATTTTTGTCGAGAAAATGCTTAAGACACCTCATACGCTGCCCCCTACTTGACCACTCCAAATATACAGCAATGCCGATACCTAAAGATTATAGTCATGCTTTCTTCTTGCCCCCAGAGTCATGGTTGTTTCATAGGATTTTTCTAAATATATTCTCACAACAAAACAACAAGTTGATTCTTTACTATTTTGGATACCAGACCATTTCCGTATTTTCTTAATTATCTTAGTGGTTAAGTGCTCTGGTCTTGGGAAAGAGTCCTGAGTTTGAGTCCTGGCAGCGGCAGTGATGTTGTGTTCCCAGGCAAAATGCTTTGGTCCTACTGTGCCTCACTCCACCCAGTTGTATGATCATAGACTGTATAAAAAGTTGGACGCAGCGCCCGAGTCTGAAAAGAGAAGGCTAAGCGGAAATCTCTCAAAATGGCATTCTATTTAATGGCCAGCAGATGGCGATGTCGGTGGTTGCAGAAAGAAGTTCAATGCTATAGAAGTCTATGATAAAATGGCCCTACTTTCCCACCTGATTTATTATTTCAATAATCATTTTCCACATCATTTTATGGTATCTATCGCAAGTTTCAAGTCTCCTTCGATATATAATGATGTTCATTTTTTGTAAATTATGGTCCCAAATAGATTAGAATAAAGGATAAAGCCAGAATATGCTATAGGGGCGTGGCTATCCTCTGGTCCTCGTCCAATAGGAATCGAGGAATACGGAAGGAATGCATGGCATGGGGAAAACAATAGTTCCAAACAATGAATAGTTCAAGCACTGACCTCCATTCATTTTCATTGGAACACTGTAGGTAAGTGGATCAAATGACTGTATTTTTGGGAAATTTGACACATTAGCTGGCCCCTGATGAATTTTGTCGATAGCGTCATTTTCTGTACCCAGCTTTAGTTTACGTTGTTCGTCAGATAACAACCGGTTAAATTCTAATTTAAGTTAAAGTAGATGACATGAGCAGCTCTTAACGATCTAGCATAACCAGACGTCATTTGTCCTTCATTTAGCTACCTTAAATTAATTGCAGTTATTGGTGTTTGTTTGTGTATAAAGTTTATATTCGCTTATAAGATTTGCTGATTGTTTTGACCGCATTAGCGTACTTGATTTCAATAAATGGCAGCTAGTTAGAATATAGCTAAGTTTTTCTTTGGTTTAGTCATTCATTGCACACGTTGTTTATGAGACAGTGCACCAGTGACAGGAGATGAGATCAGTAGCATGCATGTCCACGATCAACGTGAAAAAGTAAAACGGGGGTTTAAATATTGATAGCTAATTATGATTCATAAATGTATATATCATATCAGTGGTCACGTATCATTTATAATCTCCAATTGTGTATGTTCGGCACAACGATATATATATATATATATATATATATATATATATATATATATATATATTTTAAATCTGAAGAAGTTGTGATAATTTAAGCTCATGTTATTTGCCTCTAGTTTAGCTTGGTCAGCTGTGGGAATTCAGTCATGAACTCTATGGAGTTTCTATTTCTATCTCTCACAAAACCGATATAAATCACGACAGTAAATGATGGAATGAAATGCCTGTGACTGGTTTCGGTGAAGTTTTTTTGTTTAAAGGTTAGCTTTGACAATTTTGACATGCTCTTACCTAGCCTAGCTTGATCAGCTGTTTTAAGTTTAATCACAAACGGTTGCGGAGTTTCTAACTCTGTTTAGCTCTCAATAACCATTTCAGATTAAAACCACTTGTTATTCATAAACTTGGATGAAACCACAAGTTAGGATGTTGACGACTGATGTGTCACCCATCATGTTTTAGCTAGCTCTTTGAAATTGCATCTGTCAATTCGCATTTGTCATGCCAGGTGCTGTTAGCTTTCTAGCGATCTTGCTGTAGTCAGCTAGCTGTATTATATGCCATGTTGTATTTTGCAAAAAGATGGTCTTTTAAATGATTTACTCTTGAGGAGATGTGGTGGCTGTGGTTAGTCTTTATTACTTTTCTGTGCTAATTTTATTGTGTCATGTAGGCTTACCGTTCACACATCTGAGTAGTTACACTTATTTAAGTTGTCACCACGTCACTATAAAAGCATGACCTCTATAAAACATATGTAAATAATGTAATTCATTAAGAGAAATATGTTTGCGGCAATTGTGTAAGGTTTAATTTAATATTTATCGTTCAATAACGCAATCGCTGCTGTCTGTCCCATAGGAGATCATGACAGCGCGGGTTGTGTTTGGAACTATTGAGGCTTACATGATCCATGTGACCGCTCTGGCGGCGACATCAAAAGCTGTCATAACTCTCTCTCTCCATAGCTCTGGTCAGATTCACCCGTAGATCTACCCCTCGCTCCTCCCTGGATATTCAATACACGCTTTCGTTCGATAGGAATGACATCCGGTTTCAAAATGACAAAATCACCTGTTCAAATTGCCAAAATCGAGGCTTCCTAAATGGTATGCTGAAATCAATGGGTGACGTCACGGTTGCGTCATCCATCTTTTTATACAGTCTATGTGTATGATTGGGTACTGGCAAACTGTTGGGGAAACCTGCAATGGAATAACATCCCACCCAGGGGGAGTAGCATACTCGGGTCGCTTCATGCTGTTGTTGTATACGGAGTCGAGCGCTGGCCTGATGAGCCACTTGGCTCTGGAAAGCCCCTCCTCCCCCTTTTCAGTTATCGTAAATAACAGCAGTACTGCACCATATGAAACAATGAAAACATAAAGAAAACATTGTGCCTTCAGTTTAAGTTACTACTTTTTACAGGTAAAGGCAAGGGTAAAATTAAGGTTCAGGTTTGGGGTTAGAGTAAGGCAATCATAGTTTTTTAAGACAGTCGTGGCTTTTAAAACACAGTCGTGGGTCACACTTCCAAAGATTAAACTAGCAGAAGCGAGAATCAAACCCTGTTCTCCTGCTGGAACGTCTACAATTTTAAATACCAGCCATCCTCCTCCAACTCAGTCAATTTTCTTGCTATTTAAAGCTGTCAGTGCACTCCAAATGTTCATATTAATTATTTTCGTCCGTGTGCATTCTCGACTGTCTGGTCGTTTCTCTCCTGAGGATCACCTCTCTTTGATTATTTTGCACCCCGGCCCAGAAGCAGACTGAAGACCCCCCCCTGCCACTTCTTTACTAAGTGCTCTGTGGTATAATTTGTTTTTAAAAAATAGACATGAATTAATGATAACAGCTTCTTGAACAACCATGCAGATGAAATCAAAATGTTCTCTGGTAGCTTCCTGCCTCTATATCTGCAGTGTTCTCTGTTCATGCAAGCTGAGCTAGTGATATGGACCTCCAAGTCAGCACTAAAAAAGGCTCAATCCATATTACCCCTAATTTTGACACGAAAATCTTCGGTATTATCTTCAGATTTACCTTAGCATATTGTTCTTGTTGATTCATTTATACATCTAAACAATTGCTGATGCTAACGTGATGTTTTGCGTCTTGCTGAATTTGCCAAATTCTGTATCAACAAATGTGTCCTTTGTTGTAAATAATTTGACTGGTTGCTTATGTATTTTCAATTCCCTTGCAATGATAGAAGCTAGGCAGAGACCTATTTATGTTACTATGAAATGTGCGGTTGAGAGAAAAAAAAATATTGAGTTCTTACAGGTCATCTTGTTCCTTATCATGTTAGTACTGCATGGAGAGTTTGTATCTGGATCATTTGTACACATTTTTGTCATTGCTGCATGTTATGAGTTCTCAGTATAAAATCAGGCATGGATAGGCTCTCATTATGAACATATCCACCGGATAAGAATGTTGAGATTGGTCCAGTAAGTTGCGGAAAATGAGTTTGCTTCATCTACCCTGACAAGTCAGCGTGAGTGAAGACAAAACAGGTCAGTTTATTCTGCAAATTGTTTTATCATTCAAGTTTTGATCCAACTCTTAACCTTGTATGAGCTTATCATATTATATGTCAACTGGTTCATACTTTTATTAAGACTAATTTTTTCATCTTTCAAGCAGAGTGATGTATGTAGATGAAACTGGATCTACATTTGGCCTTTACTTAAAGTTGAATGCAATTATTGATTTTTTTTTTTTTTTTTTGCATTTTGATGTATCCAGCCAACATTTCCGTGAATTTGCCGAGCCATGCCAAGATGTACTCACAAAATAGTTTCTTAGACTTTTGAGAATTCTGCGAAGCATTCCTGGGTCATTACTTTCTTAGATTCATGATGCATATTTCAGGATTTAGATTTGTTCTGGGCTCTTTTGTTTTGAGCAATTTTATGCCTTTTGCCTGTAATCTCAGCAGGGTTGCAAACAAAAGTAAACTTAATTACTCCAGATAAATAAGGATATTAATGTATATTCAGATGATCAATATTAGGAATCATCATGTTTTCAACTATCTTTATGTTTTTATGAAAAACTCAAAAAACATTTCAGGAGCATTGGATCGACTACTTCAATTTACATTGAATCTTTTAATATTTCCTTTATTAGGTGCAAAATAGTTACCAGGACCAATGCCATGATGAAAAAACATATTATGAACATGATTGTGGCTAAATTCATGGGTTTTTCTCGCCATCCAGGTAACTTTTAAAATTTCTATCTTTGCCACTGTTCTCTGTATTGATGTTTCCATACTTCATCATTGCATTTATCATTTAACTGGAGAAAAAGTGCCACTGAGAGAAATTAATGCTGTGTTTCCATTTGTGAAATCCAGCTTGAGAATTTCTCATCCCTTATTTACCTCTCTTTGGTTTTGTCTTCCTGCATGGCGTGTCAATTAGCCATTGTGGCTAATGCATTTACAAGACACTTGTCTCACCCAAAAGAAAGCTTCATGGGTCACTTTGTTTCGAGCTGTATGGATGTAAACAACACTTTCCTGATGCAGAATGCTGTGAAGCTTTGTGAAATAGAACCCGGCCACAGTATTCTGGAGGTAAACAAACAATGTTGTGCAAATACTTACAAACTCAATTCCAGAAGAATTGGGACAATGTAATGCCCTCCCCTAAAGGCATTCCTGTTTCCCTGACTTCTTCTTCTTATTATTTGAGGTTTCATGGAAGTTAACAAACTTAGTAGTGTATCACTGCCACCTACTTGAATTAAAATACTTGCATTCACTGTTTCACTGCGTCTTTAAAAAAACAAAACAAACAAAAAAAAAACAAAACTCATCCTGCCCCATCCCACCCCCACCAATCCTACAAAGACAATTATTGCAAAAAAAAGAAAATTTACAACTTAATTTTTCCAAAGTAATACTTTTTTCTTTCTTTCTTTCTTTCTTTTTTTCAAAATGTGATACCTGTGACACGTTCAAATGATGCTGGGACAAGTGCAAGTTCTTGACTGTGTAACATCACATCTCGTTTTAATAACACTCAGTATTTTTTTTGGAACTGAGTACACAAACTGTTGGTGTTTCGAAAGCAAGTTGCCTGATACAGAACGTCAGTTGGTCAACAGTCCAGGGTTTGCTTTGACATCTTTTGCTTTTAATAATCTGCCAAATGTTATGGAAGACAGGTCTGTGCTGCAGGCAGTCAAGTCTCGTGCTCACACTCAGTGACTATGAAGCCACGCTGTTGTAGTGTGTGCAGAGTGTTGCATGGCGTGATGCTACTGGAATAGCACGACATCAGAAAGGCAGCATACATTGTTCCAGGATGCACCTTTACCCTTCAGTGTCAATTGTGCCTTTGCAGATGTGCAAGTTGCACATGCAGAGAGTGCTAATGCAGCCCCAGATCATGACAGTCACTGGCTTTCGACTTGTTGCTTTTTACATTTGGGATAGTCCTTCTTCTCTTTAGCTCCAAGAATGCAGGGTCCATTATTTCTAACAACAAATTGAAATATGGAGCACAGCACTCATTTTTACTTTACAGATGAGCTTGAGCACAGAGAAGTCAGCAGTCCATTTGGATAGTGTTGATATACGGCTTCCTCTCTGTGTAGAAGAGTCTTAACTTGCATTTGATGAAGCAAAGAACAACTGTTTCACTGACACTGGTCTTCTTAAGTATTTACAAGCTCAAGTGGTTATATACATTTCAGTAGCATAATAGTCTTTAAGCCTTTGTACTCTACAGGCCGGTTTATCGGCTGCATAGGGAACATCCAATAACCCGAAATACCACAAAGACTGTCTCCAAATGTGACTTCATCACATGACTTTTGGTTGTTTTGTTTACGATTAAGTAGTTTCCCTATCACAGTAAGCTGTATTTTGGCAGAAGTGGGGGTCACAACCCCTTTATATAATACATGGTTCTAAGGGTTAATGCAGAGTGTTCTGAGGGCTTGAAGTTCTTGGAGTTAAATATTGTTATTCAGCGTCATCTTTTGTGCACAAAGATTAATCTGATTTTCCCAGATTCTTTTATTCTTTTGGCTATATTATGGACTGTTGATGATGAATTCCCTATATCCCAGGCAATCACACATTGAGAAACTTTCTTAAACTTTTGAAAATTTTTTGTTCATGCAGCTTTTAGCAAAGTGGTGAACCTCAAACTACCTTGAAAGTACACAACCATGCCTGTAATGACCGCTCATTTCATACTGAATTATTATTTAATCATCTGTTACCCTTTCACCTGCTTGCCTGGGGAATTTTCCAAACCGGTGTGTTTCTGAGGATTCCACAAATCTTCTGTTCTTTTCATACCTCTGTCCCAGTTGTTTTGGCACATGTGGCAGGCATCAATTTTGGAATATACAAATATTTGCAAAAATATGGAACTGAAAAGGTGAATCAGTAAATATTTCTTCAGAAGGTTTTCACCTAAATGAAGAATTTAGAGCTAAAATAGAATCTAGAAATTCTAAATTGTGGAGCATTAGACATTTTGTGATCACTACTAATTGGCTGTTGTTTATATTGATTGGCTCTCAGGTTGGGTTCGGGGCTGGCATTGGCTTGCTAGAGGCCATTAAGTACATAACAGACCCAAAGGGCAAGCTATTTGGTTTGGACCAGTCTGAGTACATGCACAAAGTGGCAAAGGTAAGGCTAGCCTCTCACCTGGGATCAGGTAAGGTGCACCTGCTGCGTGGACAGGTAGAGAACATTCCCCTGCCTGACCAGTGCATCCACAGAGTCTACCACTCAAACTGCCACATCTACTGGCCTGATAAGTCAGCTGCTGCTGCTGAGCTGCTGAGGGTCATGAAGCCAGGTAGGCAAAAGCACAGCACAGTAACACTACGGCAAATACTGCTTCATTACATTACACTGCATCATCAGACACTCCAAAGATTCGTTAGCTGCTCAAATCCCAAGGGAGAGCACATCAGAGTTACTTACAGGAATGCAAAATTATGGCACTACCTGGACATACAACTCATTCAGCGCAGTGCAATTCCATTACCAGTGACTGCAATCTTAATCTAACAAACTGCAGACTGTTTTGTTACAAAAGTAGGCAGAAATAGATGGATCTTATACCCGTAAAATGATGGGAAAGGATATTCAAAGAATAACAATAAAAAGCCAGTTCCTAAGGGGAATTCTAAAATCATGTCGGTCCATTCTACAACCCCACTTCGAAAAAAAAGTTGGAACATCATTGAAAATGCACGTAACATAAAAAAGACTGATTTTAAAAGTCCATTCACTCTCTACTACATTGAAAACAGTACAACAGCACATTACTTGATGTTTTAAAGTGTATTTAATTCTTCCACTCATGACTTGCCATCGAAGGGACTTTGATACTGCTTTGAACTCACCTTACAGCGCATTACATCTCCAAACCCATTCCCATTTAGGTTTCCTAATTAGCAACTGAGTGTTAATTTGTTCAGTTGCGAGGACCAACCCTGATCCAGTTCCCCTCAGCTTGCATTATTGTTCATTGCAATAATTATCAAGCATTTTCCTATCCACATTAAAGATAACATATAATGTCAATGTCTTATGAAGCTTCTGAATTCCTGCAGCTCACAAACCACTTTATTATTTCCACAACCAATAGGCTTGCTACGCCAAAGCAAACATTTCTAAAAATGCGGTTTTGCCGACCCGTGTCCGCATGTTCAGTTTGCTTATGTAAAAATAAAACTCTGTCTTCAACCAGTGACATTACCATAATTCAGGTTAACACTCAAACCTATTTCTGAGTAAGAATCGGATAATTGATTGAATTAATTTATGGAGCAAATGTGCTTCCAAAAACCTAAGCTCCGTTGCCATTAACAATTAAGACTTTCAGCTTTGCATCAAAAGAGGAAGGCTCCAATATTAGATTGCATGGACGGCAATTAACTGATATTTCTCTAAATTCCATTTTACAGAAGAATAATATGCAGTAAATGCTGCTGAAAATGATATTTGGATAAAGCCTTCCAACAACTTTCCTAGAAGCTTGAGAATAAAGACCTCATGAATGGCTTTGCTACCTTGAATGTTCAACGCATGGCATGCATTTTAAATTATTTTAACCAATTTACTAAATTGTGCAATTACCAACGCTTTGAAGTAAGAAGCATTGGTAATTTAATAAATTAAGTATTATCGCTTCGCATGGTAGCCAGTGTGTGCTTACGCTTCCCCGCAAATGCAGCCTATTTTTTTAACGCTGAAAACATTTAGATTTACGGCAGTCTTAAAATAAATTAGGTAGCATGGCTGAAAAAATCCCAGAACGGGAGATGGAATTCAGGAAAAGCACTGGTTTAATTATTTCATAAAATTTTTTTTTCCATCCTATACGATATCACTAGTGTGTTGTCAATGTAGCCCTTCAGTGATCTCTCATTTCTACAAATACTTTCTTAATAATTACAGGCTTATATAGGCCTATTTGTCTAGATTATTCAGTGAATAAATTGTGTGATTACTAATAAAGTGATCTTAAACAGCAAGAGCTTAAAAGCAATTATACAATTAAGGGTCAGAGGCACATCATTTGAAAATCCTGTAACGCCGGGGTTTCCGCTACGGGGACGTTAGGATTCAGGAAGGTAATTGAAGATCTGAGCGCTAAAACTACTTATGTCACATTTTTGACCATTACAGTTAAGCATGAAAAAATTTATTTGTTCAGCCAAGATCACTTTATGGATACTGTCAAGAGAAGAAGTGACCAAGTTTTGAGTATGGAGACAACGTGTCATGTCCTGGTGCACAAGAAGTATCAAAGTCTGGTGCTTTGGTGCGAAAAGTGCTTTAGACCGAAAATGCCACTGCATTATCGGACTTACAAGCAAACTGGATGACAAATGACAGCCATGTCAGGTTGTATGTAACAGCCAGAAAGAAAAGATGAAAATGATGACATGGGGAACCACCAGAAAAGCAGGCACAGACAGGGTAACAGGTTGGTGAAAGTCCATTCCCCTGGGTGGTAATTTTATTTACAAGAATCAACCAAAAGACCATTAACTTTTTGAGACCAAGGACCCTTAGAGGAATTAGCCGATGTCATGTGGTAGAGTAGTGGTCGGAGTGAGGCTTTCTGGAGGCAGCGCAAACTCAGGGTCCCCTGTCTCTTCACCTTCGGACTCAGATAAGGGATGTACAGAAAGAGTAGTGGTTAGTAACGTATTAACAATGCGCTCTCTAGGCCAACCTGTCCCTGTCTGCTGCCCTGCTGGATTTATATGGCCAGAATCCCTGATGTAGACGAGGATCAGGTGTGTGGCCTCATGCAGAAAGCGATTGGAGAGCCCTTCTCATTGGTCTGGCCACAGCTGGAGGGAGCTGTCCTGTGTAGAGTAGTGACTAGAGGTGCTGAACGGAGGCCGGTCCCGATGGTCCGAGGGAGGGCGATGATAAGAGGAGGGGAATCGTTGGTTTTGGGTGGTATAACATGGACGGGGGGCCTGTCTGTTGCCCAGTCACAACATTGTCTAAGCAATTTGAGATCACACGCATTCAGAAGTGGTTTTTGGCTTCACCCTTTATGCACCAAGATTTTACCTGATCTGCTTGAATTACAGTATATTGCACACTGCAGAGGGTGAAATGCCCAAAATCCAACTGATTTTTCTTTGGAACATGTAATGGATTATTAGCTTTTGCATCGGTTGGCAACTTGAGAGACTTGACCTTTTTTGGAGTTTTCTTATATACTTAAACACATTTACTCACCTGTTTGACATCACCTATTTCACATTCCCTCATCATTGCACCTCATCATTAGTCCTACAGTGCCACTAAGCCAAATTTTAGGGAGTCTGTGGTGATCAGCAGAGGAAGCAGGGCGGCTGAGTGGTGTGCTGCTTAACTGGAAGCATTGCTGGTTTAAGCCCTTGACAGGACTTGGGGTTCTGACTTGAATCTACAGAGATGCAATTTGGAAAAACTCTGCCATTGGACCCTAGAGCAATGCTCCTAACCCTAAAATTGCTCCAGCAGCTACAACCCTGTTTCTCTCTATTCCTCCTCACTTGGGACTATTCCGTTTGGCCTTCCACTCTGGGTGTCCCTGAATAGGAGAAACATGTTCATAATGGAGCTTACCCTGATTAAACTGCTGTTTAAGAAATCAGATTTTAAATATGCAAATCCTTTCAAAAAACAATTAAATTCACAAGTTAAAGCATCAATAGTAGAAAGTGAATGGTCTTTTTGGATAACTCCTTTTTTGATTTTATTTGCATTTTCCACCATATGCCACCTTTTTTTGGAATTGGAGTTGTGTAATTACACTCATTGTGGTGAAAGACTGCCCTTCTTTTCTAAGAAATGTTTTTTTGGCAGGATGGCAAGCACTAAGCCATATCAGTTACCTTTATATGAATTACACAGAGGCTTAAAAATAAGTTCTGAATAAATTATTATGAAAAAGGTATACTTGAGGATAGTTGACTGTGCTAATATTGAATTTTAAACATGTTTTGTGCAGGTGCGAGGATGGCTGCCACAGTGAATATGGAGCTTCTCAGGGCTGCTGTCAAAAAAGGCTTCTTTCAGGGCATATCCGTAGAACCAGAGCCTTACATGGAAGCCCTGGATGCCGTGGGATTTGTGGATGTGCACAAAGAGGATAAATGCGACGGAGGCCAAAATTTCCTGGCTATTTTTGCTATGGCTCCCTCTGCCTCAACATCACAGTGAAAACTTTATGGAGCAACTTAACTTGGAAATATGGCTATCAAAAATTTGGAATCTGGCAAAGGAACATAACTCTGAAGTAAAATAGTGCTAAGGATGTTTGCAGTTAGTTTTCAACACTATATTGAAAACACAGATTTGGTCGAGAATCAATGTTATCTGGTCTTCTATTGATTATCAAATTTCCTCAGACAGTGAAGTTTTTCCCTACTTTTCCCTTTGATTTTAAATAGCCAGAATTATTTTAACCTCTTCTAGCCTAAGGGTACAATGGGTGAATTTCCGCCAGTTTTGACTACTGTTACAAAAAAGCACTGTATCTTGAAAACTAAAATGCTGAACATATGATTCAAAGATTTTTTTTAAATGAAGAACTGCGCCTTTATCGGTCCTTATCTGACTAAGTCAAGTTTCTAATATTTGTTTTTATCCACCTGTGTAAAGAGAATGCCTAAAAATCAAAATCAGTTTTTGGAAATTTTTTGTTGATGAGCAACAACAGGCGTGGAAGAAATGACACCAATCTGGAGTAAAATATTTCAGAAAAATATATCAAAATCTTTAACCATTCAAATTTTAGAGCAGTTTATCAACAAAATTGAAAAGAGCTCATTTTTTTTACTAAAGTCAAGAATCTGATTTCTAGCTTCAACAATGCATGTCATAGAATGTAACAAAAATAATTATAATAACAAATGATAATAATAAATTAAGAACGGCTGCTTGCAATCAGGTTGCAGAATTTTTCCCTGAAGTGGTACAACAATTATGGATAAAATTGCACTTCTTTGGGGTTCCTGTATATGTGTGTAAAAAAAAAAAATCTATATTTCTAAGGCAAGAGATTGGGTATTCTTATTTTCAGGTAAACCTGTTATGGTGTGGTTTCCAGTGTCTTCACAATAAATGATGAATCTTATTTTGAAAATGTATTTTATTTCTGTGCTCCAGAGAAGTGAAAGTATGACAGATGATACAATTACAGGTGGCTAAATAAACAGATAGACAGTATTTATATTTTTAGCCTCTCAACGCCATTTTTAAATGTCCTAGTTATGTATAGCTCTGTGCTGGATTCCAAATGACCCTCAAGCTCATACACAATGAACGAAGCATAAATGAAGAATAATATTATCATAAAACATACAGTAACTAACTTTTTAAATGGACATCATTCACCTTATCTGGCATCTGCCTGGCAAATAAAGGACTTCCCCTAGTATTTTCTGGAGGTTTCTCAAAAGCATCCAATGAACGATAGTGAAGCAAAGAATATGAATGACTGAGTCCGTATAAAAGTAAAGGCAATTATGGCAGGCAAAAAACCATGAAGACCTTTGAAACAAAGACACAACCACTCATAAAAAAAGTTAATTCTGGTGCGTTCAGTACCACTCCAAGACACGCAAATGCAACCATGTTTCCAAGCAAACCCATATTTAACATTGATTAATTTGGGTACAATGTAAAGAGTGATCTGGCTGTATGACAAGTGATTATAGGACTGATGCATACACATTACCATGCGACGATGCAAATGTAAGACACATCCGCTATCGTGGATATAATGGGATTGGCTAAAGTCCCTATAAGTCAAGCAAACAGAACACATAAGTCATGCCTTTCATGAAAATAACCAGTTATGTTCAGAAAACTTTTAAGCGACAAAGTGTGAATCAGTGAAACTCTAGGTTTGGGTAAAGTGGGTTTCTATCGTGCAGACAGTTATGTGTAATCTTCAGTGCCATTTGCCTTGTGTCCGCCGATTACCTTCCAAATATAAAAATAAATGACGAATAAAAAACTTGAACAGTTTTTCTTGATGCCCAATTGCATAACAATTTTTCAAAAGCAAGTTATGTGGATTATGATGATCCTGGTCGCTTGTCAGGGCACGCATTAGGGATAGGTGGCTCCTTGCAAGAAATATAAATGAGTGAAAAGCACTGTTAAATTGGTTTGATAAATGCTATGACTTGATATTTTCATTGAAACAAGGACTTATTTGTCGAGAATGGATGCCTCAAAAACATTCTAGGGGATAATATTGATGTATTTTGCTAATTATATATTTGTAAATTATTGAATTTATTGACTTATGCAAATACCATAGCACCCACGTTACTGCTGGGGGGGTATTGGGTCTGAAGAGGTCTACTCACCGCAGAATCCTTTCAACACTCCCATGTTGTTTATGGGTCCTAACTTGATGAACAAAACACAGTTTGGAAATGCAAGTTCTCAAGGTGCTGTAGTTTACATGAAAACTGTGCATCTAACTGCATTCCAGCGATTTCATGCCGATTGTGCAACTGTGGTGTTGCTGTCGATAGGGTTAGGAATAGCCAGATGGAATTTCCTACGGGTGTGATGGGGTTTGGTTCCATCAAGGCCAATCAGACCAGCCTCTGTCATTCCCTTTAAGTCCAGGGCATTAACCCTTAGACGATTGGTCTCGAAACAATACTAATGCATTGAAATTCCGCGATTTCTCTATGCCTGTGATGTGCTAAACCTTCGTTTGCTTCTCTAAAGATAGAGGGCGCTCAGAGCAATTGTTTGCTCCCAAATACATATCGTGTTCCAATAGAAATTTACCATGCAATTTTTGCTTGAAAAATGTTGATTTTTTGGGAATTCAGGATGAATGTGGACAAAGTACTTGACAAATTATTTGCCGATGAGGACTAAGAGGATGAAGATTTCTGCTCTGAACTGAGTGACAATGAAAATAACGATGATTCTGGCGATCGATCGGCGGGTTCTGATGACTATGTACCCGTTACACAAATGCATGGGCATGCTGCTGAACACGACTCGGAGTCTGAACCTGGTCCTAATGACTCTGGCCAATCTTCTTCTGAAAATGACGATATTGCTCAGGCCTAATGAGGGGGAGAGCTAGAACCAGAGGGGGTATTCAAGGCAGAGGTAGGGTCAGGACCAAGGGTGCTACCCCAAGGATGAGAGGCGGTGTTGGCCGAGCACGTGGGCATGGCAGAGGCAACGCAGTTCAGCCTCCTCATTCTCAGTTATAATTATTTCAGAAAAAAGTGTTATTTTGCTTTTTAAAAAATCTTTTTTTAGATATTGGCAAAAAGTGTGCGGTGTGTACACATTTTCATGCTTTTTACCCCAAAACGGTGGGTAGCATGCCAACATAATTGGTATCATCTGATACTATGGACAATTCCCAACAAACTTTTCAATTACTGTAAGATGATTGGACTTATGGTTTCTGAGCTACAGGCCTTCAAAAATGAGGTGCATAAAATCGCGACATTACCTAAAACATGCTTGAATGCCAAAGGGTTAACACCATAGTGAACTGGCAATTTTGTCATATCAGTTGAAAGAGGAGCACCAAACATTGACTTGTTCCGGCAAGAATGCTTATATCAAGAGGAAACAGATCTGCTTCGCCAGTCGGTTCAGACAGGGCATGTGGGAATTTATGGCACATCAAACAAGCTTCCCAGGACAAGTGCTGTGAAGACTGCTAGGGAGGAGGTGGCACCTAATATATTTTGTATGAAAGGATGCAGGTCATTTAAACCATCTTCAAAATGGCACTCATAGTTTTAACCCTTCAAACCATTGGGGGACCCTGAGAGGGACCCTGAGAACACACCAGAAGAAACAGCGAAAAATGAAGCATTACCCATGTAACAATATAGTCATGCTGCATATCAAATTCAACAGAAGAACCTCAGCTACAAGAATATATAAGCTATTTTTAAATGCTCCAAACACAATTCCGATACCAACAAAATGAATCCCCAAACACCAAAATCCCTACAGCGCCACCTAGTTAACCCACTCGCCACAATTTCTATGCTATCGCTCTGCTGCTTTATGCCACATGCACAACCAATAGCTCAAATGAAATCAGAGACTCCACAGATTCCAATGATATGCCCCTCTTTACTCTATTCCAAAGCATCTGCAAGATATCAGCAAAAGAAGAGCAGTAACAGACATGGGATCATAAAAAAACAAGAGTATTTACACATCTGAACAAATCTCACAAGTGTCCTTCATTTTGAGACCAAAATTATTCAAATAGACCTTATGGTTGCAGAGATATGCCCTTTTCAATTCCGGTATGCAATTTTTGATCTAATAAACAGGTTAGGGTTTAAACGTTAAAGGGTACCTAAGGTGCAATAGCAAAACTTTACCTGTGACAGTGGAATGAAATTTTTCCTGATCGTTAGGCTTGGTTTAAAAAGGTACACAGAAAATCGTTAATTTTTTCACTGAATGCCTGGAGTTTATGGCGGGTCCTAGATGGCACCATTTTGCGGGGTTCTGGCCCTCTTGGAAGTTGTGCTGTGACAGAGGGTACTTGATATATTTTTCTGGGCTATCCAGATCAGTCGGTGTTGTGGGAAATCTGGTCCCCCGGGTAAAATTGGTTCCCCGACTTCAATTTGCACAAATTTGCATCATTTGAGTCATGTAAACAGTCTTCCCAGAAACAGAAATAAATATGCCTACTCACAGCATTTCAAATTCTATGGTAGGATTATGCTTCAAACAATTTTCATTATTTAACCAAGCAATGCAATGCATGAGTAAACTCAATGATCAGTACAGAAGTAACTTTAACGGACACTCTACCATTGTTCTCTTAAACGCAACCTAGCTAGCCAACTAATGCAAAATACTACATATTATTCTGTGGAGCTTATATTTTGAAGCGATAGTAGCTGGCTCACATGCAGGATATCAAGAATTGGCTAAAATTAAATGAGCAATCAGTATAACCAGCCAATCCAACGTTAACTCAACCACAACACCAATATACTTTTACAACCATAGTTAAATCATGGACTTAAGGATAACGTAGTATGTAGTAACTTTAGCCAAGTTCTGTCATTTGCAAGCACCCAAACTTTATTGACAACAGGTAAATACTAAGTTAGCAAAATCTATCTATCAATAAATAAATAAATAAATAAAATTAAATACACCCCAAACTGCGGCATGCCCACATACATCCACACAGTGCAAATGACTGACCCTGTTTCAGCTTGTCATGCATACACTATCGTACACACCCACACCACACATCCAATGGATGTAAACAATCTGCACAGGGGTGCCGATGACTGGTGTTACTTGATTACACAATCAATAAAGAGCATTTTCAATTAAGGCTTGTGAGCAACATGATTTTAAGATACACTTTATTGAGCCCCTTGGGGTAATTTGTCCTCTGCATTTAACCCATCCTATAGTTAGGAGCAGTGGGCAGCTACAGAGCAGTGCCTGGGGACCAACTTTTTTTTTTTAAAGCCAGTTCCTTAGTCAGGGTTTCTGGGAGTTTTTTTCTATAATGCTTGTTTTTCAAGTCCTTCTTCCAGTGGCGGACATTCCATTTCCCCTGCATCCATAATATATTTCACAGGTTTGAGTTCTTTGTAGAAAAAACACTCTGTCGAACTTCTGAGGCACACACTTTCCACACAGGCACCACACTGAACATTTTGCTAAGGCCTTCTCAATCGTTCACTTCAGCATTTTCAATTGCTTGCTCGATGACTCAGAGCTTTAACTGCCGCCAGGTGCCGCTATGCTATGAAAATGATTTCTCCAGTTCAAACATATACCCATACTGCTTGGGATTTTAATGAAAATTACATACATATTTCATTTTATGTGAGCTGTGCACAATCACGAAGCATGAACACTGGCTACACTACAAACAAATTTATCAGCTATATGACATCACATCCACCTGAACATGGTGCAGCCCTCTCCTGTGGTAAGTTGGATTATTCAAGGCCAAATATTGCATGCAAACTTGTTATTTGTGAAGCTTTGTGTGAACTGAAACATGGTAATGTTTAATTCCTATTATATCATCAAAATGTGATGCTCATTGAAAAGCACTATAGGCACCCTTTAAAACAAGGGAGAGACTTAATACAGTTATTCATATCTCTCCCCACAAAGAAAATATTCTCATGTGTAAAAGAATCCCTTCACCTTCTCTTATCCATATGTCTCAACCACCATTTTGTAGGCAGTTTGTTTGTATTTCTTTATTCACAACACAAAAAGTTGTTCAATAAAAATTAACAATTAAAATGAAAACCAAAATAAAAACAAAATTTAAAAACATTATAGAAACGAGACCAGGCCCTACTCCGTACACAGTAGTGTAATTATAGCAGTAATTTCTTGATCACTAAAATAAATTTACCTCACAACTGTCTCTCATTGTACACAATTCTTTAATTTGTTGAGCGAGTCTAAATATGTTTTCATCAAAATTATGCTGCCAAAAGGTGCAAACTTTGTTAACATCACATTGAAATTTGTACAAAAGATATCTACTATTAGCACCAACAACAGAATGTGTTCCTAACATACCCATGTTGGTAATTGTACTGATAACATAATTGTCAGTATTACACATCTTATCAATAAATTTAATACAACGCTTCGAGAATAAAAGATCAATATTCATACATTTAGCAAGATATGGCAAAATATTACAATGAGTAGTATAAAGTACACGCCAGACTTTACATATAGCCTTTCTCCATGCATGATAAATGGTTTCAATTTCATTTGAATATAAAGGAAGAATTTGGCTACCATAGAAAGACATACAATACTTGTGAAATAACTCATTCCTTATGTAGGAGTTAGCATTTTTGAAATCAGCAAAAAACATATTACACTGACGATTAAAATTTGCTACACACTTGTCAGCATTTAAATCAAATATATCCTCATAAAGGTCATGACCTAGATATGCAACTTTAGCATTTCTAGGAACTCTGACATTATTCACAAAAATAACAGGGCCAGATGGTCTAGCCCTAGTACATTTGTAAATAATAAGCTCACTCTTTTTTCCATTAAACATGATATCAAATTCCTTGGCATAATTTTCACAAGCAGTAATCATAAGTTGTAATGCGGTAACACTAAGTGCCAGTAACTTAACATCATCTGCATAGCTAAAAGCACCAGCATAAACACTGCCCATATGACAGCCAACACCTAGATTTTGCAATTTTGTACATCAAATCATCTATATATATAAAACAAAATAGGGGATATAACCCCACTTTAACACCATTTGAAATTGAAAAATATTGTGAATGTGTGTTCTCCCATCTAACTCTTAATTTTTGACTGAGATACATATTTAACAGAAACCTACAAAATATGGGACATAAACCTCTGTCTATTAATTTTCTAAATAGACGACAGTAATTGACCCTGTCAAATGCTTTGCTTGCATCTAACATAAGACCATACACATGAGAACCATTATTAACGTTCAGTCCGGAAAACTCACGTTTCAATAAAATAGAACAATTTATTCATGGGTATAAGCATTGCATTGTATATTGGCGGCGGTTCTGCTCTGGAGGAATGTACTACCTAGGCACAGCGAAAATACAAACATAGTCGTGAACAGAAATCAAAATCCCCCCCGATGTGAGCAGAACCAAACAGATGGAGGCTGGGGTGGAGGAGGCCAGCAAAGAACCAAAGAGCGTGTTGCATAACATGAAAAGTCATGCAAACAGCAGCAGAAGTGAGCGAGCTTGACGTCTTTCAAATAGACCGCTGTAAGACCTTGTGATGTGTATCCTCCAATTGTTGTGTGCCTGCTGATGCTGACGTGGCTGGTAGCTTACCAGGCTGCTGTCAGCTGATGTAGCTCTACTCGAGTTTCCTGCCTGAACTAGTTACACTTATTAATATGAAACAGTTTCAATAACCATTGCAGTGCACGTACCCGTTGACAAACCATCTTTATACCCAAATTGCAAATTGCTGGTACATAACTTGTTGCTTTCCTTAAAAAGGATAATAACATCAAGTAATTTACAAATAACACTGCCTAAAGTGATGGCACGAAAGTTATCTGACACTGTTAAATTTGATCACTTACCCTTAGGGATGGATTCCATAGTGCCATCTGACATGCCATCAGGTGTGAAACCATGCTTAATCATCGCTGAATACAAAATGGATTGTACAACATACACTTTGCGACTACCATAAATGATATGATCTGTAACAAGATCTGAGGTACCATCCCTCTTATTACATTTAAGTTCATTTAAGTATTTAAGTATTCATCGGGTACATAATGAAAGTGAAAACTACGAAGGCAAATAAAAAACGGTATGTATTTATTTGCAAACAGCTCCACAGACTGGGATTCATTACCATGAAACTATCATAGAGTGACACCTTTTTGGTAAAAGGTGGTCCTGGTGCATCAAAATGCAAAAGAGTTCTTTGACACAAAGCTTGCAGTGTACCTACTGTTTTCATCTACACACGTCCTAATGTGCCGTTCAACCCATTGTGATGCAAATGCCTTTGATGCAGACCGCAAAACGACCAAATTGGGCTAAGACAATAAATATGCCATTGTGATGGACATTTTCTGGAATTAGAGCCTTATGGGTTTTTGTTAAATAGAATTGATTGCACTATAACTTACTGTAACAAGCATGTCTCTGCCGTCACCTAAAGTTATATGAAGTCATTTACAGACAGAATTTTTGGCAAAGTCTTATGAAGGAAGTGGTTTCAGTAATCAAAGAGAACTCCCTTCATAACGATCATGTTTTCGCTTAGAAATAGCACAGGAGGAAAACTGTGGTGGAGGTGCTCAGAAGCTGCAGTCAATGTAGTTGATGCTTTTTTTCTCTGGTTCAGAAATACTGAAAGCATCTCATAGATAGTGGAACCTGCAATCTAAATACAAGTGAAATGGAGGAAGTCTCTGTCTTTGTCGGGTTTTTTTTCTGTCCGTCCTTTGATTTTCACGACAACTGTTCACTTGATCAACTTCACACTTGGCAGGTGTATTGCTGAGGACCGAAAAAAAAAAAATGAAATGTCGAGTGTGAAATCTTTTCGCTGATTAGTTCTTGAGAAAGCTGCTAGCAGCAATACCAGAAACCAAGCAAATGGCCCATTCTGAACGGGCATGTTTTGAACGGGCTCTGCAAAAGCTCTATAGAACAATAATAAGCAGCTAATGTAACATGTGCATAGTGAGATTCATCATTATGTGGCAGTCACTGGCAGTGTTAATGGGGCTGCGGTGATTCTTACTCAGTTGCCAAAAATACAGTAAATGGGGTTTGAAATGCAGCAGCGGAAAGCTGAAACTCCTCTGCAGTGAGAATGGAAAGCCAGTGGAGGTTGCTTCTTTTCTTTTGCCTCATTGATTCCAGTGGCTCATCAGTCACTTCTGGGAATAAACGTGCCTCAGATCAAAAGTGACAGGAAACCAGCAGCTGGCTGTTTCGACCAATGCGTGAGAGGCATTATCAGTAAACAACAGGAGGAAGATGTGGGCAGTGGATTGGCCCTCACCCCCTCAACGCTCCACCCCGATCAAACATGAGTCCTCCAAATGTACACCCTCACACTCACATGCTGAGACACATGCTCACACAAACGCACACCCATGTCTAAACACAGTTCTCAATTCTTTTTCAGTATCTGCTTATATTACAATTGCAAAGTTATATTAACAGTATAATTGCATTTTATATATTTATCGGCACTTTGTTCCTTGCCCATCTGCTGATGATTTTATGGTGTTACACCTTCATATTTTTTTTGCCATTACCGTAGTATACTTTCAATTTAATTCTTTAATAAATTATAGTTTGCTCTTTCCTGCTGACAACAGAAATTTCCCCTCAAGTTAATTATGTAAAAAGCAACTGGTAATGTCTCAGAAGTATCATTTAGTTATATTGCTACAAAGAATGTTTAAAAATAATACACGTAAAATAGGTATAAATCATATCGTGAAACAGCATGATTCTGTGGATACATATCGATGAAAATAGGCCTTCTTGTATTTAACCCAACCTCCACCGTTGACAAGATTTTCTGTGATCTATGACAGAATGCTGCCTCTCCCATTGACGATGCATGATGATCAACATTTTCACCGTTATAGGGTGGGAGGAGCCTTTACAGATCTTCAGACAAAAATGGGGTTTGAAAGATCAGTCAATATTACAAACTAGAGGCACTCCTAGAGTGCAAACCTCCGCCAAGGCAGCATAGCCGAAATCTTCATGAGTGGGAGCAACATTCAGTTATCGCGTGGCATACGATTTCAAGCTGGCTGTCGTGGCGGCCATATTGTTTCCCTGATCGCAGTGAAAATCAATAGGGTCCATCCCTGATGTAATAGTGACCCACCCACAAAATTTCAGAGATATCCGGTCATTTCTTTTTGAGTTCTAGTTCTTGTTCACTAACTAACAAACAAACAAACAAATGGCACTGATCACATAACCTCCTGTCATCTTCATTTGGCAAAGGTAAAAATGCTGACAGTGGCTGGAAAATTGGAAAAATACACTGGAGGAAAGGATATTTATTACCCACAGTTTTCCTATCGCCGATGCTGACAACAATCTACATTTGAAAATTTGAAGAAAAAATATTTTAGCTATTTAGCTGAGTGTTGCGCTGCTGCTGTACCGTTCTTTCATTCGCTGACGGCAGGCCTCCTCAATAGCAGGATCCACAAACATTCTCATAATTTCATAAAATAGAAATGCCATCATGGAGAGAGACACCTCAAAATTTTGAATCATATGCCTGCCATGAAGGGACAATGGCCTGGCAAAAAGCTTGTATAAAATGAGAATAGAACTAGAAAAGCATTTTGGATCTGGTTAGGATGGGAACAGCAGGCTACGGGTAGATACACGGTACAGTGAAAAGTTGAAATGACCTTTTCGGTGCAGTGGGCAAAGTGCACCGAAAAATGGAAAACGTGGGACTGGATTCAGATGCAAAGATGAAGCTGATTTTATCATGCCTTTTCTGTATTATAGAAAAGGCAGAAAAAGACATGCAGAACAAACAGGAAACGATGCTCCAAGATATATATTAAAAGGTGTCACGCTTAAACAATCACTAAGGCACCTAATAAATGTAGTTTTAGAAATACGCGAGTAAATGGTAAAATGTCTGTAACAGACTAGAGCATAAGAACAGGCTTATGAGACTTCGCACTGACTAAGTGTGAAGCTCTGGCTTATATTGAGGAAGCAATGAGACAACGGTAATGAGTAACACATGCAGATGATTGGACGGAATGTGGAGTGTGTAATAGACCGGTGATCTGGAATGCTGGGGGCGTGGTGTTACAGAAATGCATTGCCACTTCACTGAAACCTCACTGACACACAGAAACAAGACATTTTTAAAGTCTAAATATCTAACATTTTAATTGAAATTGGTCTGTGTGGGCTAACAGGCCAGACTTTCAGATTTCATTTGAGGGTATTTTCATACAATTCTGCTTCATTTTTTTGAAATTTTGTGCTCTTTTAGAACTTGCCCCCTACCTGCACAATTCCAGGTAGTTTCAATAGAGCCTTCAGTAATTATGGGGATGAAGCGGTAGATAGAGTCCTACAAAATCCTAATGATATAATAGATCTGATATGCAATATGCTCAAATAAAAGCAAAATGTCTGCCCTATCAGTCTGTACAAACCAACTGATTTCAAATTAGACTAAAATGGCAGATATTTAGAGCTTAAAATTGTCATTTTTTTCTATGTAGGTCAATAAAGGGTTCCATCAAATGTCCACACTTCTGCCTATATAGTTTAGTGTGGGCAGGCAGAATGATGATGGAGAGTGGAAGAACAGAGTTGAGGAGAGGAAGAGTAGCTGAAATATTATAAAATAGATGCAGTAAGTATGCATACACTATCTAGCAGAAGTGTGTGGACACTGCATTGAAACCTCATTTACACACATACAGTAGAAAAATGACATTTTAAATTCTTTTTGCAGAGGAGCAGTAACCTTAGGTACGGGCATCTGAATGATGCTGTAATTGTATTTAAATCTGGAATACATAACTGTATACTGAATATTCATGAGGAGGTGGTCCAATCACACTATACAAGAGATGGGAGTTCTTGAGTTTGAAATAATGGAATAGACATTTCTTGAATCATATCTCCCATAAAACCCGATCTGCTGCCAGCCTGGCACATCTGGCAACAGAACTTACCAGGGAATATTTAATAATATAAAAACATTATTGATTATGAACGAATTGTTATCCTCATGGCAATAAAATGAAGCCATATATACTTAAATGAACATAAGTACAGTAGTAAAATGCTGCTTAGGGAGTGCAACGCAGACAAAGAAAATTCCTGTGTCACGAGTAAACTAGTACAATCTCCTATTTCATATTGATATGAAAATATAAATACACAAAGCATAGAGAAGTTCTTTTAAAAATTCAGCATTCATTTTTTCCATCATTCATGAGCCCTCCATTAAAAAAAAACATAAAAAAGAAAGCAAAGCCGAATCTGAAAATTCTCTCCCTTATGACATCTTGTCCCTATGAATCTTTTTCAGGACTCTGGTAAGAGTCATAGGCATAGGTGTTTCATTCAACAGGAGACATTTGCTTTCAAATGGTGCATTACCTTAATAAGAACCTCATTCTTCAGGGTTTGTAATCTAATGTTAACCAGAACTTGCTTTGAGTGTTATTTCCAATGCATCACCGCACGCAGATAATGGAATTCAGAGGAGGTATACAGAAAAAAGTAGACTCTAAGAAAAAAACACCATAAAACTAAAATGCGAAGATGTTTAGAATATCTGGTCATACGTGTTGATAGACCATGCAATTCTCCCTTGATTGACACCAGTGTCGTGCTTCAGTTGAACCCCTATTGGAATTTGTTTGGCTCTAGAATTGCACCTGTACTTAGTAATTTCACAGATCGTTGTCGACTGGTGGTCGTTTTCTTGCGATGTGTGTGCATTCTCCACCTTGCAGGAGCAGTGATTCTCTACTGCATTTCCAGTTGTGTAAGAACAGTCAGTGTGTGGTTCTTGTGGTCTGCCTGTCCAGCAGTGGTTTGGCCCTTATGTGTAAGGGGTAGTTCCCTCTTCAGTGGTCCGCGAAAGAAAAAACACTAATGCAGACCCTGTTCATGTACATTTTTCTGCGGTTGAAACCACTCTTTGGCATTCAGGTCATCAGAGCTTTAGCTTGGGTAACCATTTATGGCATTTTTTTTTTTTTTAGAAAAAGACTGATTCGTGTGACACATGCAGAAGCAAAAGAATTAGCAGAGAAAAAAAAATAAATGTACCAGATCAAAGCATTAGGTGTCAGGTCTCGCCCTCTGCGGTCCAGCACACCGGCCAATTAAGACCCGGATCACACTCCACTCATCATTCTACCAGAATCATCTGTTTCTCATTACTGCTGAGTGGTAGCAGCACGTATAAATGCCATAGCTTTTCACTTGTGCTTTGCAATGTCTCGTAAGCCTCACGCTTGTGCTGTTCTGTAGCATTGTAGAAGCCCTTTTGCGATTGCGTATAAATATTTATAATTCTTAAACCTGAATACATTGTGCTGTGTTATTTCCAGCACAATTATAGCCTCTTGTAAGGAACCTCGCTTCCTGATTTGTTTCCTTATTTTGAAATACCATTCTTGCCTCAGTTATACACCAATGTCTGTATTACTCTTATGTTTTGTTTATTGAGGAACCTCGTTTCCTAATTTTATTTGTACCTTTTCGTGCATGACTTCTGTTATCGCAGAAGGCATAATAATAAAGCTACGACCAAGTCCACCCCTGCACCTGAGTCCAGTCCACTATCCCTTGTCCTCTGTGTCTGTCACTTGGGCACGTGGCTCAGACATTACATTAGGTTTTTGCACCTCGGTAATCCAACTCTAATCTTTGAATAGCACTATTCCATCCTTGGCCATTCCTCGGCCGAAATCAGAACTGTGATTTGCCAAAAATATGACTCAAGGGCAAGAACGGAGCTTTGTCAAAATTACTACTGTCCGTGATGCTGATGATTGCTATACAAAAAAGTAAATAAACAGAGACGATGAAAAAATATATTTGAAGTGGTTTGTAGAATCCCGCGCATCCTGTAATGTAATTTTAGTCTCTGGTGGAAAAAAGAAAGAAGAAGAAGTCACATGCTCTTACAGTCCCTGCCAGCTCATCATCATGCATGAGACAGTGGTGAAAATTACTTCTGGGGTTATTAATAACCTTAAAAGAAAGGTACTTGTGACAGCCATTTTGACAAGTTTGGGCTTGTGGGGGAGGTACTAGCAAAGACAAGCATTCTCATATTCAAATTAGATAAATATGCCTGGAGATGTGAGCGATGATTGATACCTCCTGACGAAAACAACTCACAACTTATAAAACTAGATGCTGTTTCCTATTGCAGTAGATCATTCATGCCCATTGCAAGAGTAAAGAGAAGACCAAGTAACACAAGGCCAAAACACACAGCACAACCGCGCCTTGGTTGGTTGCATGTGCGAAGGCCTGTAAGAAATGGCCTAATTTAACAAAACAATAAAAAAAAGAAAAGAAAAAAAAACAGCTTGCATGCTCCACCATCTCACCATTTCACTGTGTGTGTCTTCTACTTTTTTTCAAAATCGAAGAATGTGTGCTGTTGTCATCAAGAAATCTGAAACCTGTCGTGCACTTTGCATCGCCCTCATATAACGATATCTGATGAGCAGTGGATACCCCTAACCACTTCCTTTGAAAGTGCATCTGTAACAAAACCACTGTTGCAAACTGTCCTCTCAATAATTTTTTGGTTATTCATTATATTCCACACATTGGCACTTTTTTATTCAAAATGCACTTAACACCCCACTTTGGAAAAAGTTGGGACAGTATGAAATATGCTCGTAAAAACAGACAGCAGTGACTTTCAAAATTATTCTGTGTTGTATTTTTGTCTGAAAACAACATGAAGTCAAGATATTTATCTAATTTTTTCTGGTGATCTTTTATTTTATTTTATTTGTAATTATAAAACCATTCCTGCCATTCAGGCCTGCAAAGCATTCCTAAAAAAGTCTGGGCGGGGGCAATTTAGGACAAGTAATGAGGTAAAAAAGTTTTTTTGAATAATGCTGAGATTTGAAACGACTGATGTCAGCAGGTGTTTACAGCCGAATCTCGGAAAGGCCTGGTCCTTCAGGAACTGTAGATGGGCGAAGGATCACCAATTTGCCTGCACATGCATCAAAAAATCATTGAAAGGTTTAAAAACAATGTTCCTCTAAGAAAGACATGAAGGGATTTGGATATTTCAAACTTTACAAAGTATAGCATCATGAAAATTCATGGAGCCTGGAGGAATTTCTCAGTATAAAAGGAGTAAGGGTGCGAGCCCAGGCTGAATACCCATCATCTCTGATCACGCAGAGACCACTGCATCAAGAACAGTTTATCTTTCAATGATTCTACCACACTGGCTCATGATTACTTAAACAAACCTTTGTATACATAGTAGTACAATATGTGGCTATATCCATAAATGACAGTTAAAATTGCACTGTGCAAAAGGGAAGCTTTTTATCAATATTGTCCAAAAGCACAGTCAACTTCTCTAGGCACGGAGGCATCTGCGATGGGCCATCACACATGAAAACATACATTGTGGTCAGGCCTTTTCTTTAAGAACTGAATGCCATGAGCCCCAGACTAAAAAAAAAAAAAGACCAGCCAGACTGTTACTGACAACAAGTCCAATAGCCATACTCTGTCTTAGTATGAGGTTGTGTAAGTGCCCTTGGCAAGAGTAACTTGCACCTCTGTGAGGGCACCATTAATGCTGAAAGGTATACTGAGATTTCAGAGCAGCACAATGCCTTCTAAGATGATATCTTTCCCAGGGACGTCCATGGATATTTCATCAAAACAATGCAAAACCGCATTCTACATGCATTACAAAGGCATGGCTGCATAAAAAGAGAGCGCGGGTGCAGGACTTGCCTGCCTGCAGTCCTGACTTGTTACCAATAGAGAACTTGTGGTGCACTGTGAAATGCTAAATTTGACAAAAAATTGTGCAAGCCTTAAAACTTGTTTGCTGCTAGATTGAGACAAAATGGCACCTGACACATTTTACCGCTTGGTGTCTCCAGACCTGAAACTTTGATTAAAATTCGATCGCAACATTATAAAGAGGTGAATACTTTACTGCACTGACTGTCTTTCAAATATGTTGCAAAAAATCAATATTGAATTGTGTTTATTTAAAAAAAAAGAAAAATTATATATATATATATATATATATATATATATATATATATATATAAAATCAATGAGGTGAAACGCAATGTGCTGCTGTATTGTTTTAAACATAATACTGGTCAACAATATTGATTATTCAACGCTTTCAGCCTTAATTTCAATTTTCTGAACCATCCCATCTTTTTCTGATTTGGGATTATACATTAATTGCTCTATTAAATCACTGGGAATGTGAGCACAGATGAATTATGAAACAGTTCAGGCGTGTGTTTGTTTGTTCTTCTACATGCCACAAAGTGAGAACCAAAAAAAATTTTTTCCTACAGAGTGGCAACATTATGTGAGGCCATTTTCAAATGTCCTCACAACTACAGAGGCAAATTGGGACTTATTATTCAAGGTTAGGGGTAAGGTTAGAATTAGGGATAGGTTCAGGTTAGGGTAAGGGTTTGGGTTGTTATACGTTGTACATTGCTTATTGTTAAGATTAGGCGAAGGCTGTGGGGGCATAGAAAGAATGAATGGAAGTCAATTTGATGTCCGCACAAAGATGTAAGTACAAGGATGTTTGGGTGTGTGTGTGTGTGAGAGAGAGAGAGAGAGAGAGAGAGAGAGAGAGAGAGAGAATGCATTGTATGTGTGATTTAGGCCTGAGACTTTGCAATACCTTATAGTATTTTCCAAAAACATTTTCTCCAAAGTGACTTACAGTTAATAAGACCTAGGAGGAACCAATCCCCTCAAGAGCAACGTGGGGTCGGGGGCCTTTATTGAGGACCCAACAGCTGCATTGATGATATTTTGGTTACACTGGGGCTAAAATCACAAACCTTCAGTGTCTCACAAAATGTTGAGAGTAAATGTTATTTGTTGTGGACATAAAGCTGATCAATGCATATGTGATTAAGGAAAGAAATCATTATCCAATGTATATGCCTTAAACATACAGAGCGAATGACTCAGCAAGAATAAACAGCACTGGTATGGCTCACAGTGAGACTAAGCCTCATGCTTTTTTTAAGAAAAAACTGCTGACAGGACGCTCACCGCAGAAGTTAATATGCTCATTAACACCCACGTTCAGAAAAACAACTGCTTCAGCAAAAATTTTAAAAAAGAGAAGAAATTAAATGGAGGTAAAATTGTAGTACGCTTCTACAGTATTTTCAGGAGTATTGTACAGAAATTGGCCTTATCTCTTCAAATTGAACCCCTAAATTGGGTAACCGTAAAAGTTGATGAATTGGTCAAAAGAATGATTTTGTATTAAAAGTATTTTTTAAAATCTTGATTACTGCTTTACAAATCTGACTGAATAATGATGACAATAATAATAATAATAATAATAATAATAATAATGCAGTATTTTCATTTCATGTCAGACATAAAGATCGGTGTAGACTGAACACAGGGCACAGGGCTGTTGTGTGCTGTACATGTTTAAATGTCAGTTCGATATATATTGTATTTCTGCTTGCTTTTCGCACAGAGATTTTTCATTTGTAACACAAATCTGACATTTTACCCCCAACCACAATAATATCAGTGTTTCCTATGAGCAGAATGACAGTTTGCGCCGGGGGATTTTTAACTAAATTTCTGGAAGGCCCCTAACAGCGGGTCGAAGCAGAAACCAGGGGGCAGATAGCTGGTGAAAAATAGACCGAAGCAATCTTATTAATGTTTTCATGCACTTTGAATGCTGAAGCACAATATTATTATTATTATTATTTTTAAACGGTATCTGATGATTGAGCCAAACTATAATAATAATAATAATAATTATTATTATTATTATTATTATTAGTAGTGGTAGTAGTAGTAGTATTTTTAATTGTTAGTTTATATCTGGTGATATAGCCAAAGTAGAATAATAATAATAATAATAATAATAATGATAACAATAATAATAATAATAATAATAATAATTATTATTATTATTATTATTATTATTATTATTATTATTATAAGTAGTCGTAATAGTAGTATTTTTAATTGTTAGTTTATATCTGGTGATATAGCCAAAGTATAATAATAATAATAATAATGATAACAATAATAATAATAATAATAATAATTATTATTATTATTATTATAAGTAGTAGTAATAGTAGTATTTTTAATTGTTAGTTTATATCTGGTGATATAGCCAAAGTATACTAATAATAATAATAATAATAATAATAATAATATGCCACTTCTCCTAGAGTGTTCATGTTGCAAATAACACATTGCATATATAGATTCCATAAAGTGGATCAGGTTGCGATTCAGTTTCTGAATTTTTTTTTTTTGATAAAAATTATTATTTCACACAATTTTTCCTAATTGTAATCGAATGGTCGGGTGCTCTCTTCTGCTAGCCATTTGTGATGTCATAATACACTCTCTAGCTATTCAGCCACATAACTTGAACTGGATAGGACGTTCCCTCCACTGTTTACCTCGGTAATTCAGCTAGTTCACCATAAATGATGGTCCAGGGGGGCTGGCAATGATCGTGCCTGGATGTGTAATTGAATCCAATGATTAATTAAATTTAGTAAGTGGGGGGAGGGGAAATTAAGTAAAACACTTAAGTGTGTCAAATATGCAAAAAGAGTGGTGATCGGGAAGGGCGCAAATACTTTTTCACAGCACTGCAACTTTGAAATGCAGGCTAAGGTCTCGTTGGATTTTTATAATCCATTCCCTACGGAGATTTGGATCGATGGGGAAATGGTGAAATGTCTTCTTTAAGCAAAACTCTCCCCTCTTGTAGGAATTGCACTATGGGACAGTGCAGTGGTGCCGGCATTGCTAGTTGTGGATGCAAGTGTCACTTTGCCAGTTAGGTGGAACACGGATTTTACCCACCAAGCCTCATATTTGTTCAACTGGGAATCAATATGGCAACACAAGGGAAATAGGCAAATGGAGCTGAGTGCAAGCCAGCTTTCAGGGATGGTTAAGAAAATACTTCCATGTCCTCTCACCAGCTGATGCAAACATTGTGGATCAACCTTGCTATTTTCGAGCTCAGGAAAAATTTACATTTGGAATTACATTTTTGTTTTAATGTTAAATAAAACAAAGCCAGTTAATAATAGGTGCTCAAACACTAAAGCCAGCACAGTTCAATAATCTTTAAATTGCCTCCTGTCTTTCACAGCAAAAACTCTCCCATCACTCAGTTTATATGGAAGATGCTGTATAAGGAAGCTAGCACGACAGTCCCGAGCGTACACATAAAAAATTTGTGTATTTGGTAAACTCTACATTCTCCTCTTCTTGTGTTTTGTATTATGTGCAGTTTAGACCAAAGATTTGCAACGAGTGGCCACTACTCGCATCATAACTTAGAATTAGTATTGTGCAACCATCTAAAAACCTACTTGTTTACACAACTGCGACGGGACGAGACAATATGTCGTTTCCATTGCAACAACTTCCGTGTCTATAATTGAAGTCTTTTCAGGTCGTTTGCAGTTGGATACATTAATAGCGTCTTAAATTATGAATAAGCAAAGTGACAGGGACTATTTTTTTTTTTTTTTAAGATTTTTTTGGGCCTTTATTTGATAGTCATACAGTGGAGAGAGACAGGAAAGTGGGAGAGAAGAATGGGGAGGACATGCGGCAAATGACCCGAGCTGGAATTGAACCGGGGTCGCCGCGGGAAGGACACAGCCCCCACGGTGCGCGCGCCCAGACTGATGTGCCACCAGGGTGCCAGGAACTATTAAGGCTGTTTCTCCAACATATTTGTGGTTGTGCTGAGTCGCAGTGCTTGTGCACACGCCCTCTTATGGGTGGTGTTAATATACATAGCTTCCTCCTCGCAACACAATGTCAGCTGTTTGAATTGTTTGGGCGCGTGTACCTGTGGTCCCCATGGGGACAACCAGAGGAAAAACAAAGGCCTAGAAAGCACTGACGCTAGAGACCGAATGAGGGTAGTTATAGCCCACACCAGGAGTGGCGCTCAGAACCTTGGACATCTGAATGGCCCAGGCCCTTTATTGGACCAGCAGTTCTTTTCTCGCTTAGAAGATATTCTGGACGCCCACTCCCCCACAATCAATTTCAATCTTAGGGACGTGACACCATTAAACACTGCCTCTGTTCATCCCATTTCAGGACCAGAGTTGGCCTAAAGTATAACAGGTGTTGAACCCCCAACAGTACAGCCTCTTGATGAGTTGGATATGGATTCTGACCCTACTCCACCCCACCGACGTTCCACCCATAGTGCAGCTGGGCAACATCCAAATCCCTTTCGCCTTCCACAGTTGCAGCCATACAGGTGCTATCTGCCAGGGTGGCGGAGGTAAATGTGACCTCCATCCCCTTTAGGCCTTAGCAGCAGATAAGGGTTTACTGTTCACAGGGACGGTGAACTTTAAGCCAGGGGTGTATGTGGTAGGGCTGAGTCGCAGTGTTTGTGCACACGTCCTCTGAGTGGTGGTGTTAACCCTTTAAGCCCGAACACCCCTGGTACCGAGGGCGGTGGTTACGCATGATAAATACAGCATGTTTCCAAATCGCAACATTGTCATGCGGCATATCCACTTTAAGCGAAGAAACTCGGCAAAAAGCTCATGTTGACCATTTTTACCTCAACTGAACACAATTCAAGCATCAAGCAAGTAAAAAAGCATGTAGCAAAACATAGGATAGAATCATATCAGCGCTGAGTCGCTAGAATTTCTCCTGAATTTGTGCTACGCATACAAACGATACCTCAAATGAAAGAGGAAAGTCCACAGAATCCAACTATGTATGCCCTGTCATTTCAAACTGACACCACACTCAAAGAACAGCACGCATACACTTTACAGTCTACAGAGATGAGCAAAAAAATTTCTTACCTTTGATACTTTGTAATAAAGAAATTGTTTGAGGGTAAATCCACGCTTGCTATTGTAAGCTGAATGTGTCCGTGTTATAACGAACCTAGATCTTCCAGTGTCCAAGCGTGTTTCTTTCCGGGGCATTGCTTCAAAGATCTCTGCTCCTCAGCATTCAGCTTGCTTGCAATGTATTTTCCTCTCTGTGATCAGCTTGTGATGCTGTCAGTAAGACTTTGCCAGTAGGCATTTGATTCTATGGGCTCTGACGTTTCCAACGAGCCCTAAAGCACCTTTATCGCACAAAGCTAGCCTGAGGTAGAGCCTTGCGTTCCCAGTACGTCAAACCGAGTACATAGGCCATTCAAATGTACTTAAATATTGCAACAATATAAACGCTTAACAGGTTTGTTTGTGGTATTTTCGGTATAATTATCCGCTAAATATTCAATTGTCATTTTCAAAGTCGTTTCCTGACAGAAACGCATGAATACTGAGGGCACAACAGTACAAACAAGGTGAGTAGCTTGTTTTTTTGACTCATTCTTTATATGGGCAATTTGACATCGGCGTGATAGTCAACTGACGTGGCCTAGTAACCTTTCCAAAAACAATTTGAAATGTGGACTAATCAGATCACAGCACACTTTTCCACCTTGCGTCAGTCCATCTCAGATGAGCTCAGGCCCAGAGAAGCTCCTTCCAATTAACCTCTTCACCTGTGGAATGTTCCAAACAGGTGTTTTTTCTGAATTCCTCAACTTTCCCAGTCTTTTGTTGCCCCAGTCCCAGCTTTTTTGGAACGCGTTGCAGGCACCAAATTCAAAAGGAGTGAATATTTCCAAAAAAACAATAAAGTTTATCAGTTTGAACATAAAATATCTTGTATATCTTTGTAATATCTTTGTAGCGTACTCAATTGAATATTGGTCAAAAAGCATTTGCAAATCATTGTATTCTGTTTTTACTCATGTTTTACACAATGTCCCAACTTCATTGGAATTGGGGTTTGTACATACAAATGACAAAAATCACCTCTGCAACAACCTAGCTATACCATAGCAATGACCAGGAAACACTCTAGCAACCAACCTGAACAACCTTGCGACCACATGTAAACATTCTTGCAACCACCGAGGAACAGTTGAAAATTGTGATGGCTACTTTTTTATCAGGAGAATTAAATCTTCAAATTTATCAAATGATATATTATGACCATACTGCGATGGATTGACAAACTGTCCGGTCTGCCTCCCTGTATTTTGCTCATAGTAAGCTCGGATAGGCTCCAGCTACCCCCACACCCCAGCGAGGAAGAAGCGGTGTAGATAATGGATGAATGAATGGATGGATATCATGACTATTACCATTGCAGCACCTGCATGGTAAGGACATCTTGTGTACCATGCAGGTGCTGAGAGAATAATGGTCATATTATATGAAGCTATGGAGTGCAAGGTTTTTACTTCAGTAAAAAGCATTTACTATCAAGGACTGAAGGATGTTTCAGCATGCTTTTGACCAGTATTTCCATATGAAAGATTTATTAGCCTGCACAGTGCAAGTGGTTATAAATATAATATTACATTTTTAGATATTTTCCATGATGTTATTGAAGAAATAATGCCATTTTTTGTATGATGATGATGATAATAATAATAATAATAATAATAATAATAATAATAATAATAATAGAATTTTAAGAGAGGTGCTTGAAATCTGATTGAGTGGAATTGTGAACTGAAAACTCTTGGCCATTTGCTATGACCCGCTTTTCGGAGAAAATTCGGTAAAACATCAGCCTGATGATGGAGAGATAATAATAAAAACATTACCCCACCAAGGACGTTATGTTCTTTGGTTCATAGGTATGTTCATTTGTTTGTTAGCAACATTAAAAAGTTATGAACACATTTTTAAGGTTTTTATTTTTACAAGAGGTATGCCCTGACCCAGTTTAGAACTGATTTTATTTTGGGAGTGACCAGGATCCAATTCTGCTGGATCCAGGAATTTTTTAAAGGACTCTTCACCAGTATTTCCCAAACCTGTGGGGGACTTTTGGACATTGACGGAGGTATGCGTCCTCTGACAGCTCTGAATATTATTATTATATATACTATTCAAAAAAAGTTGGGGATATTTTATTTTGAGATCAAAATTTTCACATATACAAAGGGATACGAAACCATGTCGTATAGTTCCTTACTGAGGAAGCATTTCCAAAGAAATTCATCACCCAAACACATCAATGACACTCTCACGATCTGCACGGGATGCTATTGATGATCAAGGGGGTTGTGCCACAAATTTGCATGACTCTGAATTGGAAGGTTAGAGCCACTGTAAAGGAAGATTTTGAAGAGAAAGCATCAGATTATCAGTGGTTGAAGTCGTTAATTAAACAGAGACCATGCGCCGTCTAACACAGGAGGAGAGGTTACGTGCCCTTGGCATGCTACAGGTTGGCACAAGACAGGTCGTTGTGGCAAGGGCAATGAATGTTTCCCAGTCTGTCATCAGCAGATTATGGTCCAGACATCGTGCTACAGGGTCTGTTCAGGATAGACCACGATCCGGTCGACCAAGGGCAACAACTCAGGCTCAGGACAGATTCATCCGCACTATTGTCTTGAGAAATCGTATGGTAACAGCAAATCAGATAAGGTCTCAACTTCAAAGGGATACTGGCTTGGTAGTGAGTGGCCAGACCATCAGGAATCGTCTGCACAGATTTCACTTACACGCCCGACGCCCTCGTGGTCATTCCCTGTTTGAGGGATCGTCACATTAGGGCCAGACTCCAATGGTGTCGCCATCATCAACGCTGGGATAATCGCCGATGGAACAACGTAATGTTCTCAGATGAGTCGAGGTTCACTGTGGACTTCTTGACAGACGCAGGAGGGTTTGCGCGCCGACGTAACGAACGTTTCCATGACGTTAACGTCATTAGACATGATCCATATGGGGGTGGATCTGTAATGGTGTGGGGAGGCATCACTGCTGCCGCAGAACAGACTTGCATGTTGTTGCTGGACGTGTCACAGGGCAGTACTACCGGGACAACATCTTGGCACCCCATGTGTGCCGTTTGCACGTTGTTATGGCTGCCGTTTCATTTTCCAAGATGACAATGCCAGATGTCATAGGGCCAGGATCGTTACAGATTACCTCCAGCAGCAGAATATCACCACATTACCATGGCCAGCACTCAGTCCGGACCTTTCCCCATCGAGCATGTCTGGGACATGCTTGGACAGCGGCTACGCCTAACGCCAACAACCTCCTGCCAATGTCCAAGAACTTGCTGCAGCATTGCAACAGGAATGGAATAACGTTCCCCAAAATGACCTGGGACGCCTCGTTAGGAGTATGCCGCCCGAATTCGAGCTTGTCTAGCCAACCGAGGGGTTTTACCCGCTACTGACTCTGTTTCACAATGGTGGTAAATTTGCTGTGTGACCCTGTGTTTGTGTCGACCTTTATTCTGGAGAATCTGTCCTTTACTGACTGTACACAGGGTTTGAATAAATTGACAAATGTTTCCTTAATGTTTTTATGTCATTTGTTTCCTTCCTGACCTCATGATCTGCATTTCATGGTACTTGTAAATCCAATATCCCCTACTTTTTTTGAATAGTATATATTATTATTATTATTATTAGCAAATATACTAATTTTCTAATCCGTTCTTCTTATCACTTGAGTGCCTTTACTGTTAGCTTTTTTTTGTCATTGATCATCCAACTAAAGTAATCATGAAATGAACAGAAAATGAAAAACTAGGTCAAACACACACTACACTCAAAAAAATGAAATGTTAGAAATGTTAGATTTACTTAATAATGTTATGTCAACTGGTTCCACAAAACCGAGTTAAGAACATTCCACTCAATGTAATTAATTAAACTGGCCAAAAATGTTAGAAGTCAAATAAAGGTTACGCAAAGCAATTGCGTGGAACCAGTTGACATAACATTATTAAGTAAATATAACAAAATCTAACATTTTTTTTTTTTTTTTGAGTGTACCCTCACAGGACTGCACACAACTTTTCATATGCATGTTTCCCAAACTGCTCCATTTAACCCATGCCCAAAATTTTCATTAGTAATGACTAATTACTAATTATTAGTAATTTCATTACTAATTAAAATGCCTCATAGTAGCACACATTCATTGGTGATAATTTTCCAGACTGATTTTTACTTTTACCGCAAATTAAACTGTATTAGTACCTGTGTGTACACCACCATCCATTAAAATATTTTACTAATTTTGATGAAGAAATCTCTGAGGGTGCTTCCTGAGTTTCTGCCTCCAGAACTGATGTTCATAAAAAGGCTTTGGTGACTGGTTTCACTCTTTGAATAAATATCAAAATAATCAAAATGAACAAGATTAAAAAAAAAAAAAAAATGAAGTCCCTTTTTTTATTTGTGATTCTCCTGTGAGAGAATGTTAAAAATAAAAAAAGGTTTGCTACAGTACACTTCACTGTACCATATGGTGCAAATACAATTACATTTACACTATGGTACAAAAGTACATGGACCCACGTTATAGCACCATGGTGCAGTGCCAATTTAACATTACTGAGGGTTTTTTCTTTACAGGCATATTTCACAACTGTAACTCAGTGTGCTTCTTTTTAACATAGGAACTATGTATTTACCAAACAAAATCATGCAAAATAAAACACGTTTTCAGTTTAGAATTATCGCTGAATGAAATGTGCATGTTTCATGTCTTAGATTACGTGGTTACACAGGATATCCTTTTTTTTTTTGCAGTATGAGCAAAATATAAAAAAATAGGTAAGGGTTGTGGAAAATCTGAGCCAACACATTTGCGGTGAGGTACCAACATACTTCCTCCTAAAAACTAGAAGACACAAGGAGACTATTTTCAGCCTGTCTGACGATGACAACCATTGTAAGCCTTAGTGCTGCATTACTTCCCGAGGCCTTGGCTTTGGCCACGTTAATTAAGATAATTCCATGAGGGCACGGCTTAGTTTGATGTTTGTACCAAATTCACCATCAGACCCATCGTTTTTTGTAATTATCTACTGGTTAATTTGCATGAAAATTGTTGCAGTAATTTATAGTCTTTGGCAACACATAATGGAAACAAGCGCAGTATTTCAGCAAGAGTATATCATGACAGAGTCGTCCAGATGACACCATTATGACAGAAATTACCAGTGCAATAACACTTTTTCAGACACATTCATTTATATGTTTAAATTTCTTGGCAAATTAGGATTTTTTTTTAATTGTGTAATGTGAAAATCACCAAATCAGTGACAGGACAAAAAGAGCAACCCCGCCTGAGGCAGGCATCCCTGTGAACAGAATGGTAGTCACATGACCTCATTGGTAAAAGTTGCTGCGTTGACAGGAAGTTAAGTGTTAGCTACTCGTCTTTGTCTTGTGTGTGGGAGCAGGAGATGCGGGTGCCTGAATAGTCACTCTGTAACTGCCAGGGCGCTTTTGGAGGAGAATGCCAGGGTAGACGAGTTCTCTCAAACATACGCTTGTCAAGCGCCAGGTACGCCTGGGCGAAACATGGATTGCTTAAGAATGCTTGTCCTTATATCCCTGATGATGGCTTCTACTACCACAGTCCTGGCCAAAAACACAGGTATGTTCCCTTGTCTTCAAGTAAACTGTAAACGGTAATTTGTTTGTTCACCAATTGCTAATGTTTGTACTTACATTTTCACTTTTTCAAGGTCTGTTTCAGGGGTTAAATCAGAAACATTAACACCTATAAAAAATTAATACCTAAAAAATTAAGCCTATATAAATACGTTGTTTGTTGATATTGAACTGTAGGCTATATTTTGCCCCGTTTTCCTATTGTGTAGTCAATAAGGAAATTGAACTGTGAAAACTACAACACTGGGAATTCTTCAGATGATGAATGAACTGAAGCAAACATGTTATTATTTTTAATACAAAAGCAATGCATGTTGGTGTAAACTGCGATCTGGCATTAAATGTAAAAAGCTAATAAGTCACATTTCAGACATTTTGAGAGAAATGGGGAAAACATCTCCAACCCCAAATACGGCCATGCCTTTTGCCATTCCTTTCTTTGGTGTTTTTTTTTGGAACCATGTGCATTATTTCTATAGTTTCAGTGTGAAATGATGCAAAAGAAACCAGTAAGTCCAAAGAAACATCAAAATCATTTTCCTAATGAATGAGTGAATATGTACTTCTTCCATCTGGATGACGGTACAGTGTCCCACAGTTTAATAAGGTCAGACTGAAGCATTCTTTTGTTCATCAGTCAATCCTTAAATTAAACAAGGAGCTTAATCCATAATTATCAAAGGTGTTACAATGCGAGTACATTTGTTGTATGAATTGTTTTCTGTATAATGTCTTTGTCTTATGTGTTGTGATGTTAATATGTTGTGTTGCAACGGAGCTACATTTCAGATCTCTGATCGGACAATGAAGTATTATCTAATCTAAAAAATGTGACTTACTAGCTTTTTTCCATTAAACGCTAGCAATAAAAGCTTACATGATTGTTAATGTTTGTGCTGCTGTCCATCCAAGGCTTGTAATTATTGAGAATCTCTTAAAATGTTGTCTTTAATATAATGATAAGTAAAGCATTATAAGTGTAAAAAAGAGATTGTGCAGTGTATTGTTTTGCCATGTCTAATATGTCATGTAACATATTTCTGAGGGACGTTCCCAAGCAGAATAAGCCCTCATGAGTGGAAAAAAAAAAGCATAAGATGGAAAAAAAGAATTTCTGAAACACAGGGTGACACACCACCTAAGTCAGCGCTCATACGTTCCTTTTTTTAAACAACACATAGCTTTTTTGCTCATTTAAAAATAATTATCTCTCATGTATAAACAGCAGCTTGCTCTCTTACCACGTTCCACTTACCCACGGCTGTGTGGTTTCTGCTGTATCCATGCTGATAAAATGGTTTAACTCCAGGGTATGACATTTAGACAAAGACGCGCACAAACACAAAGATACAACACGCACACTCTTAATTTTCTATCTTTGTGGGGAACAAAAAATTGTTTTTACTCCATATCCTATTTTCATACACCCAACCCCCAAAATTTACCTTAATGCTAACTCTTTCCCCAACCTAAATCTTAACCCTGATCTTAAAACTGTACAAAGTAACCCAAGTTCTAACCTTTATATAACATCTTACCTTAATCTGAAGCAGGGGTTCCCAAACTCGGCCTGGGAGTACCCCAGTTTGGTTTTTGTTCCAACCACAATTGCAATCAAAGAATTGTAACAAGCCGTGAATATTTCTTGAGTGGGTGCTTTTGATGTTCAAGGGATTACTTATCTTCTTAATCAACATTATTCCAGAAATAGCTTAAATGTTCCACAAAGAATGTGCATAATTCAAATTCACATTGTGCTGGCTGCATTACAATAAACGATCACATAAAAAGACGTAACACAAAAGACTGAAGTTACCACACTTTTGTTTTGGCTCTCAATAAGTTTGGCTGTCATTTTTATTCCCTAAACATCAACACAATGCAGGACTGGCTTATTATCATTTACTTAGCCTTTGAATTAATTTTTCATGACCATCTGTTTATGATTGGTGGTCAGGGGCCCAGACTTTCACGAATTTGCAGCCCATCGATTTAGCTCAGTCTGTAGTGTGATCAGTTAGAGATACTTTGCCCCCTTTTATGTAAGTATATGTTTGCAATAAAGCCCATTACATAATCACAGACAGCACCGAGTCCAAATGATTTTATTTTCATTGTGGATGGAACAAAAACCACACCAAGGGTATTCCAAGACTAAGCCTGGGAACCTCAACTCGAGAACATAATTTGAATGCCTATGATTAAAATTGGACCTAGTACTAACCGTCATGGATGTCAACTACTCCCTCAATGAAAAAGTTGTTTATATTGATGTGGAATGTACAAACCCCAATTCCAATAAAGTTGGGACGTTGTGTAAAACGTGAATGAAAACAGAATGCAATGATTTGCAAATCCTTTTCGACCTATATTCAATTGAGTACACTACAAAGACAAGATATTTAATTCAAAATGAGTGAATATTTCCAAACAAACAATAAAGTTTATCAGTTTGAACATTAAATATCTTGTCTTTGTAGTGTACAAGGTCTCAACTTCATTGGAATTGGGGTTTGCACACTTCACTTAAGCATATTCCCATCATTTATGAACAATTTGGCATAATTCATATTTCACTGAGCTGTGCCTTTCTTACGTGATGTATACGGTGCTCTTTTTTTGCGCAAAATGTAATAGCTGGGCAGTTTTAAATAATCATTTTGCAGAAAGTCAAATTATGTCACTACAGCCTGCATGGAAATGCACAATGCAACTACGCAATAATAATTTTTGCCAACTTTAGTCTTCAGGGTAAAAATTTCAATTTTTTTTGAAAATTTCAATATTTTTGATTTTCACTTAAAATATATAAAATAAATAAAGGAATGCAGTGAGAAGCCAGTAAACACCAAGAATCTCTGTTTTTCCTCTGCCTCAATTGTTACTTGTGACTTTAAATGCAAATTACCGAAAATCATAAAATCATTAATATTCATCTGATTGACTTGAAATTTGGACTGAAGTTGTATCTTTAGGAGTTCTATGAAATGACATAGGATTATCTAGATAAGTACATCCCTAGGGGGTCAATTTTGAAAATGAAGCAAGTTGATCATAGCGATTTTCGTTATGGTTACATAACAGAGCACATTAAATATTCATAAATGTTCCAAACAAAAAAATCCTATATCATTTCATAGAACTATCTTAAACCTTTCATATGAGACTAATTTGAGTAAAATCTGACCATGGGTTATTGAAGTATCAGTGCCACAAAATATTTTCAGATTTTGTCATTAAAGTGCCGTTTCCATGGCAACCATGTAAATTTTTATCAAAATACTAGATTTTATGAGGTTAAAATCATGTTGAGTATGTTTATTTCTTAGTTTTTTACATTATTATGGTTATTTCTACACTTTACCCTGAAGACCCCTTAAATTGATTATCAAATCAGACCTCTCCACAGGCTTTCTTGGTTGCGTCAATGTGCAGAAAATTTCACAAGCTAAGTTATCAAAGTCAGTGACAGTGGCTGCATCTCGCTATGAGCTGAATTCACAGCTTAGAATGAGAGAACCGGGCCAAATTCCGGAAACTGACAGATGCACGCACAGATTAAAAAGAGACATGATCCTTCACAGCAGATCAGTCAATGATAATTTATGGATTCTTATGATAATTAGGGCCTATCTACGTAATACCATAAGGGTTTTATAACATGCAGGGGCACGTTTCCCAAAAGCATAGTTGCTAACTAGCTTAGCAATTAAAGTTCGAACCATTGACCGTAATTTTGGGTACAACTACGTAAGTTGCGAACACAGCAACTACATGTTTGTGAAACGTACCCCAGGTCATTAATCCGGGACTGCATTGTGAGGATGAATTTCTGTGGAGCGTGACACGTGAGAGCATATTTGCATTGTTTCTAAATGAAAAGAAATTGCAATTTGAGGTTCATCAGTAATTGAGGTTGGATACATGGAATCCTCATAGTGCTCATACTGGACATCACTTGATGCTATTTTAAACATTATTTGCAGTATTTATGACAATAAACACCAGCAAGCACAACAGCAGAAACTACAACTAACTCTCCCCGCTCTGAATGTGTGTATGAGCACGAGTATGTACTTGTGTGTGATTTAACACTAATATCAGTGAGGGTAAAGTTGTTTCATTTTAATTTGCATGATGCTTTATTAATACTGATTAATTTTGATTATTCCCTCAGGAACTAATTCCTCTACTACTTCTCCTGGCACTCATACTACCACAAAACCTCTGTTTACTGGTAGAGTAATGATCTTTTTCTAACAACCTCTGTCTTCATGTTCTACTGTTGTCCAAAAGACTTACAGTATCTGAGACTGATTACTGCTATTCCCTCATCATCAGAAAACCCTGCTTTTTCCCAAGAGCATCAGTCAGTGCAACACGGTCTCATCCCGACTCGTCATTTAGTGAGGCTACCTGACCAAGCGTTGATACACGATGAAAAAGGAACCTTTTGGCATCCTTATCTCACATTCAGGGTTAGGGTTAGGGTTTGGGTTTGGGTTAGGGGGTAGGATTTATTTTAATTCTGGCGTCAAATAAGGGTGCCCAAAGCCTCCTTTTTCATTGTAAATTGATGTTGGCCGGGTATCGTCAGTATATGGCGAGTTGCAGTGAGACTGGGCTTGTCAGTGATACTGTTCCCTTGATATGGAGTGGATTTTGAGATATATTAGAAAGGTGGATTGACTGCAAACTAAATCTGCTATCAAAACATCATTTCATGAAAGTTAATAGCATGATGGGCATTAAAATATTAGTTACATTTGAAAAGATATGTTCTTCTCCACAGTTATATTTTGGTGGGATTTGTACCAGATGCTCAGTGTCATTGTTCTGATTACACAAAGTGCGTTCATAAATGCTGTCAGCCATGTTGAGCTACTTACTAACTCTGACTCTGTATTTGTAGATTACAGACGTAAAAGCTATACCATTGGCAGGAGTGTTGATCTGTCTTGTACAAATAAGACATGGAAGGAGATGTTTTACACCACCTGGAAGATCAATATCAATGGAGTCCAGTGCAGAATAGCTGCAAGTATAGACAAACCTCCTCATGACGAATGTAAGGATGGAAAAGTCATGCGCAATACAACTAATGGAGAATCCTACTTGCACATTCCTGATTTTAAAAGCTCAGATGAAGGAATTTACAAGTGTGAAACTGCATTTGAAGGTGCAAGCTACGCTGCAGAAATCAGTGTATCTGCCATAGGTAAGATAACATCCACTCTTGCTTTGATGTTGACCTGCATGGCCATTTTGAAAGAATAAAGTTATACACTTCAAGATGAATGCACCATCACCATCAGTAGTTAATTGCCTATCTGTCTTGGGTAAGATGTTAGGTAATTCACTTTAAATCAAATTTATAACGATTCATAAATTCAAAATAATTCATATCAATGCTTGCTGAAAATATTATATGAGGGGTTACTTCATGTTTTTTTTTTTTTTAAACGAAGTCAGGGACAATATGCTTTGCTAGAATTGGTTTGGCTCAAAGCCTCATCACTCCCTTTGTTAACCCCATAAACCAACTGCTTCATTCAAACCAGTGGAACTTAAGGCCTAGTTTAAATTTTAGGGGAGATCTCAAGATTTCTAATGATCTCAAATACACCCTGCTGAATTATACTGAAATTTGTGAAAAAATTGTGTTGGAGATCTAGATATTTTCCATTTGATGTAATGCAGTGGCCATAAAAACATGGAGTCATATTTTTCGCGTAATAAGAGTGATGTAGTTTTAGTGCAGCGCTGCAACCAGCAGATACTGAATATGTATGTAAAATTGTCCTACAATATGAAAAAATGCATTTTCTGACTTTGTACTAACACAAGGGTGAGCTTAAGTGAAAACTTAGAGGTTAATATAAGCAGTGCAGTTGTAACGTTACCAGAGGGCAATAATAGGCTCCACATGCAATCAAAAGCATAGAATCAAGCAGAGATATAGAGAGCTCACAGAGGCAGCAGTTGAGTTCCCCAGATTAATCAGAAGCATCTCTTAAGTTTGTTGAAAAAAATGTCAGACCTATGAATGAGGGGAATTATTAACAAAATATGCTGTCATAATAGCATGATTAATCCTTCAATCAAAACCAGACTTTAACCTTTTCATGCATATGCAAAATCAGGTTAGTCCTTGCCTATGTGTGCATAACCACAATTTAAGGCTTTATAACTAAGGATTCGAGCATCACAGAGACATAAATGAAGCAAGACACGAATACCATTTAGAATTCCAACTTTTTTAACTTTATTTTTAAAATTTTTGCACAATCAAGTGCCGCAAATATAAAGGACTTCATCAGACTTCAACAATGATTTTTTTCTTCTTTAGTTTGTTAAATACTGATAATAATAAAAATGGCTCAAAGGCAAAAAAAAAAAAAAAAAAAAAAGTACATTTCCAGGTTCATAATTTCCTTGTCAAGTATACCACATCTGAGGGTGAAATAACCACTGAATTTCTGTGAAGCCAAATAAAAGCAGTCCTCTTGTTGTTCAAATGTCCTTAAAATGGATAAATTGTGAATGGTATGAATTAATTAAAATAATTATGTATTTTACTGATAAGCAGATGTTTTGAGTTGTCCCATTTGCAAGTTGATATTCTTATATTTTAAGCTGTTTGACTGTTAAGAAATAAAATAATGCTCTTTGTCAATTGAAGGGGTCAGTGCAATGACTTGATAAATGCCAATCTCATGTTTAATGGTGTTACACAGAATATGCTTTCACCATGTACCAATGTTGTGTACTGGTAAATGTTGTGTACTGGTAAATGGTGTATACTGGTCAGGATGACATTGTAATGCACATTTATTGTTGTTGCATGAATAAAGTGAAGCAATATTCAAAACCATACAAATCTTTATTTCTGTAAAATTGGACATATAATGTTGTTGTCCTGAGCCCTTAAATTAAAAGCATGTAAGGTCTTCTCTTGAGGAGAAAAATTTATAGTGAGGTGATACACCATTTCATAGAAAATACTGTCCTCTATTCGACTGGGCACGTATAAATCTAACTGGACTGAAGTGAAAATACTTACGAAATTGGAGGATACGCAAGAAGTAGCAAAGAGTCAGAGGGGTGGGGGATTTTTTGAATCAGCACCGCTTTCAATTTGGGTTTTTTTTCATGAATGAGTCATCAAAGATGGCTTATGAGGAGTGAATTTTGAACAGGGTATTTATTTATAGTTCTGGCTTGATGTCAGGTACAGGTTCAGAATGGAGTTCCTTGCTATCTGTGGAGCTCAATTATGAAAAAAAAAATGTGTCTGCTGCACAAAAAAATTATGAAGAATAGCATATTCAATCATGGCACCAATCAGATGACATGATGCAACCAGTTACCGAATTTAGAGACAATGTGCCATTTATTGTGTTGTGTGTTTCAAAGTGCTGGAAGTTGAAAAAATTTGTCTCTCATAGTTCCCCCACAGATATCTAGCATGGTCATCTTCAGCAATGGCAAGAGAGAGGCAGTGTGTTTTGCTTCGAATGGAAAACCAGCTGCCTCCATTTTCTGGATAAATCCCTGGAACTCCAGCGTGACTCAAAGTTCCACAAATAACTCGGACGGCTCCGTCACTGTAGAGAGCAGGCTGACTGTTCCTGACTCCATCCATGCTGACAATCTGAGCTGCATCATCATTCACCCCAGCTGGAATAAAAAGCATTCCATCAAGATCATTCAAGGTATGTTTTAGCATATTTATTCCTCTTAGTACCCAAAAGCAGGTCAATTTTTTTGGAGGATCATATCTTGTCCAGTGTGCCTTTATTGCACAGCTAAGATTATCATGACAGTTAAGTGGACCTATAGCTGAGCAAAATGCCAATTTTGGTTCAAAATTTTAGTTTTGAGGTAAGAACATGAAGTGGTCCTTCAAATAGTCAGTAATATGGAGTCGTGTTCCGAAGGAAACATTAAATCACTTAACACTGTCTTCAAGGCTGGAACAGCTATGAGTGTGGTGACTTTCAATGATGGCCGACGAGGAATTGCCTCCATTCTTATGGAACTTGGCATAAAGGCAGGGGCACACTCAATGAAAGGCTATCACGAAATGGACAGAAAATGTGTGAAACAGAGTGAAAAACGCGCACCAGAACTTGAAAAAAAAGAAACGAATAGACGCTCGACAAGCACGTAAAACTAGGGAAGAAACACAGATTGAAGAAGAGAGAGTTACTTATGAGGCTGGTGCCTTTTAAGGAGGTGAAAAAATCCTGAAAACCACTAAAAACAAAATACTAGATGTATTTCACCTGAGAACATTACTGTCAAACTTCAATCACATTATTCCTGCCGAACTAAAATCGCATTTTTATAAAAATACAGATTTTCAACAAGAAAATACAGATTTGTCAGCAACTGTACATCCAATTAACTTCATATTTGGCAGTTTTCTTCATTTTGTGATGATCTATGTCTGTACAGAGCTCTTTTTGCAATATGTACCTCTGAATATGAGTAAATCAAAATATGCATATTTAATTAGCTGTTTCCCACTGAAATTGATTTAGGGGGGTCAAAATCAATACTAGAACATAGAAGCCTGGAAAAAAAGCTCTGTAGTGACATTAGGAATGTTTTTCCCTTCACATTACAGCTGAAATTATAACCAAACACTGTTTATTTATCTCAATAACAGTGTTTCTCTAATATCTATGTCGAGGGCTGACTGCAATAAACAGTTATGTCCAATATATAACATCTGGACATAACTGTTTATTGCAGTCAGCCCTCGATATATTCATTAAAACAGCCGTTGCCATGGCAACCACTGATGTGATGCGACAGAAACTCTGAGTTTTAAGTTGCAATTTCTAATAGAATTATTTTGATAATAATTCTTAGTTTAAAAAGTGAATATCTTGGAAAAATGTTTGCTTAACTATAAGTCCCCATAATTGATTTCTTGGGGCCAGCTACCCTCCACCAGACAAAACAATGTGATGAATGCCCGACTCACATTGTACCTTAATGCAGTGTGATTTCTCCTGTTTGCAGAGGAATTCAAATGGTTTTGGATAATAATTCCACTGGGGTCCATCAGCTTCATTGCAGCAATGCTAGCTGGGTTTTACATCACAAGGAAACATCTTGCAAAGCTGAGGTATGACAGTTAAATTTTTCATGATATCTTGACTCCTTTCAATGATCCTGTATTTTAATGGTTCTCTCAGTTAATAAAAAAATGAATCCCTTGAGAGCATTATATGTAAAATAAGCATTCTGATCGCTCATTGCTTTGCTATAAATAGATTGCCATGAAACACAATTCTGCTTGTCATTTTTACAGTAGTCGTTGGAAATCCAAAATACCGGCAACACCTCCTCCAAAAGTACTACAGGTATGTCCCAACTGGGAGATAAAAGTTCTTATTGTGAAAGAAAAGTACTTTGTTGCAATGTGTCTCTATTTAGCATGAATGAAACATGATTCACAATGAGAAAAAGAATGTGCTTTTTTTTCTTAAAAAACATTGTCTGATGTTAAGAAATGACTAAATTTAACTCGTCAAATCTAATGAGAAAGATCGAGTGATAGCTGGCGATGGATGAATAAATGAAATCTTGACATAGATGTAATATGGGCATTAGCACATCAAGCAAAGCACTTTACACTGATGAGCCAGAATATACTACTCAAAATTTGATAGGGATCATAGGAATTTTTTTGTGAAATGACAGGCAAATTTGGTAACTGCCACTGATGAACAATATATTGGATAAATGACATGCAGTCAGACACAAAACACATTTGCAAGTGCATTTAATGACATTAAATGAGCATGCAGCCTCACACTTTTGGCTTTCACGAACACTTCATGGTTTCACCTCTGACATGTAAAGTGAAAACAGACAGTGTTCATTTCATGTTTCATTACCACAGTTAATGTCAATAACGGGTATGGCCTCCCCTAGCTTGAATGACGGCTTGACAGCGTCAGGTGATACTGTCAATCAGAACCCAGATGCTTGCAATTGGAATGTTGTTCCATTCTTCAACAAGGGCATTTCCGAGCTCTTCTAGAGTTGTGGGTTGTGCCCTACGACCGGAAATGGCGACCTGCAGCATGTTCCACACATGCTCGATAGGGTTTAGGTCCAGCGAATGCACGGGCCAGTCCATGTGGACAATTGTCTCCTGCTCTAGGAATTGATTCACCACCCTAGCACGATGGGGACGGGCGTTATCATCCATCAAGATGAAATCAGGGCCAACAGCACCAGCTTATGGTCTTACGTACACATTGAGGATCTCATCCCTGTACCGTACCCCTGTCATCGTCCCTCTCCCCATAACATGCAGGTCCGTTCTGCCGTTCCTGCTTATTCCTCCCCAGACCATAATTGATCCGCCACCATAACGGTCGTGTTCGTTGATGTAGGCATCATTAAATCGTTCACGTTGTCTTCGCCACACCCGTTGCCTCCTGTCAGTAAAGTCCAAGCAATATCGGGACTCATCAGTAAAGAGAACTGGAGCCCAATCGTTGTGTGTCCATGTGACATGATCGTGAGCCCAATCCAAACGGTCACGCCTATGACGCACGGTCAGTGGGATTCGAACACATGGCCTTCTTGAGTTGAGGTCGGCAGCATGAAGACGATTCCGTACCATCTGAGTGGATACCCTGACCCCCGAGGCATTATGAAGGTCATTTCGTAGGGTGGTGGCTGTCCAGAAAGGATGATGTCGTGCCTGAAGTGTGAGAAAGTGGTCTTGTCGTTGTGTAGGCGATCTCTGATGACCACCCCCATGACGGTGTGCTGCTGTACCAAACGTTTGATGCTGGTTCCACGCTCTGTTCACAACGCTTTGGCTGACGTTAAGTGCATTAGCAATGTGACGTTGTGAGAAGCCAGAGTCAAGCATTCCGATGCATCTTCCCAATTGCTCTGAAGTCAATCAACGTCTAAGACGTTGAGGAGACATTGTTATTGCTAAATGTAATGCAAAAAATTTGGGAACTTCCAAATTTTCACCAACAAGCAACACACACGTCTGAGTTGAAATGGTCAAGTGTTAGTCAAAGCCAAAATGTGAGGCTGCACGCTCATTTAATGTCATGAAATTCACGTGCAAATGTGTTTTGTGTCTGACTGCATGTCATTTATCCAATATATTGTTCATCAGTGGCAGTTACCAAATTTGCATGTCATTTCACAAAAAAATTCCTATGATCCCTATCAAATTTTGAGTAGTATATTATCCCAAAAGTCTTGAAGGTCTTCAGGATGTTTTTCAGCAAATGTTAGATCAGCCAATGTGTTCTTTTTGGTCAACAATAGTTTTTGCTTTGCAGCTCTGAATGAATGCCATTTTTGCCCAGTTTCTTTCTTATTGTGGAATTGTAAGCACTGACCTTACTGAGGCAAGACAGGCCCACAGTTATTTGGATTTTCGTCTGGATTCTTTTATAACTTCCTGGATGAATTGTCCATAAGCTCTTAGAGGGATTTTTGGAGACCCACCACTCTTGGGCCGGTTCACCACTGTTCCAAGTTTTTTCCTTTTGTAGATAATGGCTCTCACCATGGTTCAGTGGAGTCTCAGAGCCTTAGAAATGACTTTCTAACCATTACAGGGGTCCTCAATCTTTCCCAGAAAGGGCCGGTGTGGGTGCAGGCTTTCAATCTAACCAAGCCGTTACACACCTGTTTCTACTAATCAAGGTCTTTAGCAAAGACTCTCGGGGGTCTAAATTTGTTGACCAGGCGCAGGCGCAGCAAATGGGGGGAGCGCCGCGCTAACGGGGTGTATCCAGGCATATTTTGCAATTTCGTGCCCGGCGCAGCCCGGTGCAACTACTCCTCTGTCCCGCCTCTGTCCCTCCTGCCGGCGCAAGTGGCAAAGAGGGAGGAGAGAAGGCTTGAGTGGGTTTAACACAGCCGAGTCAAATCTTCACCAATCAAATGAGCTCCTCTCCTAACCTTTAAAATGTTTGAATATAGAAGCCACTGTCCTATATCTGCATGATGCATTAATGTTGCATTTTACTTTGCTGCTTTAGGCATGTTTTCTGCACTGCTAACGTCTATATTAAGCATTACGAATATGAGTTAGCTGGTTAGCTAGGGCATTCGCGAATCATTACCATTAACGAACTTGAATGGAATTTCAAAACGAAACTACGTCAGATCATTCAAACTTATGAAGTTGGAATGAAATACGACGGTTGCTCATTTATTTTTTCTGCCTGCATCATTGGGAAGAGAAACGATGGATAGCGTGTTCCTATTATTACACCCTGTTGCTGCTTAAAATTTTGGGAGTAGCATACATGGACAACAATGCAAGATACATTACACATTTATTTTCAATATGTGATCTTAATTCAGTACGAGATCATAGCAATCAGGCTGTATTCCTTTCCCCCACTAAAAACGATAAAACCTAAGTGACAATAATAGTATTAAGCCGCTTGCACACTGGGATGGCGAACGATTTTTAAGACGACAGATTACATTCAAAGTCAATGCAAAGACGTCTTTGCATTGACTTTGAATGTAATCAGTCGTATATAAAAATTCGCTTTCAAGGCCCAGTGTGAAAGCAGCTGAAGGACACATACCCAGCCTACACACGCACTCACGCGCCCACATGCATCTCTCTCTCTCTCTTTGATCTGACATCAGGACAATCAATATAGATACTATAATTTATGTGCTGATTCAGATAGTTACATTAAATAGTGGTAATTATTTATTGCATTGAAATGTGCCTGACATTCTGTTAACCTGCCTGTGAGGTTTCGATGACGTGTGCGCACTGTGCGCCGGTCAGCCAAATTACCACTGCACAGAAAGTAAACCAGGTTCGAGCTGGCGAGCTCTCTGCGTAACTTCAGCGGAGACTTTTGCCACGAAATTGTCACTGCGTCATGATGAATATGTGACACCTCCCCCTACTACGCCGCCACACCCATCTCTGCGCATGTCCGTCTACCAAATTGCCAAAGTGACTGCGCACGGTGTTGCACCACACGAAATTACCACTGCGCGGGCTGCATCGGACGAAATTGCCACTGTGTGGGCTGCGCCACCCTGCGCTGCGCCAAGAAATTAGAGCCCTAGGGGTTGATTAGTGATGTCAGGTGTGTAACGGCTTGGTTAGATTGAAAGCCTGCACCCACACTGGCCCTTTCTGGGAAAGATTGAGGACCCCTGTAAACCCTTTCAAGGCTATCAGATGTCAAAAACTTTGTTTCTCATCCATTCTTGAATTTCTTTATATCACGGTGTTACATGCTGCTTTTTGCCTATTTTACATTGTCAGGTAGGTTCTTTTTAAGGCGGTGTTTTCCAAACCTCTCCTGTCGTACCCCTTGTCCTGCATGCTTTAGATCTCTCCCTGCTCCAGCACAGGTGACTCAAATTATTCACTTATTATCGAGCAGCTTCTGGGGTTAATTATGACCTGATCATTTGAGTCACCTATGCTGCAGCAGGGAGAGATCTAAAGCATGCAGGACAAGGGGTACGACAGGAGAGGTTTGGGAAACAGTGTTTTAAGGGATGTGTGCTTTCAACAGGTCTGGCAGTAATCCTGTCTGGATGTGTCAACTTAAATTGACCCCTATTATCAATTGCATTTGTTTATTTAGTTGATTTCCTAATTAAAGGGGCAATTACATTTTCACATCAGCCCGGGTAGGGTTAAACAGCTTTTTCCAGCAATAAATGAAATCAAAATTTAAAAAGTGGGTTTTGTGTTTACTCAGTTTATCTTCATCTATTATTAAAATTAGTTTGAAAATCTGAAACATGACTTATATTGATTAAGAAATGATAAGATAAAATTACTTTCTATTGGCTACATTCATATGATGATTGTCACATTGTGTCAGGATGGCAATATTCTGCAAATAAATGCAAAAAAATCCAAGACTTACGCTGACTTCCATCACTCTTGGATTTTTTAGGATTGTCACCATCCTTAGTGTTACTCTATTGTGCGTTGTGCCTAAAATAGCCCTTTAGCCGTGACTATATTCAGAATATAGAGCGGATTCTTGTACCTTAGTGCTTAATGAGCCTCTCAAACTAGTTTACGCAAATCTGTGCCAGTTTATGAACTACTTTATTAGTTTATGAACTAATTTATTAAGACATTGACATTTTATGTTGTAATTTTTATGCAGCAGAAAACACCTCATAAGTTTGTGATGCAACGTACAGTATAAAAGTGCTATAGAAAATACATAAGACAGTCTGTTAGGGAATGAGGTCAGGTGGACACCAGGCGCAGGATCCCGGAGGTTTTATTTGGAACCCAGACACAGGAAAAGTGGCACACAGGCCAAAAAGAAACACCGTGCACATGCACTGAACCAGGGTACTCTGCCAAAGGAAGGGAAGGGGGAAAACTAAAATACACACTCCACGAGTGGCTAGAAATGAAACTGAAACAAGCTGGGGGGAACACGGGGGCTTAGACAAATGGGAAGACACTGGACTTAAAAATACAACGGAACCGCTTGGAAGGAACCGAGATCTTCAATGCCGCACAGACTCCGGTCAAAACACGAAGTCCCGTCTGACATCTCTTCCCTCTTCCCAGTTTAAATACACTAGGGAAGAGGCGGGGATAGGGCAGGCAATCTCAAGGGGAAACAGAAACACATGGGATTAATTAACAAATTCACGAGGACCAGGTAGACAATGATGACTCGAGACAAGACGCTGAGATGATCAATCAAACTGGACAGTTTAGATTGAGGTAATCTAAACGTGACGAGTAAAAAGCACCACGAGAACAGCAAAGGAAAGCATAGCTTTAAAAGAAGTTAATCAGGGAAAGCTTAGGAGGGAATTCACAAAAGCTAGAAACACTCGCACTCGCTAATGAGTTAATAGGTTAGTACTACGTGACAATATATACACACACACCCTTAAATAAGTGCTGGTTAGTATGGTTAGTAATAGCCCTATCAGAGAACGCATTCACTCAGTTTTACGAGCCATTCACTCAGAGTTTTGCGAGACCCAGAATAAGCACAGGTGGAAGCAATGAATGAAAAACCAAAGCCAAAACCGAAAGAGGAAATGCGATTGGACAACGGGACTCAGGCATGCAGGCTGTCACACGACATCACAGGAACCAGGGCGAGGGGGAATAGATGGACAGACCGCGGGAATGGAGCTGAAACACAAATCAAGAGAGACACGGGAAAAACGCGCAAGCACAAACAAGCACACGAAGCAGAACCATAACACAGTCGTTCTACCAATTAATCTTAGAAACTGCTAATCAAGTAACTGCTAATCAAGTAGCTGCGTGATGCTAACAGTAGGATACCTCTTCCTACTCTTCTCCCAGCTTACTCCTATGCTGCCTGCGATTCACCCACTTAATGCGATTGCTGCCCGTTTCTTGAACAGCTGAATTGTTCCCCGCACTTTTGGTGCAGAAAACTGAGAAATAAAATGAACTGAAACAATTTTAATACAGCGGTTGTTCATAATATTCACCAGCTTGCAAGAGAGCAGCTAACCAGCTAATTAACTTAACGTGAGTCAAACAATAAAACAACGTTTGTGAAAAGCACACACATCCATTGCCCGAGACGTAGGCCTATCAGAGCTACACTAAAAAGGGAAAGATGCATTATTTTGCTAACATTGTGCGGCTACATTAAGAGACGTGTGAAATCCATAGCTAAATGATTTCCGTTTTTATTGTACTGTAATGTCATTTAACAGTGATATGTCTCGGGAAATGGATGTTTCTTCTTTTCACGTACATGGTTTCATTGTTTGACTCATGTTACGTTAATTAGCTAGTTAGCTAGCTGCTTTCCTGCAAGCTGGCGATCATTACAAACAACCGCTGTATAAAAATTGCTTCAGTTTATTTTATTTCTCAGTTTTCTGCCCAGAAAGTGCGGGGAACAATTCGGCTCTTCAAGAAACAGGTAGCTATCACTGTCAAGTGGGTGAATCGCAGGCAGCATAGGAGTAAGGTGGGAGAAGACTAGAAACACATATCCTACTGCTAGTATCGCGCTGCTACAATATAGAGACCTACGAAATCCATTGTTCAGTTTTCATTTTTATTGAACTGAAGTTTCGAGCATCCAGTTTGCCTTTACCGACTTGTTTGCGACAGCTACCCGTTTCTTGAACAACCGAATTGTTCCTTGCACTTTTTGTGCAGAAAACTGAGAAACAGTCCGTTATTTGATCGACTCCGATATAACACAAGGTTAATAAGACCGTTATGAACCATGTAAAAGATACTTGACTGGTAGTTTCTGGTGACCAATCGCAATCTAATCAGGTTTAATGAACTGGAATCAAGTTTTATACAGTGGTTGTTTGTGATGTTCGCCAGCTTACAGAAGAGTAGCTAGCTAGCTTGCTAACTAGCTAATTAATGTAATGTGAGTCAATCGAACCGTGTTGGTGAAAAGCGCACACATCAATTGCCCGAGACATATCACTATTTCCACATCTGGCTATTGCTGGCGAGAATATATGATTATAATGACATTACAGTAGAACAAAAATGGAAATCAATGAGCTATGGATTTCGCCATAGACAGTGGGAGAGAAATAGCGTCAGAACCGTTTGGCCACTGTTTGGACAGTTTGACTTACTGTGACGGTGAGTAACATTCTGATTGGCTATTCCGTGGGAAACGTGCTGATTGGCTAGTCTACCCTACAGGAGTAAAAATAGGGCCATAATGTCGTAACTCGAGGTTCGTAAATCTGGTTTGTGCTTGTAAAAAAAGTGTTGTACGCAAAGGTAGGAAATTTGAGCGTATCCGCAACTTCACTGTCACACAGGAAGGTGGGAGATTTTCACACACGCACAAAACTATTTCACAAGCTCAAAACATTCTTGCACACCCATAAAACTATTTTACAAGCTCAAAACATTTTTGCACATGCACAATACTATTTCACAAGCTCAAAACTTTTTTACACACGCACAAAATATTTCTACAAGTTCAAAACTTTTTTACACACGCACAAAAGTTTTGTCCCTAATTTGATTCCATATAAATCATTCAGTCCTAATGTCTGTTCCTACTTTCCTCCAGCCACAAGAATTTACAGGTATTTTTTCAGCTAAAGCCATGCAAAACTGTGCAGACAGATGAATATTGAGACTGTAGGTGTACTTCAAGGAGTGTTTTCCAAGTAAATTAGATGGCACCAGTGGGAGTGTCGGTCAAGTGAGGTAGGGCAAGGCAACATTTGATTTCTTTCTGAAAAATAAACCAGTCCACATATGACCTAAGAGCACCAAATCTAAAGTGAAAAGCGACCTATTTCAATTTTTTTTATAGCCTATGTGCTATTTTCACTGCCTCCTTTCTAGCTTCAAAACATGTCAGTCATGAGAAGAAGTGGGACAAAAAAAATATCTGTTTTCTAGATTTTATTCAATTCTACTGTTGAGGATTATATTTCAATATTTCTCATCATATTCATCAGTAAATCAATAAACATAATCAATAATCATAATCAGCAACCATATTATGTAAGCAGCAGTAACACACTTACACACACACAGGCACACACACACAGACACATGCACGCACAAAACACACACACATACAAGCAGATCACACAGGTATGAGCAGTGCACACACACATAAGCAGTTGGCTTCTGTATCTTTGATTGACATCTGTTCAGTTGATTCAGGCAATATCTGTTCAGTCATCAGCATTATTCACCATCATTCATCAGAAATCATATAGTTATGCATGCCCCAATATTACACAGGAAGAGGGTTGTTATCTTTTGGTTGCAGTTTTCAAGGCAAGTTGGCAGTGTTTTGGTTTGCCTGTCTCTGGGATGACCTGTGACCCAACTAAAAGTCCTCTTAACAATGAAGTTGCCTTGAAGTTGTTATTTTGCAAAGGATGCCAACTAATGATAAAAGAGAAAAACAAGTAACATGCAGACACCTGACTGTACCATTGAGAAACAAGTAAGAAGCAGACATTACATTAGTGAACCATTGTAGCATGAGAGGCTGGAAAAACCATATTTGAAAGATATTCCTATGATGAAGGTATAAAAACTGGGTGTGAAAAGCAGAATGGCAGTTCTCCTTGCGAAAAAAGAACTTGGCTTTATATTCATTAATATGCCTCAATAAAGCCTAATTTTCTGAAGAATCTGTCCTATCCAATTGCTTGAGGATGAGGGAACCTCACAATATGAAAATATTTCTGAATGAAAACCACGACACTACTCTAACAGATTGAAATTGTCATTTTTGGTACACGGAATGTGTACTATAGCATACATTTGCGTCGACTGACGGCGCATGAAGTCGCATCAATGTTTCTGTGAAGAGCAAGCATTACCAATTACAATGTTTTGACATGCAGCTGGGGCAGATATTATTGATATAACAACTGAACGATGGTTTCATACTGTAACCCCAGATTCTATGAGTATAAGTGTAGCCCCTTAAGGCTGTCGCTATTGGGTTTATCCCGCTGCGCATGCGCAGATGAAGATTTTCTTTCCCGCCGTTGTCCTGCACGATGGCCCCAATCAGGTTCATATCCACTGTATATTCCACTTGCGTTACCTGAGTTTGGCTCCCAAATAAACAGCTTTTTCTTCAGCTGATGATGGTGAAGCACGTGGGGTGCAAACTTAAAGGGCTATGCTCATACTCAATCTGTGGTTACAGTACATAACCAATGTTTGTGTAAACTTCACCCTTTAAGGCTGTCGCTCTTGAGATAAAGGGCAAAGCCGGATATAGTTAATGCCCCACTGTGACACCAGCGTAAAAGCATTCACACACACCCGACTCACACCGTGAGCGCAGGAATCAAGATGAGTTTTCAACGTGACTTGCACTAGACCCCTTTAGCGAAGTAATTAGACGCAGTGGTTTCAGCTTGGATGCAAACTGGAGTTCTCATGCTCGAGATACATTCGATTAACCAACTGCGCTAACCTACTGCACTGTAATGAATAGATCAGATCCACAAATCTTTGCATTCACCTGATGTACCTGTTGCTGTGATAGAGCAGGATGAAAGTTACGCATTGTAGCTAGTCCCAATGAGAGCGGAGCAGGCATGATAGGGCACCTGTCCGGCTCTCCTTGATGGGAACGGACGTCACGTATGGTGATGGTGGTCCCTCAAGCTCATGCAGATAACTGTGGTGGGAGAGTTTGAAAATCTACCAGCTTTGTGGCATAGTCAATACAAAATATCACTGTGTGTTAACCACACTTAACACAGAATGAGTCATTGAAAACTCAGATGCATCGCGAAGATAAAAGCGTATAAAAGAAAGCAGAGCAATTGACAATGACTAGCACCTGTTTTGTGTTTATATTGTAAAAAAAAAAAAAAAAAAAAATCAGTACTTTAAGCTTGTGTGGAGTAACCTACAGGACATGTGTCAGATTGGTGCCATGGAGCGCCAAGAGGCTGCAGGTTTTCATTCCAACCAAAAACTCCACCAGGTGACTTCACTAGTTACCTCACCTTCAAGCAGAGAGAAGGGACCAATCAGTGAATCACCTGGTGGAGTTTCTGGTTAGAATTAAAACCTGCAGCCTCTTGGCCTTTCATGGCACCAATTTGACATCCCTGCTATAGGGGCTCAATAATTAGCTTTTGTATGACTTGGATTAGTAAATATATTAGACCTTATGTAATTACTTGTATTGCAGCATTATAAACGCAGTATGGACACGGGGCTTTCATTTCCCGTGGCAGGCATAACATTTCTCTCATAATCCAACCAATTGAAACAAATCAACAGCTTGATAGAATTCTAGTGTTGCATTTGTGGTTGCAGTGAAAGCCAGCATACACAGTGGTCCTCCAGGACCGAGTTTGAGAAACACTGGGCTAGGGGCATGTTAACTGAATCCCCAGTCAGACTCGAATGCCGTTTTCCAATTAGTGAAACCTCGTCTAGTGAACGTGATGTCTTCGTCATTTTTAGCTGCAAACTTTCGACTGGGGAAACAGAAATATGCATCTAGCTTTACCGAGTACTCTAACTATGGTCAAGAGCAGTACCAACTTGAGTTGAATGCACGAGGATCTTGGCAAAAAATCCGCATGAGGCACGTTTTTAACATTGGCTGCATCGGAGCCCTGTCGTTAAAACCATGCTCGCTGACTGCATCACCCACAGTAGCATTATTCTCCGCACCATGAGAGGAAGGAAAGCTAACGCTAGCGCGCTCTGTGTGCTCTTGAGTAGGTCTTGCATTAGACGTGTCTGAGCTAGTAGATGCTTTGGTGATTATAAATCGATGCATCATTTTTTCTTTTTTCCTTTAAACAAACTCGTACGCAAATAAGAAAAAAGCAGTCGTGGATAACCAATCTAACAGGACTAGCTTACCTATTTATGTTAACTGAATGACTATGTCAGCAATGAAATATGAAGAGTACAAATAAAGGTATAAGCTTAAATTAAGGTATGGAGTATTAGTGTTTAATAGTAGAAACTAATTGTACAATCAAAAGTAAATGAAATCGCTATCCAACACGTCTGACAGTTACTCGAGGTGAGAAGAAACTTTGGTTGATATCAGTATTATCAGTGACTGTGAAGGTGGGGCTACAGACTTCGTTGCCAATATTCAACCAGCCAATCAGAAACATCAAGGAAATCCTATTGAATGATTGAACAATCTTCAGATTTTGGCTGAAGCACACAGTCAATGGGCTGAAGTATACGTCAGTAAGTCAGGAGGAGCTGGGGGGGGCAAAAATCTGGGGGCGGAGTCTAACCTTGCACCCCCTGGATCCAGCCATGTATTATGTTATGTTGTATGTCAGTGTTTCCCAAACCTCTCCTGCCGTACCCCTTGTCCTGCATGCTTTAGATCTCTCCCTGCTCCAGCACAGGTGATTCAAATGATTCACTTATTATCAAGCAGCTTCTGGGGTTAATTATGACCTGATCATTTGAATCACCTGAGCTGGAGCAGGGAGAGATCTAAAGCATGCAGGACAAGGGGTACGCCAGGAGATGTTTGGGAAAAACTATTATATGTTATGTTATATGTTATTTTATTAGTTATATGTTATGTTATGTTATGTCATTAGGCTTCCCTCGAGAATGTGCTCTGTAATGTATGAACTGCTGTTGAGTCTGTCTGAAGCTCGCTGTAGGTGCCTTGTATTGGGATAGTGCACGTACTGTACAGAGGTAATGCGATATTTCTTCCTCCTCATCCTCATGTGGGGGAGCGCAAAAACCATCCCGTGAGATTACTCTTGAACTAAAAGCACTAGCAGTGCTCTTAGGCATGAATGAAGGATTCGTTTGTCGAGAAGCGGCGCTTCCATCTGCTCTGATGAAGAGACAAGACGAGGAGACTGAGAGTGCACATAAAGCGCTCGCTCTCTTAGCTGTGATTAACAGTAAGAGGAGAGCTGTCTTCCAGGACAGAAATTTGAGATATAGGCTCAAAAGGAGCTTCTCTTAGAGTGCGTAATACCAATGGTAAATCCCACTGTGGTGTTCAGGGGCGCGCGATAAGCCGTTGCCTCACGACTCCCCTCAGGAGGTGCTCAACCATTGGGTGGGCAAAGACAGATCTCGCGCCGAAACCGTTGCGGCATGCTTAAATGGCAGCTGCGCATGTTTTCATTGAAGAAAGAGACAGATTTCTTTCTGCTTGCAGCTGGAGGAAAGACAGCGTTTGTGGCAGAGAGCGGGAAGTTGGATCCATATTCCTCTCCACACATCAGTGCTGAAACGCAGATCATTTTGGTGCAAAGCAAGCGGTTCTTTAAGGGGCTCATGCCCCTTGAATCGTTTCCACCACCACAGGAGGTAATCCTAATCTCTCCAAGCCCTCCCTTTCAGGGGCCAAGCCCATAATCATTGTCCTATAACAGGGAAATGACTGATCGCACTGTTCAGCTGCGAGAGGTCGTCCGCCAATCATGGCATTCGCCACAGTCCCCCGAATAGCAGTTGTATCAGTACTGGGAACCATGACGCGCTTATGCGCTCTGGAGCCCCCAGTATCACTGACAAGTCCTCCTCCTGAATCCGTGTCAGGAATCAAGGGATTAGAGGGACCGGGGGAAAAGCGTTAAGTAGGTTCGCGTGAGACCATAGTAGAATGCTTCTGGCAATTTCCAGAAGCTGGGCTAATCGATTGCCTCCCTGGCAGTTTATGTAGGCTGCTGTGGTCATGTTGTTTGTCTTTCTACAACATGCTTGTCTGTCAACACTGGGGCAAAGTGTTTGAGCACTTTCAGCATCGTAAACAATTCCAGGCATTTTATGTGTTGGGAGGGGGCTGGGGCCATTTCCCCCATTACACATGATACTGACACATTACCCCCCAACCTTTGAGAGATGCTTCTGTGAACACTGAGATGCGCGATATGACTCTCTTCAGAGGAATCCTTGTCGTTAGAACTCGGGGATTTTCCCAACCAGCCAAGACTGGCCGCAAAAACGGAGGAATAACAGGCACCTTCTCTGTTGAACTGGGTCGAGGCGAAGGCGACTAAATCACCTCTGGATAAATATCAGGTAAAGATGTCCCAGTGGGATGATCACTTGATTGGCTGAAATCATGCCCAGTAAACGCATCTCAGTCAGCGCCATAACCACTCTGTGAGGCTTGAAATGAGGCAGGAGAAAGTGTTTCCAATTTAGGTGGGGACAGCTTAGCATTCATAGAGATGGAATCCATGTGCACTCCCAAGTAAATTTGTAATTTGGAGGGGAGGGGGGCGCTCTTTTGTCAGTTTATAGCAAAACCCAGATGAGTCAGGTGACTGATCAGTTCCATGGTGTGGAGCGCTATGACCTCGTTCTAGGATGTTATCATGATCAGATCGTCAAGATAAAAAAGGACTCTGATGCTTTTCCTGCATGGCGGTTCCAACGCCACCTCCACGCATTTGGAGAAAGCGCGTGGTGCCAATGAATATCCGAAGGGTCGGCGATTGTATTGAATCCACGCCTCCTTGAAAGAGAAGCGCAAGAATTTCTTATGTCTGGGCGTGATAGAGACATGGACGTATGTGTCTTTTAGGTCGATGGATGTGAACCAATCACCGTAATGCATTCACTTCAATCCATGCTTTACTGTGAGCATGCGAAATGGTCTTTTTACGACTGTATTGTTGAAAAGGGACAGGTCGAGAATTGTTCTCATTCCGCCTGTCTTTCTCGGCACTAGAAAGTAGCGAGAGTAAAGTCCTTCGTCCTCTCGCCTAGAGGAACTGTGAAGAATGCTCCCTTCCTCAACAGTTTGGTTAGCCCTCATATCAGAGCCGCCAACTCTATCTGAGATGACATGACAGTTTCTATCACTCCACTGAACAGCGGAGGCGGGAACGCAAACTGGAGAGTATAGCACCTTTCTGTTGTTCTCCTCTGCTATCCTTTCTAGGAAAGCTGAATTTGTCATGTTGAGAAGCCCGCTGAGAGTGGGTGTGCAAATGACTGAGGAGTTTTTGCTGACTTTTTTTTTAGCCACAGTAGAGCCATGTCCAGCGCTGAGTGTTGTAGCACAGCCCATGGGAGGGCAGAACAGAAAGGGCTGAGCAGGATTACCGACATACCTCTGCTCAGTAACAGTATCGTGCGATATAGCGAAGCAGATAAGTAAAACAATCGTTCAAATAGTGATGCAAGCATGAAATTTGGTACAGGTACTCTTCAAGGTCCATTCTTTCCAAAAATGCTGCTGGCCACGCAAAAATTCAAGAAGGCGGCCATTTTTCAAGATGGCTGACATCTGACTGAGCGTTGCTGTTTTAAGTCAGAGAATTGGAGGAGAAAATTCATAAATACTGTCCAATTTTGGGTTTTTTGACACTAGAATGGTAAGTGAAGGTAATTTTGTCCTATTACACTTAAACCAAGATGGTGTCCAAGATGGCCGCCATGAAAGACACATTTTGTGATATCTCAGCTACTAATAGAGATAGACAAATGATTTTTTTTTTGTCTAATCCTACATTTTTTAGGTCAGAGAATGTGATAGACTTGTTGCAAAAGCTGTAAAGGCTACCTGAAATGTTTTATCAAAAATGACACTAAGGATATCTGCCACAAAACAAACATTTTCACAGAAAAATACTGCCTAACTTGTGTATTGCCCTCTGACAGCTATTTATCTAGCGAAGAAATAAAAAGGTACTTTTCTGACTATTACACATCGAGTTAAAAAAAGATAAATAAACAAGAAGACGATGAAAAGAAGTGACAAATTTATTTCAAGTGACAATAACCCATCAGGGTCACACTTTGATTACTCAAAGGCCAGAGAATCAAAGAACTACACCTCACATTCGCAAGTGCACAGAGCTGTGCAGGTGAGACCCAGCCTGTGGCACTTGCAACTGCCACGACAGCCTGATTTGCAGCCACATTTGGTCAACTGTTGGCAACTCTTGGCTATGGAGGAGTTGGCTGTCCAGAAGACCTGCCACTCTTCACCAACTTTCTGCCATCCCCATTCAGTAGGGCTCTCTGGTTCTGGCTGTAACTGGGCTGCCTGGACCCACACACAACCAGCCTGTAGGCAGCACGCCTAGTGTGCTGGAGCAGAGCTGCTCTAGTTGGTGGAATGGCCTCATAGGGCTTTTGTTTTCTGGCAAACATGTCAAGCCTGGCCTCATCCACAGTGGCTAGGATCTCCAGGTCACCACCCTCCGCTGTGAGAGGGTACTGGCTCAGTTTGGAGAAGAGAGGGGAGGCCTCAGGACAAACATCCCATGTCTGCCAGGCAGTTTTCTTTCCCTTGTTACGGAAGGCTGACACAGTGTCACAGCCTGTGAAGGCATGGAAGAATAACATGCCCTTGACCTTTTCCTGGCCCACATAGCGACACAGGTCATGCACACTGATCCAGCACATGCTCTGACCTTGCCCAAATGCCACCCATAACTGCTCTAGTCCCAAACTAGATTCGGCTATCTGACTATATCTACTAACTACCAACTACTGTATACTAGCTAATTGATATTGGGCTGTTAGAAAGCATTTGGGACACTAAACTAAACTACGCTACAACTACTAGTCTAATACTACAGCATTTTGTATAGCAAGATTAGCTGACACTGAACCCCATGCTGAGTTACACAGCAGCGATGTCACCAGTGTGCCCTGGTTGTGCGCTGACATCACTCTATTACATTTGTAAGATCTCATAATTTCCTCAATTCCATACTGACAAATGTGAAAATGGCTCGATTGCATTCTATGAGCCAAAAAATGTATGTGCACCCCAAAAAGTCATGAATATATGTTCAATATTTGCGTAGATATGAACAATTGAAATTAATGGCGGCCATCTTGGATGCCATCTTGCAATTCAAATTTAATATTATGAAAATAATTAAAACAAGGCTTCCCATGAATCTGGTTACCAAGAAACATTTTTATCTTGAAAATATTCATCAGGGAATGATAACAAAATGAATTGATGCAAAATGTGGTCGGGCATGGCAGCCATCTTGAAAAATGACCGCCATCTTGGATTTTTGGGTGGCCAGCGGTATTTTTGAAAAGAGTGGACTTTGAAGAGTAAATGTACCAAATTTCGTGCTTGCATCACTATTTGAACGATTCTAATGAAATATGCAATAATCTGCTGCACTAATATAGGAGGGCTGCCACTGGCCTGCACTGCTGTGTGGGTAATAGGGGTGCTGCGACAGCAAAAAAGTTAAGTTCACTCACATTAGCTCATGAAATTAAATCACTATCACTGAGGATTTGAGTTGCGATCTTCAGCACAGGAGGTACTGAGCTTACCGCTGAACAGGAGCGAAGCTAGAATTTGAAAAAAGCGTATACACATGTTTAAAACAGTAATGCAAGAGAGTAAAGCGAACGAGCGACAGCAATCTTGGGGTACTGAAAAGAATAAGTAGGAACACTATCCTAAGGACTGAGGTTTACAAGCTAGTAGTGCACAGGACAACTAAACATTAATACAACTTTGAGGACAAAAATAAGAAAACATTTTCAGACCCATCCCAATTTAATAGGAAAGCAAAACTCAATTTTTTTCATTATTTAAAGCATTCTTGTAAATTTAAATTCTCCAATTCATTGTCAAAAACTGGGTGCTAGCTAGGAACGCAAGTTCAGTTTCTGACTGTCTTGCATTGACGAAATGGTTGAGTTAGAAACAATAAACCAGCAGCATTTCAAGAAAAGTCTGATGGCAGAGGACAGGAGTTGGTCTCAGCAGTCAGTTAATTAGCTAGAAAACTAGATTGCACCGCGGCTAGCTAAGGTAACGTCGTCTATTTCTCCTCAGGTGTTCCACTGCTGCACATCACATGAGGAAACAGAAATAGGAATCTAATTTAGGCAATTTTACCCTCACCTCACCATCCTCTCTACTGTTTTTCCTCCCATTTTTGTGTTTGTTCTTTGATAACTGCATTCTCGGTGAAGTCCCTGAGAAAGGCTAGCAAGATAACCAAATAGCCTACTTGGATGTTTGATTATCATATTTCCCATAAATCTCCTCAAAAAAGCAAGAAGACAGATATTTTTGACAATATAAATAGAAAATCAATGTATAATATGATTTATAATATGAGTATAGTGAAGAACAGAAACTAACTGCAAATACGAAAATGTGTAAAGCCGCGTTTCCATCAAATGTGAAACAATTTTCTTATGTGACCAGATTACAATCAAAGTCAGTGCAAAGACGCGAATACATGCGAAAAGATGCTAGTTTGCTTGCGGGAGACGCAGGCAACGTAATGTGAATGGCTTGCGTGAATGATGCAAATGCACGAAATTTGCATTTTGCTCCGAGTCAAAATATTCTTTAGCGAAAAATTTGCGCGAGTAGAGCCAGGGCTGCCAACTCTGACGCATTTGGCGTGAGAAATGCGTGAGATTCAGTGGCATATTCACCTTGCCGTTCTGTAGTCAGCAATTACTCAATCAACGCAATGCACATGTTTCATGATCGTTCAAATTGTTTCAATTAAATAAGACCAATTAAAACGTTTTTATGTAATTCCATTGCTTCCAACCACCGAGTAAAGAAAAGCGTGAGAAGTCAGGAGTCATAATTGATTTCCATGTTACTAGTGGTGAAATCCACCGTTACGCATGTGAAAGTGAAAAACCTCCATGCACAAGGACTTCAATTCCGCCTGAGAATCTCTTTCAAACGCGCTGATTGAATAATTGCTGACTACAGCCCAGGAACGTGAATATGCCACTGAATCTCATGCATTTCTCACGCCAAATGCGCGAGAGTTGGCAGCCCTGGTAGATGAGTTTTCTGAATAGCATCATTGCTACTAGCAGCAACATTTGCTAGCTAGGCTACCTAACTTCATATTCAAGCTGCAGTTAGCTGCATTGCTTGAGATGTTGGATTCTCTAGCTACCTAGCTTGCTAGCTAGCGAGCTAGCTCTGTGAAATGACAAATGGATCACAGTTTCACTAAAACATAGTGGTTTAGCTCAACATCAGATATGACGACATCATCAGTTTGGTGAATATTTTTATTCTCAAGCAGGCACAATGTTCATAAAATAAAATGTTTGTGATGTCAGCATAACAACAATAGCTTCAACATCGTGTTGATCTTTGGAAATTGCAGGAAGTACCGCCCCTTGTGTGTAAACAAGGCTCAACTGGCATCGCTATTAGTCGGCAGAGTGAATTTGCGTGTCAGTCCTCTGCCAGGTTGTTCTCCCAAAGAAGTGAATGGGATCTTCATGCTAACAGGGTGGAAGATCTTCAAAGCGAAAAAATAAAATGATACCACGGTCAAACTCCCACAAATAAAGCGAGGAGAAATTTTGCTTCGTGTTTGGTGGTTATGCGGCTTTAAAATATTTAACGCAGAGAGTAACTCTAGGCCAGCTACCACATTTAGGCAACTAAAATCCTAACAATGGCAGGAAGCCACAATCCTTTTAGCTGATATTACTAGCTTGTATGGTCGTATTAGGTTTGTCACAAGCAAAGCCGTTTAGCTCACACTGCATATCAGGTATGATTACTATAATTCTTTTCAAAACACAGCTTTCACAAATATTGACATCTAATTATGGCAGCTGTCCTTGAACTTGTGGCAAATCCTCAGCTTAGCCCAAAGTAAAATTCTCTCCAACCAGCCTGCCATGGTAGCCTTACTGAAGGCTAACAATTCACCCTACGCCACCCGATTAAGACTCACCTCAATGAAACTAACTTCCTCTTGCTTCATCGCAAACCACGCAATCAGAGATTAATCGAAAGAGAAGAAGCAAGTCTCACTAGCGTGACCGTTCTTTCCTCTCTGCTTACAGTATGTGCTGTCCTCAGCCAGATCCACGGGCTTGTTTCTTCTGTCACTTTCACTTAGGTTTCAATTTCCTGTTTTACCTGGTTGGTTGGGAAGCCAAAGTCACGGAATTATGAGGTTACCAATTCAGATGCTAAGCCTCGGCACCCTACTTCAATTCACAACCTCTTTATGAAGCATCGTCTGCCAAATAAACAAAAATTTAGGTGTGATTTTGTCTCATTCTTCCTATCTTAAGATGCACAACAGCCCATATTCTTTTATTGTTGAATTTTACATTTCAAAATGCGCCATACCTTCCCTATTTGAGAGAAGTCAGGACTGCAGGCAGGCTAGTTCATCACTCGCAACCACTTCTTATACAGCCATGTCTGTGTAACGCCTGCATAATATGGTTTGGTATTGCCTTCTTGAAATTTTGAAGGGCATCCCTAGGAAAGATCTTATCCACAAGGCAGCATATGTAGCTTCGATTGTGATTGCAGTGTAATCTCTAGCATTACTGTTGACTTCACAGAAGTGCAGCTTAACCCTGCTAAGTAATCTGGCTCATCCCCATACAATGAAAGATGCCTCTGAGCCCAGAGAAGTCAGTGGCACTTCTGAACACTTTTAACATAAGGCTTCCTTTTCGCACGGTTAAGTTTTAACTAGCATTTGTGGATGAAATGACAAGATGACGTTCTCTGCTTCGAGGAGCCAAACTATTCCAACAATAGCCAAACCCTGTCATACAGTTGTGCTCAAAAGTTTGCATACCCTGGCTGAATTTGTAAAATAGGTAATTTTTTTGTTTAAAGAAAACCTGAATGGTTAGACAAAACACATTTATTTCTTATTGGATTCTTATCCAACTGTAGGTTGTGTAGAACGGCACAATGATCAAATAAAACATGGCAATAAGGGGAAAAAATGAAATGAATCCTGTTCAAAAGTGTGCATACCCTTAGTTCTTAATACTGTGTATTACTCCCTTTAGCATCAATAACAGCACAGTCTTTTGTGATAGTTGTCAATGAGCCCCTTATTTCTTTCAGGTGGTATAGCTGCAATTTCTTCCTTGCAAAATGCCTGCAGCTCCTGCAAATTCTTTGGTGATCTTGCATGTACTGCACGTTTGAGATCTCCCCAAAGCGGCTCGATTGATATTGAAGTCAGTTGATGGCCACTCTTGAACCTTCACGATCCTCTTCTGTAACCACTGTAGGGTCAGCTTCGCCTTGTGCTTTGGGTCATTGCAATGCTGGAAAGTCCAAGAGTGTCCCATGTGCAGCTTTCGAGCTGAAGAATGCAAATTGTCTGCTAGTATTTTCTGACAGCATGGTGCATTCATCTTGCCATCAATTTTCAAGAGATTCCCCGTGCCTTTAGAGCTCAAATACCCCCAAAAACATGACAGCCACAACCATGCTTTACAGTGGGAATGTTTCACCATGGGCCAGTGTCTAGCCAGATCAGTGTATCCACTCGGGAGCTAACAAGCTCAATGACTATACGCAGACACTAGTTACAATTTAAAAAGCCACATGTGTGGAACCCTTTATAGCTATTTAAACCAGAGTGTGTAACCATGTGTCTATATAATGAGGTCAAACATTCAAGGTTATGTAAACTTATGATCAGGGCCATTTGGGTGATTTTAGTTATCAGTATGATCTAAAAAGGAGCCAAACACCTATAATAAATGACTTAACACAATCAGTATCCTTAATTAAAAAAATAAGTTTTTTGCATGATGAATCATATTTTCAAAATAAATGGCAACATTTCACAAATTCAGCGAGGGTATGCAAATATTTGAACACAACTGTATTTGGGTATCATCAGAAAGCAGACCCCCAGCTTTCTTTTCATGTACAACACAAAGTAATCTGATGTATGGATGAAATACAGTCGCTGAAATTTTAAAAGGGTGATATCTAATTGGGATTTGGGGATGCCATCCGGAAAGAGTTAAAGGCAGAAAGGCCAGAGCAAATCAATGCGGTCATTCAGTGCGATCGCCTTTATATCCACTGATGAAGCATTCCTGACATGATGGGAGTTACTTCTCTCTGGAGGACAATCGCCCCAGCCCCACAGGGCACAAGGGGTCACTGAATGATTTTATGAGTATGAAAATTATCCTAAGCATATATCTCACCACCCTCACAGTCACCAGATCTCATACACAATCCCTTTCATTAACGTTTCATACTCGTAGGCTCTATATGCCAAAGCACGCTGAAACTGATCCAGAGGATTTTAGAGGCCTATAACTTTACCAAAACTGTTTATGTTGATTTTTCTATTTTTTTCCCCACCTACTTGCACAAAGCTATGTTATATAATAACAGCTTGCCTTGTTGTGATTGAGCGTGCAGCATGTTAACTAGTTGTTTTCTCATGTTATGGGACAGGATGTGGAGGAGGTCGAGCCCTACGCCAGCTACGTTCAGCGCGTCAACTCCATTTACAACTCTTCTGCAGAGCTCTGCAACGCCTAGTGAGGACTTTCGGAACCCACGCCATGAGCGAGTTTCACCCTGAGAGACATACAGAAAGGGAAGCCTAAGATGTAAGATCGGGTCGAGATCTTGGAGGTACTGCTGGAGCCAATGTGATATCAACTGCAGGAAGAAGCACACAGTTAGTGACGGGAGTTTGGACCTACATCCTGGACATCTGGGATGTTTTTTTTTCCAAAACTTGGCTGTGTGTTTTTTTTTTTTTTTTTTTTTTTTTTAATCTATGTGCAGATGTGATATAAACTGAATGGGGAACTATACATGGTGAACAGAAGGCTTGAATACCCTGGCAGGATAAATTCATGCATCTGCTGTGCCGACCACAAACAGAAACTGAGACACTTTTTAAAAATGAACCAGATGCATGAGAGAGTGCAGCCTCCGCAACCTTGACTGATCAAGTTGTTAAAAGTGACACTTTAAAAAAATTTCAAATTCAGCTGTGAAAGACAGAAACACCCAATTGCATTTTCTTGCGATTCAGCTGTGAATTGCCGATGAGTGTTGTTCTAGTCCTACTCGACTCAAAATACAGCATGAGTGTTGACAACGGAACAATTTATGAAAAAAAGAAAGAGTACATTTGAACACTGGAATGCACTTCTTAAAGGACTGTCCGCAATGTATTTATTAATTCATTATTAAAGTTTGGTCTTGTAATGATTTGTGAACTGTGGGAAAGCCGTGCAATTGAAAGCATATAACGCGAGCGAGATTTGAAAAAATCCATTGTATTCCAATAGTACAGGTTTTTTAATGTAGAAATATGATTCTAAATGTGCAGCATGCCCATGAACTACTGCATATTATTATTATTATTATTATTATTAATGAGGGGTCCAAGTACGTAGTACTGGAATCCTGTCGTGTTTGTTCTTCTTGTCCTTCTGCTTCAATATTATTATCATTATTATTATTACTATTATTATTAATAATTTATTTTTTTCTTTCCTATAAATGTTTGCCCAGTGAGAACTATAGACGCAAGATGTGCCAAATTTAGTAACTGGTTCCAATGTTCGTCTGCTACTCAGGAAAAAAATACCCTGATTGGCCTTATGGTGGCGCCACTGAAAGGCACAACATGTTTCGGCTATAACTTCTGCTCCCAAGGCTGTCGAAACAAATTCCATTTCTTTCTGGATTCCGAGAGTCCAGACAAATTGATTCATATCAGCCGCATCCATTTGTGTGTATGCAATTTTTGCCATTTTTAATTTTTTGTTAAAACTTTAAAATCAATCTCCGCCTAGATCAATCAATTTGCACCAAATTTGGTACACTGTGTTTTCAGACAAAGGTCTTAAAATAACTTATGAATAAAGTTGTCTCGTTTGCGGTTACGGCCGCAGTAAGCCAGTAAAATCTGTAGGCATGGCCTCTATTGATATAATGAGCGAGAACTCCTGAACGCAATGTCCAACCAACGCCAACCTTGAATCCCTCATTTACAAGCCATAACACTCAAGCCTACCAAATTTGATTTAAATCTGTTCATCGGTGTTCCTATAGAAATCAAATGGTCACAACTCCTAATTCAATTATCTGATCAACTTGAAATTGTGCGTATTGTATCGTCGTCAATGCTGCTATTGATACCGATAAAAACAAAGTAAACAAGACAGCCAACATCAGCCAATCATATTTCAGTACCCCTTATGCTCACTTCAGTTATCACTCATCATCGTGGAGCTTTATAGTAAGATTGCTAAGAATGTGTACAAAAGAAACCATGTGAAAATTATATTGGCCGGATGGTAGTGCTCTAGAGACCCAAAATGAATTTAGGGCTATTACCCTTCAACCGTTTAAGCTAGATTCAAATTCTTTTCTTCCCTGATTCCCTGGCTCTAGTTGAATAAAAAGGCTCTGGTCCAAAATGAATCACCAAATTGGATTTACCACCATTTAGACTTTTTTTTTGGTAAAACCTTTAAAATCAATCTGCTCCTTGACAGTGCATATAATTCACACAAAATTTGGCGAACAGCATCTTCAAACCACGATCTTAAATACCAGCATAAAGAACACAGCTACGTTAAAACCTGTGGCAACAGTAAACAGTAGAATGAATGAATTTCAAACAACAAGAATGTAAAATATCCTTTTTTAAAATCATTTTCTCTAATTTTAACCCTCCCCCCTTTCCTAAATCCCCCCTTCCTTGTAAATAAATAGATGTTCCCGATTAGGGGACTTAATTGAAAAAGCACACCAGTTTGCAAAGGAGTCACTTCACGAAACAAGATCAAGTTATTATGACATCAAGTTAGTGAATTAGACAGCGTGAAAATCAAAGCGGTACAAAGTGAGAACAACCCAGCAGTGTAGCCTCCAATTAAGTTCACTGTCCGCACTGCAGGAAATTCATCAGGCTGCTGCTGCTGCCACCTTCTGGTGAGCAGGCGTTGCAGCAGCTTACCGAAGCACCAGCAATAATACACCCAGAAGCTTCATGTATTACTCCTTGTGACCTGATTAGAAATAATTAGCTCCGTTACATCAAAATCAAAATCAAATGCCAAAAGCATTCCCTAATTCCATCAAACACGCAGATGGAAAGTAGTCTACTCGTGAATGAAAGAAATGTGGAGGAAAATTGTCTCCTGCTGGACTGACGGTCTTCCTGACCCAAGAACTTAGAAACAAATTTTTCTGTGATTAAAAAAAAAAAAACTGAAGAGTAATCTAGGGGGATGCAGCAGGGAGTTCTCATTTTGCCTTCTTTGTAACTCTCTCAGGTCACACTTTAGATGAGGTGTTGCTTATAAAGGCTTTATACAGCATGTATAATGCCTTCATAAATGAAACATAATGTCTTCATAAACCATACATAAGCAAATGTCATGCTTTGTGAAGGGTGAAATAACAGATCCTTATTCAGCATGTGATGTTAGATGTCATATAACTGACAATGTCACTTAGTGGCTAAATACTATAAGGGGTGACATTGTCATTGTCACATCTGGCATCACATGCTGAATAAGGATCTGTTATTTCACCCATAACAAAGCATGACATTTGCTTATGCATGATTTATGAAGACATTATGTCTCATTTATGAAGGCATTATACATGCTGTATAAAGCTTTCATGAGCAACACTTCACCTAAAGTGTGACCCACTTTCATGATAGGAGCGAAAGTGATTCTGTACATTGAGGTATGTAAGAGAATAATCAGCAAACAGCAGCAATCTATGATTCCCAAAGGCAATAGATGACCCAGCAGTTCGGTATGCATCCAATATGGTTTTCCTATCGGTGTAACAGAGTATTGTGACTATAACTGGTATAGGTTTGTTATCAGCAGAGGACTTGGTGTAAAGACTGGGCCTGCAACATCTCTATAACACCTTTTGCTGAGACCATAGGGAGTGGGTGTTGGAAAAAAAAAACAATTGTGTCACTTTGCTCCTTTCATTGACAGCTCAACATAAATAATACAAACAATTCCCTTAGTTAAACCCTTTGCACAGAGGCCAAATCAGGCACTTTATGCATGACCCTATTTAAGGCTTTTTGAAGCAAGATTTGAGCATGAAAGAGAGTGGGAAAATAATTAAAATGAAACAAGAGTAGGAAGAATTGATCAGCTGACAGTTCATACAAGAGAATGACTGTCTCTTTAAGGATGAGCGGCACATGTGATGGCATCACCTGCGCAAATGGTGCACTTAATCACCGTCACACAGCAAAGGAGTGAAGATTTCTTGCCTTCTACTAGGTTATTATAAGAGCAGAACAATCACTCTTTCCCTCTCTTTGCCCACGCTTTGCTCTGTCTTTGGAGAAGGCACACCAAGCGTAAGGACGGTGCTTGCGTCTGGAATTTGCGTGCACTATGCAGTTCAATGTGACCTAACTAGCTACCTCCTGAGTGCTCACAACTCTGTGGAACTCTGCAAGTCTGCAAGTCTCTCACTAAAATAGTTACATGCAGCACTGCTGCATGTGGATCACGGAAACTAACAGCTAAATAACTTTATAGAATAGAGAGGACTTAACTCATGGCAACTGGGACGGCATTGCTACTAGACGTGGACCTCGGATTAGCGCATCACCGCAGTAAATCCCCGCAGGATCACCATGTCAGGGGGGTGTATTAGGAAGCTGGCTTTGTGACTAAGCCTGACTTCAAGCTTAAGTAAAACCCAGACCTGCTCCTTTTACTTTAGTCCATGTTCCAGATTTGAAGAAGTTCCTGGTTTTACTAAGTGCTGAAGTCAGGCTTAATCACATCGCCAGCTTCACAGTACACCGCCCCGGACTGTGTTGCACAACAGATCACCAGAGGCTACCGACGCAGTATAAATCTCAGTGAGACTGACTAAACTTTCCAGGCGGTGGTGCAGTTTGGCTTTTTTTGACCGAGACTGCATTGCATTTCGGTTTGCTCTGAACTGATATAAACGAACGATCACAATAGTATCTATTTTCTTGATTTAACGAGTTAGTTATCCATTCACTGATCAAGGACATCTACGTGCGCAATTGTTCAGTCTCCCGCTGACTAACATTCCAGTGCTCCAACAAACATGTTTGCTGCAGAAGCCTATAGAGGGTAGAGGATAGATAACCAGACTTGTCATACAAATTGCTTTAAGGGGTCTTCAGGGTAAAAATTTCCATTTTTTTTTTTTTTGAAAATTTCAATATTTTTGATTTTCTCATTAAAAAAAATAAAGGAATGCAGTGAAATGCCAGTTAACACCAAGAATCTATGTTTTTCCTCTGCCTCAATTGTTACTTGTGACTTTAAATGCAAATTACCGAAAATCACAATTTTGACTGATTTTCAACCTTGTGGCATTCATAAAATCATTAATAGTCATCTGATTGACTTGAAATTTGGACTTAAGTTGTATCTGTTGGAGATCTATGAAATGACATATGATTTTCTAGATAAGTACATCCCTAGGGGGTTAATTTTGAAAATGAAGCAAGTTGATGATAGCTATTTTTGTTATGGTTACATAACAGAGCTCATTAAATATTCATAAATGTTCCAAACAAAAAAATCCTATGTAATTTCATTGAACTATCTTAAACTTTTCATATGAGACTAATTTGAGTAAAATTTGACCATGGGTTATTGAAATATCAGAGCCACAAAATATTTTCAGATTTTGTCATTAAAGTGCCATTTCCATGGCAACCATGTAAATTATACTACATTTTATAAGGTTAAAATCATGTTGAGTATGTTTATTTCTTAGTTTTTACATTATTATGGTTATTTCTACACTTTACCCTGAAGACCCCTTAACAACCAAAGCAAGCTTCTCCTCTTGGTTCTTTGTTGAAGCCAAACTGAGTTATCTCACCATGCACAGGCCTAACTTCGCCTTGTACAGTACAGTCAGCCTGGCAAGCTGTCTGCCCTCTTTTTGTTTTGGGACACAGAAACGCATGTCCATATGTACCTGCATCCAACGCACGCGCGCACACAGACATACATATATCCAACCACCTTCCTCTAGTTTGCATAGTTATTCCATTGTGTTTAGGCCCTGTATGTTCTCTGTTTATTTGTTAATATGTTAATAATATTGCTATATTTCTGTTTTGGAGCTGTATGATGTGGGAATCTGAGTCAAAATAGCCTACTCAGGACTCCAAAATCCTTCAGATTATTAATAAAATCTTTGATTTAATAATATATTATTTAATCATCAATATTGGTTATTGTAATTAGTGCCACCGTCTCCTACACAGAGGCACTTGTCTCCGTTAATGCTGGAGCGCGCTTATTATTCTTATTATTCCTCTTCTGTACCAGATTTATATTCGCTGCTCCTCCTGCAGCTTTGAGAAAACCCTGCTGAAATATATATATCAAAACGTGCGGCTCGTTCAAGATCGGTGTGCCATGTCTTTTGGTGAAGAAGTCTGCAAAAAATATTTTCACTCAAAATGAATGGGGAGGTATCAAAAAAGTGATCAAACCCAGCCCTCTTTGAAGTCTCATTACGTCGCCATACTTCAACATAGAAAGACAGTTGAAACTTTAAATGGGTCACAAAACTTGAGACTTTTTTGGTTTAAATCCATTTTTTCATGGCTGTAATAGTTTTTATGTAATGGCAGTTTAAGTTTTATGTTTTTTTTTTCAGAAAGTTTTTTACCTCGCCCCATCCGAAGGGTGAGGGCAAGGGGTATTGTTTTTGGTTTGGTTTGTTTCTGTGTTTGTGTGTTTGTGCGTTTCTTTGTTTCTGTGTTTGTTTGTTAACACTCTGGCGGCAAAACTAATGGCCAGATTCACCCCAAATTCGGTTTAGGGATTGCCACTGACCCAGAATAGATCCCTATTGAATTTCGTACAAGTAGGTGAAAGTATGTGCGAGGGGCGGGGTTTGTTGTGCCTGGTGCCACTTGTTTTGAGATTATAATGGGTTTCTATGGACGGGATGTTTGCGGCCTGAGTGGGAGATGTCAGTTACACTCTAACAGCCGGACCTGAAAATTCTTCCCAAAAAATCTCTGACAACCACTTCAATTCTGCAATTTCCAACCAACAGAGACCATTTATTTGTCAAAACATAGAGAAACTTGTCCCATCTCACCCAGTGCGACTCACATTGTGACTTAACCCATGATTTTCTCATAAATGGACATTAAGCAAAGAGAGTGCCGCCCAAGTCTCATAGAACTCCATGCTAAACTGGGCTCTGAAGGTCAGCTTGTCAGTTGATGACATCAGGCAATTTTTCAGCAGCTGTACTCTCATAACTAAAATTTCTATAGATCGGACTTGCCACTGTTACCAGTGGTAATTCAGGCAGTACACAATAAGTGATCCTTCATCAGAACGAAGTTAAACTTTGCAGATAGGGAAATTAGCCTGACAGTACGAATTTGCGTTTCCATTAGCCCGAAAGCCATCCGCTCGAGAAATAAAGATGCAACACAAATAGCTGGCTCTTTCGCAAACTAGACCAAGATTTATCGGGAAAATTTCCCGATCAAAATAGCGGGCTATTTCCGTCTTCACTACAAAATAGCCAGCTAATTTGACATCAGGATAATTTGAAAACCACAAAATAGCAAGTTAATTTGAAACTTCATTCTAATGAAGACACACTACAATGAACTTGTGACGGTTTCCGTAGAGCCAGCTGGCTGCGATACGTTTGTTGTCATAGCACGTAGCCAGCGAGGTCATCAGCAGTTGCTGACACAAGGTATGGGCATGTTAGCTACCTTTGTAATCTTACATAATTAGCTGTCGTTTAATGAATAAAGCGTGAGTACTTCTCAATTTTAATATTTACGGCTATTATCGTCGCAGTACCTATTGTTAAACATCTCACAGGATGCAACTTAAAGCTGCTGTAACTGATTTGGTCGTTTTCGTAGCTTCTTGTCCGAAGCCTATGTAAGCAGTCCCCGCCCCCCATCCCCAAGCCGGGCACAGGAACGCGCATCGGTTATGGCAGAGGAGAGTAGCGACTCAGTTTCAATATAAGTGCAATATAAACAGGCACTGTCAGTGATTGTCGTGTGAAAGCCACACTGAAAACATGGACCAACGACACATTACATCCATGCAGAAACTTCAGTATGATTGGCTTTTTGAAGGTATTAGCTAAAGCAAGCTAGTGTCCCATAGCGACACATGCTGTCGTTACACAGCTAAGCAAGCTGTCGTCAGCCACAAGCGATGACAGTTAATTTATAAACTGACATTAGCAGGATTAAAAACCACCAACAGGATTATCCGCGTCTGATAAAACTGCATAACCCCAACAGAGTAAAACAAAGCTTATCTGTCCAGTAGCAGCAAGGCTATCTGCGCATTGCTTTTCAAACACCTTTGATTCCTTCCGTTTTCTCCATGAAAGCGGCACCGATATAAATACAGCTCTTGGCCATCTCGCGTTTTTCCTCCTTAATTCTATTTGTTCCTCTACCATTTTTTGGCGCTTTGGCTGTTTAACTGTGTAGCCGTCTCCCGTAGCGCTGGGATCGGAAGCTTCATCTGCTCTGCTGTTGCTAGCAACACAGATTTTTCTTCGTATCCTTCTGATGATTTTTTCCAGCAGATGGCGCACTAACAAAGCAGATTCAGCTCTGCGCGTTCACAAGCAGAGAAAGACGTGTCTTTATGGCGTTCTCTCACCTGATTGGATAGAGGCAGTCGGCGACTCCAGAATTTTATATGCTGCTTTATTGCAGAAGATAGTGACTGAGAGACCTGTGTTATCGACCAGATACTCTAAATAAATGATCTCTGTCGGAATGAGGAGCTATTTAACACTTTTTTAAAAACAAAAAAATCACTTTCAGCAGCTTTAATGCTCAATTGACACCACCTCTCCCTCTGGAGATGGAGATGAATAGGTTTCTGTTATACCCAGCGAAATGTCAGAGCTGCAAAGATGTTTACGGTAATCTATCAATAGAAATCAACTTCATTCTCTCATTCACTGGGTATAAACAATAAACAACATCACAACAATTTGCCTAGTTTATGTTGAATGTGTTGTGTCTTCCTAAATCAGAAGTTTTCATATTTTCGAGGTCCCCTTGTCCGTAAGTAATTGGAGAGACAAAATCCTCAGAAGTTATCAAATTTTATTCCAGCCTTGAATTGTACAATAATCCAACCCCCGTGAGTAGTCCTTGCGCAAGGAGTACTACCCCAGTGTTCCCACATAGCCACATTTATGAAAGAACCTTATTAAACTTTATTCCAATCTCATTACATTGGTTATCTCTTAAGCTTTTTCTTTCCCCTATTGGTTGGCAAGCTCTCTATGGGATTTTCTGGAAAATATTGGTGGCGCACACACAGAAGTATCGTTCCCATAAAAAAGGAAAGATAATACATTTAATACAAATAAATAAACATTGCATTCACTGATATACACTTGTTAAGGTTCCAAAATGAAAAACAAAAATGAAAATACTGTTAGTACTTTAATTTGGAATGGCTTATTTGGAAAACGTCCCAGATTTTTAATATTGGCATTTTTCCAAAACAAAAAAAAAAAAACGCCATCACAGTCATCTTAGTAAGAGGGTTGCATAGAGACATTCAGGCACCTGGCATGAGGACTAGATTATTGCCTGCGAGGCCAGTACACATAACTTGTAAAATGGCTGCAAAGAATGAGAAGGCCTCTTATAATCTGGGAGCCCAGAAAAGCATCCACATACAAGGATAACACATTTTTTCCGTATTTGTGGTGGATGGTTGATTATTTTTGTTGTAATAAAAAAATACTGTGGAAGAACTCAGACTTGAAAACGTTTCCTTTGTTGTGCTTTCACTTTATAGTATCGACGTGCAAGAAACAGTTTACAACTCACACTAATTTATTTTTTTTTTTTAAGAAGAACACATTCAGATATTTCTCAGTCCTTGACATTTTTCAGCCAGAAGCCTTTCTTGTTGAGATAAGTGCAAGAAGCATGAAGCAAAAACACTCAGCACCATATTACAGCACAACTGAGTAGTAATTTCAGACTTCAGCTTTCCTTAAAAAATCTTTAAGCAAGCTGTCCTGCAGAACACGGTTTCCTGACCGGTACACTTAGTAAATAGAAACTAAATAGAAATCCCTCAGTAAGTAAAACCCGATGTCAAGCAGTGTGTTCTCCTCCCATTTCATCATACGGTAATACTCTGCCCAAACAATGATATATGACACAAAGGTAGTCCTTTTGTGTTGTTATTTGACGTCATTGTTAAACAGGATTGGGGAAAGGAAATAGTAATTTTGGGAATTTATTGTACTGATCCAACAATGGGATGAGGGTAAAAGTACTGTGGATTTGGGGATAGGGAATCATAATTACATGAATTTAGCACCTTAATGTGAGATTGGCATTGGGAGGTAAATGTTAGTTTGTCGCTGTATGTTGGGGATTAGTGGTGTACTGGTTAGTGCTGTTGCTTTGCAATAAGGGGGCCGTGAGTTTGGGTCTAAGCTGGCCAGGACCACCCTGCCTTCACTCTGCATTTCAAAAATTGGATTGAGAATATTGGGGAATCATTATTTATTGCATTGGTCCAAGATGGGTAGACTGTATTTTCGTCACGCTCACCATGGCCGTCAATTACGGATGCTGTCAATTATGGATGCTGCCCCCGAATCAAATGGAGATTTTTTCCCTTACATTTCTTCATGCTGTAGGCTGCATGAAGCATAAGCAATCTTATGCCCTCTTGATATTTTATATAAAAATCTTCCACCACAGCCTTGCCATCCAGCACAGCATGGATGTGGATGAGGGTGAGAATCATCGCTCTCAGCCCCAGAATGTAAATATGATCACTCCAAAGAGACCCATTCCGCGTGCCAATTTCCCCCGAATTCTGCCTCAAATGACTGAGGTTTAATCAGTGTGATGTAATCATACACAACAATGGGAGCGAGGAAAACCGGCCACTCAACCCAACAGCGCTTGCCATTTTCCAACCACAAAAAGTAATAATAATAATAATAATAATAATAACAATAATAATAATGATAATAAAAAACTTTTTTGACCACACTGTTGAAGCATACAGTAAAAAGTGCTAACAACACCACAAAACACACAGTACCATGATATTATCACAGTAGAAGATTTAGAATTAAATAACATGATAAAACTGAATAAAAATATGGGCAAAAGACAGAGTGGTGGTAAATAGAGCCAAATAAAACAAAAACAAAATAAAACAGATTGGAAAAATTCTTTGCACTTAGTTTACTTTAGAGCTAGGGGGTCTTTTAAATCTCCTGAGTTTGGGAGTGTGTGATTTCCTGTTACATACTATGCCAACTCTTAACGAGAAAAAAATAAAATAATAATTGTCTTGTGTAACTTCCATTTATGACCTCAGTTCTGCAAGCACAGCTTAACCCTAAAGATCTTGTGTAGATGACTTTGTTAATCCATTTATGAATTACAAAACCACCTTCAAAATTCGTCCCCTTCTACAATGAATGAACAGATTTAAGCTCCCTAAGTAAACCCTCTGTCACAACCCTTGTGCCTCATTGTCTCTTCCTCCGTTCCAGCAACCTTTATGTCTTTAAGAGGTATTGTCTCCATAATTGGTTTGGCATCTTGTGTGCCTCTCCTTTCCAGGTGTAATCCATTCATTTTCCCTGTCCCCTTGTGTTCTTGTGGTGTAAAAAACCATTCTTTGTGTCCTGCAGAGTTGCAGAATTGTCATGCTATACCGTCTTAAGCAACCAGTCAGTTTATTCCTTATAGTTTAGAAGTTTATTGCCTTTGGAAATTACCATAACCTTTTTGATAGTGAAATACATAAATACTCTTCAGGGCTTTATTGAGAAGCACTAAATCCCAAGCCTTGCTATTGGTCTCCAGGACTGGGACCATGTTTCTGTTAACCTGCCTCGGCAGCTTGTTTCTCTGCCCAGTTTATTAGTAACACTTGCCAAACATTCATCGGCCCCAAGGATTGGGACTGCATTCCTGTTAAACTCTTCGGACCTGCTGTCTGACAGTCCTGCCCTGACGAGGGTGAATATCACCAGGCTTCTCCCCCTGAATGCCACTGGCCGGGCGCGGTCATGCCCCTTACCCTCACCTCTCTGTTCCATCTGAACTGGACTGTACTCACGCTAATCTGGGCTTCGGCCCCTCCCTTGCCATTACCATATTCCTATCAATAAATGCCTTTATTGGATTGTACTTTGACTCTGCATATGGTCCCTTGTCTGGATCATAACACCCTCTTATCTTTTGAATGAAAAAAATTCATTAGTAGGCTCAGTTTTCAGCCTCTTCCAGAGCCTATATACAGTATCTTTTTCTTCAGTACAGTTCCCTGAACTGCATGTAACACTCTATTACCCTCCTTACACAGAAGCCGTGACCTGCCAGCATCAGTATGAAAGGGTCTACCAGGGTTATTATCCCCCACCATGAAATGGAAGGGGATATAGAAATGAGGTCTGTCCTGCCGTGTGTCTATCCATCTGTTATGCAACTCTTCCAGGACAGAACTTCAAAACCATTCAACATTTTTTTTTTTGGAAAATCTAATATACAGATACATCTCATTGTATACATGTGCTTCTCATGCTTTCTTCTGTCCTCCTGCGCGTCTGTCCATTCCTCTACCGGATTTCATTTGCAGGTCAGATATCAGCCGTTCTATGGTGGGGGATCTGAGTATGTTGTGCTTGTTTGCTGAGGGACTGAATAAAGGAACCTCATATAAAGAAATGATTGTCTTGAGGTGCAGGGATGATTAAGGGCTTTGATAATCACTAGGAGTTTGTATTTATTTGTACAGATCAGAGTGTTGCTGTGTCTAAATATGTAGATTTATTATATAATTGCATATGGGAATTTGAGCATATTTATACATTGTATATTAATAGTTTACCGTATATCTAAATTAGTTCAATTTCAAGAAGACAAAAATATTCTGGTAAATACAGGACAATATTAGGATTTCAATAAGGGAGTTATGGATAGTAAATAACCAGCGAATAAAGGGCTGGGATTAAATTACTTGTAGTTTGTACTACTTCTTTTTCCTTTTCGCACAAGTAAATGAAGATTTTTAAGCGTTAACGGGTGGAACTGTGGTCTACAGCCTAGGATGGTTGCAAATAACTGCAGAATAACAGCTCTCAAAATCACCACAAAATTGAACTGATCTTGTCTGAACAAAAACCGTACGTTGAGAGCTTCACAGAACTGGGTATTTATGGTATTGTTTGCCACGATTTGACCACCCCCCGTTTTCACTCCGAAATGAATGCGCTTCATTTGCGAATCTAATGCCATGTGTAGCACAGGGCGAGTCGCCCATGGGTGGGGAAATGAGGTCTATTCTGAATTAGCCTTCGCCGTTTTCTTTTTTCTATTCACGCTCGTATTTGATTTGAGGTCAAGGTTATTCCGCCTCGGGGAGTACTCACGAGTGTCCGAGCCATAATCGCGTTCGCCAGCTACATCCACCAAGGAGCCTTCTTTACCGCTGTGTGCAAGTGCGCTGGAGCTGAGCAAGTCCGTTATCAGAGATGATTTTCTGCTGTGGACGAGTAGAATGATATCATATCTGAGCAACGTTAATGGGAAGGTAACAACATTTGGTCGCAAATTCCTCAACTATTTGTTCCTTGGGAATCTTATCTGTTGCATTGCCGCTATTATTGCAACTTGCTCTTTTGAAATTTTCTCCCTAAAATAGTTGGAACCAACACGTTTATCTACTGGACAAGCCGCTTCACGTTCTATTTTTTATTCATCGAATACCACAAAAGGGAAATAAAATGGGCGCATTAAATATAAACAAAATTTGAAATGATTGCAAATTTATGGAGACCAATCGCTAGCAAATAAAATTTGGCGCAAACCGGAGGTTACACTGCGGTCTGTCTTCAGTAATCAACACAATCAACAGGTATGCCTGGATGTCTGCTGTGGAAATTTGCGAAAGTCGTGCTGTGCTGGTCCTTCGTGGAAGCGCAGGTAAAACGCGTTCTGTTTAGTGTAAACTCTTCTTTCTCCTGCTTGCATAAGGCATCAATGTGATATTTATGATACAGCCCATACTGTAAACCCTGATAGTGTGGTGAACTCAAATGTTTTGTGGAAACCGATTACCTCAAAAAATTGAGTATGCCAACTTGATGATCTTGTGTTCACAGCACTTAAAACATGTAAAAAAAAAATAACTTCACCTTATTTTCTTTAAGTTCCTTCCACACAATGCAATGAAGTTGGCCTACACAATTTTTTTTGAGGTAATCGGTTTCCACAAAGCATTTGAGTTCACCACACTGTCAGGGTTTACAGTGTGTTCTAACATATAAATCCATGATTACTGCTCTCAAGGAAAGGGATAATATTTCAAGTTTCAGTTGCTTGAGTGATGAATATATTTACAAGGCAATTATGCATTTCAGGGAATGTTGATTCATCATGTCACTGTGAAGCCAAATATTACTCATAAAAACGCAGAATAGGCCTACATCGAAATAAAAAAAAAATCTCAGAAAATGCAGGATTATTTGCTAATTCGGAAAAGAAATGTTGGCAAATGACAAACATTAAGAATAGGTTATGTATATTCAGAAATAGAAAGATATAGTTTATCATGTTTCAAGTAGTATGTGGATTAATATCTGCAGTTTATTATTTTCATCTTTTTGTCTTTCTTTCTTTATTGAGGATTACAGTAATACTGTACCTGACAGTGGTAATTCCATCATAAAACAATTCATTACTTATAGCTGAACTGTATAAGCTCATTTTGAAAAAAAAATGGGATGGTATGGAAAATGTTAATAAAAAAAAGAAAACAGTGATTTATAAATCATCCTTGACCCAAATTCTGTTCAGTATACACTGTTATATATTGACTGAATTTAAACAGTTAAATTAAAGCATTGAGCCCTTGTTATTTTAACTGTAAGTAGAGTCCTGCGCGCTTTTAACTGTGGTTTATAGTTAACATCCACGGAACCTCTGCTATAAAATGATTGTAAAATTACAGTTAAAATAACTGGCAAAAATAGTGAAAGTTGATAACAGTGTACTGTATAATGTGTTCAGTATAATGAATGTTATAATCTAGACTTCCGAATTCGATGCCAACAATAGGTTTCGAATACTGGTTCAGCAGTGTTTTTACCACTGAGCTAAGTAGATCATCTTTCCTTTTTGGCAACACTTTGTAATCATTTGGGAAGGGTGGACACCAATTTTTCTTTTTTCAAATGCAGATTTTTCGCCCCATTCTTCTTTGGTGTAAGTCTTTAGCTGTAATTTTTGCACTTCCTAATGGTGCCACAAGTTTTCTGTGGGTGGCTGGTGGAGACTTCAAGAAGGCCTCCGGAGTACTCGCCGTCCGCGACTTGGGAGCCATGGTGTTGTAATTCATGCAGAATGTGGTTTATTGCCTAGTTAAAATAAGCAAAATTACATTGTAGAGAAGACAGCATATGTTGCAACTAAGTGCATCCTTCCACATTAGTGGTACTGCACAAATGTGCGTGTTACCCGTGCCATGGGCATTAACACACCCCCAATCTATAGCAGAGAGTGGTTTTTGAGGTTTACATTGGTAACAACAGGTTACCCTTTCGTGATCCTTAGCTTGAAGGACAAAACAGTCATTATTGCCATAAACTATTTAAAAGGTTGACTTGTCAGATCACAGCACACATTTCCACCGTGTGTCAGTCCATTTCAATTGTGCTGGAGCCTAGAATTCATAGGATTATGCACAAAAGCAGGTATAAGATTTTGTAAGATTTCATATGAACTACCGTAGGGTAATATGTTGAGACAAGACTGTGGCGTTTCCGGATTTGGACAAATGGCTTCTTTGATGCTTAGCACTGTACAGTACTAAGAGTCTGAAGGTACATTTCCATATGCATCAATGAATGGTGCTCATTGGCAAATGTTTTCTGAAGTATTCCAAGGCTCATCTGGCCAATAGGATGGCCTTACGTACCTATGATTGCAGGTTCAATTCCCAGAGAGGACTCTTCCCATTGCAGATCATAAGATAGTCATTTTAATTTCTGCAAACCAGCATCCGATTGGTTTGCCTCATGCTTTGATTAAAAGAGCAAGGTATGCAGATCCAGCGAGAAACAAAATGGGAATTCCCCAGTGCTTGATTTTAGGCCCATAGCTCTTCAGCCTTTTCATAAACAACCTGCCCAATGGCTGTCCAGATGTTGACTGTCAGCTTTACGCTGATGACAGTGCTATCTATACATCATCAAAAACCCATGTCACTCTGTATGTCAATATCTATGTGATTCTCCAATAGAATACGATCGGAAAAACTGAAAATACTAAGTGAAGAAATAACGAAAGTGAGTTCATATTTCCTGGCCTTAATTTAGATCCACAGCTCAAATTTGATAAACATGCAAGGAAAATGTCAAAACCATTAGAACAAACTAGAATTTTAAAAAACTTTTTGGACCTTTCAGGCAGCCAGGCTTTTCATGCACACTATGGTTTTCTCACGTGATGCTTATTGTGTCACAGTCTGGATAAAAACAAGTAGATGTACATTAAGGAATATTACACCCCTTTGCATCCACACTCTAAAGATCATGGATTAGAAGCCAAACTGATGGCATCACTCTCACCTCCTCGCAGAGCATAATTTATTTAGCTTTGAAAATTTCATACCTTTCTCAAATTTAAATTTTGTTTTGACTGCTTACATAACAAAGCTCCAGGGAGGTAATGCTGACTAATTTTTAGAAAAGAGGGCAGCAGAATCATTAGAGGCACAGCAGATAGTAACAGCAGGATTGTTCACCTCAGAACCACCAGTGAACAGATGGCTTTTTCTGTACAAGGCTCTCAACAATCTTCCTACTGAAACAAAACTAAATCAAAATACGTCGTACTATTCCTTTACAAGAATAAGCACTTACTCAAGGTCAGTCACTCCTGCACTCATCTGTTACCTCCATATATCAATCAATACATCACACACATTTCTTATAAATTTCCAGGGGAGCGAGTTGAAATCATTTAGCTGTTGTTTAATCTTGATTTACTGAATGTAGAGTGTTTTCATTCTGTAAGACCACGCCTCCAGCTGTCCAGCTCACTGGTCTACTAAGACCCGGACTGTACTTCACCCCATTATTCAATTATCACCTGCACCTGTTGTTCATTTGCACGGTGCAGTAGCAGTGCCCTATTTAAGACAGAACTTCACACTTACTCATTGCGAAGTCTTGTCACCACATGCCTGTGCTGTATTCTTAGGCCCAATCCCATTTCTCCTTTTACCCCTACCCCTTGCCCCTTGCCCCTTGAAACGGAGCTACAAGGGGTAGGGGATGAAAGTCAACCCCTACGAATTGGGACACCCCTTCAACAATCAAATAGGTCATCAGAAGTCTCCGCTGGCTTTTACGTAAGCAGACGCGACGAGCTTTTGCCAGAAATCCAACATGCCGTCTACAGCTGTGGTGATCTATGTTGCGTGGGCTATTGGCATCCTTTTACGGTTGTCTACAGCTAAACGGAGAAATGCAAGAAAACAAATGTGTAGCATGGATGCTCGCAATTCGTTCACAACTTCAATTTCACGCATCAACCGATCACTCAAGTCACAATCTGCTTCATTAACGTTACAGGCTAACGTTAACATTACTAGGCTGACGTTACTAGTGGTGCTCAGTAGGCAGCCCTGATAGTCTACGGTGATTACGTTATCAGTAAAAACTTCAGCAATCTCGCTGCTGGTCTTCAGTTAAATTGAGGGCGTCATGGGATTCAACACATGCGGGAATGTCATGCACAAATCGGATGTTAACGTTAGATGGCTAACGTTACTGAAGCCTCAACATAGTACTAGCGATTTTTTTCGTGTGCATTTTATGGAGAAAATGATCATTACACATCGAAACAGAACGGCTAAATCTTTATTAATTGTCATGCCCCTCCATTTGAAGTGTGCCTCTGAAAAATCTTCGTTTGAAGGGGTATATAGCACTACCACTTCCCCCTACCCCTCTGTCCTAACGGGAATTGGGACACCCCTACTCCTACACGTGAACGTGCAAAACGGAGGGGTAGGGATAAGTGGTTGGGCCAAGGGGTGAAATGGGATTCAGCCATAGTCTTGTATTGACGTATTCTCCACGTTTTGCGTGTATTGTTCTCTAAATCTAACTTAGTGCTGTTTATTGTTTTAAACCAGCTCTTTATTTAATGAATTCTCACTTCCTCATTGTTTTCCTATTTGTAATACATTGTTACTGCAGCTAAAGCCCAGAGTCTGTATCACTAATAGTGTTTATTACGGAACCTCGTTTCCTTTTGTTTTTTGTTGCAACATTTGTGCCTTCTGTTGTGCTGTAGGCATAATAAACACAACCAAGTGAGTCCAGTCCTCAGCGTCCTGTTCTCCGTGCATCTGAACTGCGCACGAAGCACAACCCTTACACATTCCTTCATATCTTCTTAATGTATAGATGTCATCATCTACATTCAGCTCTACACTGTACATTCTGCTTTTTATATGTTCGTTGCGATTATGCTTATATGTGTACATATATGTTACAGACAGATTGTTAAACCTGTCCTTTCATGAAATGACTGATTTCAGTTTAGTGGTATATTTACGTTCCCCTGCTGTAGTCAGCAATTATTCAATCAATGCGTATGTAAGAGATTCTCGCACAGAATTGAAGTCCTTGTGCATGGAGGTTTATCAGTTTCACCTGCGGTATGACTCTGGACTTCTCACGCTTTTCTTTACTCAGGGGTTGGACTAAATGCGTGTGTTTCATGATCGTTTAAACTGTTTAAATGAAATAAGATCATTTGAAAGCGTCTTTATGCAATTCCATTGCTTCAATGATCTTATTTCATTTAAACAGTTTATGCGATCATGAAACACCGCGCATTTCGTCCAACCCCTGAGTAGAAAAGCATGAGAATCAGAGTCATACGCAGGTGAAACTGATAAACCTCCATGCACAAGGACTTCAATTCTGACGAGAATCTCTTAGGGTTGATTGAATAATTGCTGACTAAAGCAGGGAATGTAAATATACCACTAAAACTCATGCGGAATGCATGAGAGTTGACAGGTATGCATTATTAATGAAAACTGACCACACCTGGTAATGTTGAGAGTTTTCGGAGTTTCTGTAATGGTAATTTAAATGAATGATTGAAAACAGGTCATGACCAATCATTATTTTCAAGGGATGGGTTTGAGCCTCCCCTATCAATATATATATAATAAAAAATTATACCTTTAGGGCGCGGGGCAGGCTGATTCGGATGAGTCTGGTGGAACTCGGTTAGGAGTTGGGGATCCAGGATGTCGTCCTGGTTGACCCACTCCTTTCCTCTGGACCATAGCCTTCCCACCAAGTTGCGGTTGTCAGTTGGCACCATGAACGGATGTCGGGCCCCCTCTAGCCAGTGCCTCCATTCTTCGAGTGCCAGCTTCACCGCTGGTAACTCCCGGTTTCCTACGTCGTAGTTGGCTTCAGCAGGAGAGAGCTTACGTGAACTCCAGAGCTTCTCTGGAGTGCCATGTCTTTGTGACAGAATTGCACCCGCTCCTGCATTACAAGTGTCAACTTCTATGATGAAGGGCTTATCCGGGTCAGGTAGTTTCAGAACTGGAGCAATAGTGAATTAATTTTTTAGTGCGTTGAATGCATGCTGTGCTTCCAAATTCCATCCCAGCATCTTAGGTTTCCCTTTAAAGAGGCATGTCAGGGGATGGGCCACAGCACTGAAATTCTTTATGAATCGGCGGTAGAAGTTGGCGAAGCCCATGAATCTTTGGAGCTCTTTAATGGTTCGTGGAACTGACCAATCAGCTACCCCCTGCCCCTTTTTGGTTTCCAACGCCACTCCCTCTGGTCCGATGATGTAGCCCAGAAGTAGATGATGGATTGGTGGAATGAGCATTTCCCGGCCTTGACGTAGAGCTGGTGGTGTAATAGACGCTCGAGTACCACCCTCATGTGTCTCACATGCTCCTCACAGGTGCGGGAGTAGATCAGATTATTTTCAAGACAGCCTATGACATATCTTCCCAGCATGTCTCGTAGCACGTCCTTGATGAATGATTGGAACACGGAGGGGGCATTGACCAATCCATACGGCATAACCAGGTACTCGTAGTCGCCCGGAGGTGGTACTGAATGCCGTTTTCCACTCATCTCCTTCTCTGATGCGTATCAAGTTGTAAGCACTGCGGAGGTTGAGCTTAATGAAGATTGGGGCTCCACAGAGCTGCCCCACAGTGCTCGGGACCAGTGGGAGTGGGTAACCATACTTTACCGTGATGTCATTGAAGGCCCTGTAATCAATACAGGGGCGAAGCCCTCCGCCTTTCTTTGAACGAAGAAAAAACTTAACCTGCGGGGGCATGGTGAACCCCTACTTGACTCCGGGAGCAGGGGCTAACACTTCTCCAAGGGCGACGCTCGGCAGATCTAGCCTGTCCCAACTCCATGGGCTCCGCCCCCTCACCTGTGGGATCTTCGGAAAACCTGGGCTGGCTCCACCGTCTCTCCTGCAGCAGTTGGTCCAGGCTTATAGCGGCATTGATGTAGGCAGGCAGAGACAATTCCAGATCCCTGCAGGCCATCTCTGCACGGAGCTCTGGGCATAGCCCCTTCCTGAAGATGGATAATAAGGCTGGTTCATTCCAGCCACTGGTTGCAGCCAAGGTGCAGAACTGGAGGGCGTAATCCCCAGCAGTCTTGTTACCTTGACTGAGTTCCAGTAGCTGGTCGCCAGCCTTCTTTCCGGGGTGATCAAAGACTGAGTAAGACTGTAGAAGGAGGTCAGGATAGATGGAAAAATCTGACTCCCCCCAAACAGCTGTCACCCAGTCTAAAGCCTTCCCTGAGAGGCGGGTCACCACTGCGGCGATCTTCTTGGCATCACTCAGGCCTGGGTGGTAGGTGAAATATAACCCGCATTGTAGAATGAAGCCTCTGCAAGCAGTAGGGTTGCCGTCGTAACAGTCGGGGAGGCGCACGGGAGAATCATCCTGGAGGGAGGAGGGCGCAGGCTGCAGTCCCGCAGGAGAGACAGTGGAGGGCGCTGATGGTGGAGCACGGGAGATGGACAGCTCGTGGAGTCCGCATACAAGTTCGTCGAGCACAGCACTAAGGCAGCCGATCTCCCTCTGCTGCTCTGCCACAAGCTGGTAGAGATCGGGAGAGTGGGCAGCGTACTCTCCCGACTCCGCGGGCAGTGGGACCCCTGCTGAGTCCATGTTTGATAAACTCTTCTGTAACGCCTGGAGTCAGGTACCCACGTGACGGGCACGGAGGACAGGAAATAGTGGACTGGACTCAGGTGCAAGGGTAGACTTGGTTGTTATGTTTATTATGTCTTCTGCGCAAGCGGATGGCGTTCACACAAAGCACAAACAAAATAGGAAGCGAGGTTCCTTAATAAACAGTCTGTAAGTAACACAAACACAGGCTAGACTGTAGCAATAATGGATTACAAATAATACAATGGGAAGCGAGGTTCCTTAATTTAAAGAAACTAACTTAGCGCTGGAAATTACACAGCACTAAGATTAAAGGTTTTTAGGTTTTCGTTTACATATGTGATATGCAGTTCTACTTTGCAAGCTACAGATTGGCACAAGAGCGTGGCTTCTGAGAGTTTGCAAAGAGAATGTAAAGCTGTGCTATATATCCACACTGCTACCACTCAGCGGTAATAAGAATCAGATGATCCTGGTTAAGTGATGAGTGGGGCTGTGATCCGGGTCTTAATTGGCGGGCGTGCTGGCCCGCAGAAGGCGAGATCTGACGAGTGGCTGTTTATGGGTACATTCGCGCTACTCGCAAAAAGCATTGTGCTGATTGCCCTTTTTTGATACTAAAAATACAAAAAAAAAAAAATTACGTGACCACAATTTTCCGATGTGGGCAGGGATGATAAACCAGGACATTTTTTATGTGGCCTTAATACACTTATGGGCAAAAAATAGGCCATACACAAATTACAAAAGATTAAGCTTTGAATGGTCTTAACAAATCATTGTGAAGAAGAAAACTATTCGGATTTTAAAAAAAATACACTCCTGCGACCTTCTTTGCCACCATTTGTTGGTTAACTTTTGATGCTCTGATGCTCTGGGGGGATCGCTGAAATCTGCTTCACTGTGAGGTTGAGCTGTTCACTTTGAAAAGTCAATAAATGCTTTGGAGTACAGGATAATATGGCAGAAAGGCTTGCTTCCCACATTTGAAAATTTGAAAAATGCCTCATAAGAACATTTATCTGATTGCCAAATCTACAATTTGGCATATATAAGCTTAACTAAAAGTAGTATAGTCCATTTACTTCAAAGTTTCTAAACTCATTTTTCCTTCTCTAGATGTCAATATTTTGACTTTTGTTATCTGAGTTATGACTCCAGGTTCATAGCCTAGTGATGATCATCATTTAAAAATTAGTCTGAATAATGAACTTTTGCAGTTTCACAGAAAATTACCAAAATTTACTGATGCTCTTGCTCAAAGTGAAACTTAGCTCACCTGAAGATAGCAGGGGCCTAACCTTCCAAAGCACAGGGGGTCAGCAGCCTTGCTCAAAGGCCCAATAACTGCACTGATCTTGTGCCTCTACTATGGCTTGAACCAGCAGCCTTCAGTACCCTCCTTTATGAGGTTTCAGAGGCCTTGGATCTAGCTGATGTTGGATAGCCTGCACAATGTAACCTAATAATTTCACTGGCTATTCTTGATCCTAGCCCGGTACCCAGATTTAAATGTCATTGTCACTTTAGCATAGAGAAAGAGTGCGCCTGCACATCCGGTACAATTTTCCTCAGGTGCTGTAACGATACTGGTGCAAAGTCAAAAAAACTAAATTGACACGCACTGAGTTTCCAGCAAGTTTATTCATTCATTGTCACTTTACCAGAAAGATATAGTTTCTGAAGAGACTGATGTTAACTATATTTTAACCAAATATAGCAATTTTTTAAATATTTTCCCGGTTCCCTCTAGTTCTCCCGAAGAGTTTCCACTTCTAAACCAAGATATTTTCTTTGTTGAGAGGAAAACCTGTTTTCCTCTGATTTCTGTGAAAGCCTTTCACCACCTTTTCACCAACTGCAGAGTGTCTCCTGGGTAACATATCACAACAATAGCTCAGGTTAATGCAGGTCAAACAGTAATTCCAAAGTCATTCTTCATGCATCATTGAAATGTTTTTTTGTCATTGTCACAAAACCATCAATGAAACTGCCAAATGCAGGGCTCAACAACAGTGAGCCTGCCTGTCCTCATCATGAAATGGTATCTGATCTCTGGTCATAATTTTATTATAAATATTATTTCATTCTTAGCAATAGCTGGCATGATGGCATTCAGTGTGCTGCACGATCAAGAAGGACTGAGGTTGCTCAATTCGCTAACCAAAATTCTAAATCACTTAAAGGCAGCGTTTGTAAAATAATCAAATATACAGTTTTGGTATATTTTTTTGAAATGGTCTTTGTACCCTGACAATAATAAATAACTTACGAATTCTGAAAAAGGACCAAAAAAGATCCATCATCTGTAGCTGCTGACAGTGTGCTTTCACAAAATGGAGGGTTAAAAAACTGAGCGGACATTTCCTTGGTACCATATTTTGACAAGGCCTCCACCATCATAATAAGCTGAAAATTTAAATATTCTGTTGGGAAAATATTGTGTTATGTACAGTTTTTTTGTTATCAGTGAGGCTTCTGCGTACATGTTTTACCTCGTGTGAAAAATGGATAGTCTCATGGATATCCTTTAAAATGTAGTCTGGGGAATAGATTACCAAGACAAACAAAATAATGTAGTTATTAAGAATAGCCTTTATCTCTCCACAAAATCATTACAGACCTCAAGTGCATATTCCGTAAATGCACACTACATATAGTACACTGCCCTATAACCTAGTGTCCATTTATATAGTACTTATGGCTTCATATCTTCAGATATGGTAAGAATTGAAATGCATCACAGCTCTGTGAAATTTATCTAAATAACCTGCGTGGGGTATGTCTTTGATCCAGCAGCTATTGAATAACATGTCAAATTTGGAGTGACAAGTTTCGACCACCTGCTCAGAGAATCGACCCAAAGGCCTGTTGTGGTGCTCAGTGAACTCTGGAACATGGCCAATCATGATGTAGACCTTGCTGGTAACCGAAATGTTCAAATTTTGGTATGTCCTGTCAAATCTGGCCACCTTTTCCTTGTACAATGGGTCCAAGGTGAAACCTAGATATGCATTCATAGTGCTATTAAAATGACGCTGTTCAAATTGCCAAAATCGAGGCTTCCTAAATGGTATGCTGAAACCAATGGGTGATGTCATGGTTGCTTCATCCATCTTTTTATAAAGTCTGTGGATATGACTCAGTTTTGTTGTCCTCTCTGCGCTCAGTGACGCAGTTGCAGCTGTGCTGGTGCACGACTGTGCGTGGGGGCGTGGCTTTGGAAGGAGCCCCGAGAGCTGCAGGGGTGGGGCTTAGGCGGAGCCCTGAGAGCTGCAGGGGTGGGGCTTAGGTGGAGCCCTGAGAGCTGCAGGGGTGGGGCTTAGGCGGAGCCCTGAGAGCTGCAGGGGTGGGGCTTAGGCGGAGCCCTGAGAGCTGCAGGGGTGGGGCTTCGGCGGAGCCCTGAGAGCTGCAGGGGTGGGGCTTAGGCGGAGCCCTGAGGAGATGCTACTTTCTACCAGCTTTAGATTCTTATCTACCCTGCCTTTAATGAGAATGGTGTCTGACACCCACATGCAATGCAAGTTATGTTTACTTATTCATTGTTCTGCAGCAATTGAGTCAGCCAATCAAACATCATGTATCCATCTCTACCAAAAAAGATTTGCAGAAATTTGATTGGTTACAAACCCACTGTGTGAAAACCGTGTGCTCTGCAGAGAAAAGCCATGGTCAGTGCTATGATAATTAATCAATCTTTATTAAAGCACTGGTGAGGTACGCTGGGCACACTTTCATTTCAGAAGTAAATGCCAATGATTCATATTTTTCTGTTCTTGATTTATTTCAATTCTGCTCCCAATCCAAAAAAGATATCTGTAGAGTGTTGTTGAAACAGGTTTGGGATTTCGCGCTTTCATTTTCATGACTAAATTGGTGTGCACACATGGGATAGCTGTCAGTAACTATATCGCGCATGGTTTCACCCCTTTGAATTTTTGTGATAGAATAATAGTTTTGCCTGGGTATTAAATGTTAATCTTGTCATATGGCTTTCTCCCCTTGAAATTCCAGCTGTTTTGCTGCATGAGGAAAATGCTGCTTTTGAGCACTTGGCAAATGGAAAGACGTTGGTTACTTATTTTTAACCCTCTGTCACCTCAGCTTCTGATGCCGTCACAGCACTTACCATGGAGATGAATCTAACCTGCATATTATGTGAAGCATACACAGTATCTTTATTTGCATGTTTCACAAAAGTATTTTCTGATTAGCTCCATTCAACTACTTTCTCATTGTTTTTTTAAACATATTTTTTTCATGTAGGAAGTTCAATTGTAAGAGGAGCATACATTCAGTGACAGCTAGTTGCACCCAGCTAATACTGCATTGGTCTGCTTTTTGCCATCAGAACAGCTTGTATTTTTCCTGAATGATTCAACCCTGAGTTGGAGATGTTTCTCTGGGATTCTGGTCAGTGTTCTCTCAGTATAACCTAGTTTCAGCATGTTTGTCAGCCATACATTCATGCTGTGACGTTTCACATTCCAACTGATCTACTGGATTGAGATATGAGTCTGTGCTTAAACTCAAGTCACTGTAATGTTTATGGAACCCACTCGAGATGATTTGCTCTATGACATGATGCCTTGGATCTGTTTGATGAAATTTTGACTGTGGCCATAAACGGATGCATATTGTGCTCAACAGTGCTGTGGTATTTCAATGATGTTCAGTCAGTTCTAGTCTTTGAAATACAGTGGAAAATCGCCTAAGTCGGAGTCGCATAAGTCAAATTTTCGCATAAGTCAGATTCAGATACACCAGCGAATTTCATCTGACTTACAGGAAATCTGACTTAAGCTATAAGAGTTAAATGGAAATGCATTACTGTGGGACCAGAATTTTCATCCGACTTACGCGACTCCGACTGAGACGATTTCTACATGTAAAACATTTCCCGCGCCATTGGACCACCAAAACCACCTGCCACAAGGCAGGAGGAATTCATGGAGTCCAAATTCTAATCCCACTATTTGAATGCCAACACAGAAGATTTTTTTTGGATCAAGCAATATTTTCCCAATTTGAATTAGTCTTAAAATGATGATAACATGCCCACTCTTGCCCTATCCTCCAATCCTGGGCTGACTGGTGTGTAAGCTTGCAAGGTCTACTGCTACTTTACCCCATTCAGGTTAATATTCGATGTGGCGCGTGTTCAGAAGTACTGAGTTTTAGCTGCATGATATTGCTGCTTGGAAGAGTAGCCAGTTCTGGTAATGAGCTGGGGCACCCAGTAAAGTGGTAAGTGTATATAAATAATTAGCACACTGTTTGTAATTTGTGGGGTGTTATGCAGCCCTTCGTTCTGATAATTTCAAAGAGTTTTGTCTTAACTTCATCAGTCCACAGGACTCCTTTCCAAAAAGAATCAGGCTTGTTTAGATATTCCTTTGCAACCTTCAGTAGCTGAATTTTGTGTTGAGGGTGCAGGAAAGGTTTTCTCCTCATTACTTCCAAGAAGGTCATATTTGCGCAAGTGTAACCGAACGGTAGCGCCGTGCACCGCGACTCTAGATTGTGCTAAATCTTTTTGAAGGTCTTTGTCAGTCAAACGGGATTTGGATTTGCCTTTCTTGGAATCCGATGAGCAGTTCTCTCGAAGTTTTCTCGGTCTTTCAGGATGCAGCTTGACCTCCACTGTTTCTGCTTACTGCAATTTCTTAACCCTTTGAGCGCTGAATACATTTTCAAGGAATTAAAAATGCAGTTATCCTGAGCTGTTGAAAACCTATCATGTGGCGACTTGTTTAAAAGAGCTCCCGCAGGAGCCATATGATGGGTTTTCAACAGCGTCTGATTTTGATATCTTACATCACTGGGCAACTATAGTTGCCCACGGCGCTGAAAGGGTTAATTATATTACAAACTGAGAAAATAGCTACCTGAAAATGCTTTCTATCTTAAGTACTCTTCTCCGGCTTTGTGGGCATCAGCTATTTTAATTTTCAGCGTGCTCGGCAGCTGCGTGGAGGACCCCATGGCTTCAGGTCGGTCATTGGGACAAGGTTAGAGGAACCTGGGTATTTACTTGGAAATTTGCATCACGACGCCTTTCCTAACAATAACTGTGAACAAATCATAGCCCTACCAAACTAATTACAGTTTGAGACCATAGTTAGAGTGATCTGAGAGCTCAAATCTCTTGGGGTGCTTAAATCTTTACAGGGTGCTTCTTACATTTTTTTCCTCTCTAGAAATGTAAGAAACAAGAGTAATACACTAAAATTGCTTTAAATGTTGAAAAAAAAAGTGTTTTATTTTTAACGTCATGCCTTTTGGAGATCATTTCATCTTCTACTTGCTTAACTATTCACAGTAACAGAAATTTTGACCAGGAGTGCCCAAACTTTTGCATGTAACTGTATATATATGTATGTTTATCTATTTTTTTTTGCTTGCACACTTTTAAATCCCTACCATGTCTCACCCGGCGCACAACCCAAGAAGCCACTGCAAGCCATTTCAACATCTGTCCTCCCTGACCCCACAAAGGGGAGGGACGACCCAGATTAATTAAACAACTGATTAACCAGCTGGCTGAAGTTGACCAGTTCACCTTTCCTCTGGGCGGTCACTTCCCCAAGTGACGTCAAAAAGGAACAGACTTTGAAATGACTTGTAATGGCTAATTGGTTTTGCACTTGGCGACATGAGAGGGGACGGTCAATTTTATTTGTAACCGTAACTTCACTTTTGGTTCTGAATTAATTCATTTAATTGCTGAGTTTGAGAGTACCTTTGGCCCCTGTATTTTTGAAATTATTACTTCACTGTAGAGGTCTTCACGGGTCCAATTTGACGGACCCAAACCCAAACGGACCCGTGAAAATTGTACCCGGAGCCGACTGGCCCCGAGCTATTACTATAAATCTGAGTTCCGAACCCGAGCAGCACCGAGATATGTCGGAACCGGCTCCGAATAGAACCGTGACATACCAGCCCCGAACCCTAAAAAACCCGTAGACCCGAAATGCCCGAGTTGCTTTATGATTTAATACAAGTTGTCTAGCGTTAAATAAGACTTGTTTTTATTATTTTCTGTTTCTTACCTAAACGTAGTCTTCTTCTACCTGGTTCCTGCTGCAGGCACTGCTAGCCCCCCTGGCCATAACGTGATGTAAACAAAAATAAATCCACGTCGTCATTTTCTTGTTTAGATGGTCATGTACTGTAATCCTTCTTCTTAGCCATTGCTAATGCTAATCCACCAGTCAGTAGAACATATCTTCTCTTGTTTAATTAACGTTATAATTTTGGAGTTTCCATTGTGCTTTGCAGAGCATACATGTAACAACACGCTAGTGCTGTTGTGCTTTCGATACCAAGCGGCGTCGTTAGACCTGAAAATTCCGGGGCTAATATCCCTCCCTTTATTGAAAATAATTAGTCCTGGCTAATTCTAGATGGGTTTGCTTTATTAACACGTTTTCCAATTCAAGAATAATTAAGTGGCAATTGCAGACACGACCTCTCTCCCCCACGCGATCTAACAGCGACAAAATAATGGGCTACATTCAGTACAGAAAAAAAATAATTATAATTAGGTCTATGCACTGGCACTCAGCGACGTAACTTTTTTTTCCAGCGAGAGCGGCATTTCAGAACTCTTCAGGTAATTCTGGTGACAAGTACATGGTTTCGTCCGTTTACATTTTCCAATCGGACAGCTGTCTATTTTTTACAGCAAGTTGCGTGACCGTGCTGCAAAAACAGGCGTGAGTACTTGTCGCCGAAATTACCTTCATTCGCAAAAGAGTTCTGAAATGCTGCTCTTGCTGGAAAAAAAAAATTACCTTTGCTGAGTGCCGGTGCATAGACCTATTTATAATTAAATTATTTTTCCGTACTGAATGTAGCCCATTATTTTCCCGCTGTTAGATCGCATGGGGGAGAGAAGCCGTGTCTTCAATTGCCACTTGATTATTCTTGAATTGGAAAACGTGTTAATAAAGGAAAACCATCTAGAATTAGACAGGACTAATTGTAGTCAATAAAGGGATGGATATTTTACCCAAAATTTAGCCTCTAGCGCCGGCCCTGCGTTGTCACACAGGCAGCTCGCAGCCTCGCATTGGACGGAAGGGGGTGATTGACAGCTGTGCCCGCCAATCGCCGGGTCCTCTCGTGTACTACATAACCCGGCCTTTCACTATAAGAGACCCGAGACCCGAGACAAACTCTCCCGGTTCCGACCCGGCCCGGGAGTCACTTCTTGTGAATGGACCCAAAACCCGAGCCGGGTCGGGTCGGAACCTCGGGTTTTCGGGCTGTCGGGTTTTTCCGAAGACCTCTACTTCACTGTGATTTTGCACCATATGTCTATGCAAGAGTGAGATTTTCCTGGTCATTATCATGGAGGGAGAAATACTGAGTGGTTGAATGTTATGCATTTTTCACTGCTTTCAACAGCAGTTGGCATTTTTTGTGTTTATTATTCAAAACTTATTTTTCTGTTAATGTTGCAGTATGTGATGCAAGATTAATGATACATTAAATCTGCAGCATGTGACAGCCAGCTGGAGAATTTTGACATGACTCTGAACACACTGACTGAATAATGAGACTGTGGAATTGGTTCAGACTAAAGGTTAAAGCTTGTTGAAGCTGATTTGTCCATGTTGAAGGGTGCGCTGTCCTTCAGTAAAATAATCTAACAATGACTAGAGATGTCCTTGTCCTTCCAATAGACTTGAAACTTGGAGGATGTATTACAGACCCAAGGAAGAGTAGTGTTGAGTGTAAAGTTGTTTCGCTGAGCTGTTTTCAAGAAATCTTGTGAAAGCTGCAAGCATTAATTCCATGCCAGCAGCCATACCAGAGGCCAAAGAATTGGCCCTATCCGAAGAGTCACATTTTAAACGGGCGCTGCACTACTTTCGTAAAGGCATAAGTGTGCAGTGCAGCTTGGTGGATTGCTCTAAGTTGAGCACTTTAATAGTTTCTTTCAAAATAATTATTTTTGTTGCGTTTGGTCACTGGTAGTTTTACCTGCTGAGTGTTATGTAAAATAATTACCTTTCCCAATGCGGTCAATATCCAAGCTGAGCATTACAGGTGTGCTCATGGGTGACGCCAAAGGCTCTGCCTGTGGCTCAGTGCAGTGTTAACTCCACCAATGACCCTGCTCTGTATTTTCAGTTGAATTGCTCCACGGCATGCTCACTTTATTCGCACTGCATTACATCACTGCTCCTGCTCATAGTTCACCCGACACCTGCTTTAAGCTCTTTGTTTTTGAGTCACTCACTCAGTATAATCACTCATTCATCCTCCCCCAGGGAAGAGCTGTCAGCGATTTACAATACAACACTCATGGTGGATGAATGGGAAATATTAACTGCACATGATGCTGTAAGCATAATTTTAAGTTAATGCATAACAACCTCAACATATACCGAATACAAAAATTAATCAAGAATTGTAACAGGGATGAAAGGTACAACGCTTGACGAGTCATCGTGTGTGAAAAGGAATTGTATTGTTGTCACCAACTAATTATGAAGCCTCTCTGGATTAAATCACCTGTTTTCACAGAAAAGATTTTTATATGATGAATCTTATTTTAAGGTTCTTGTCATGGTTTCGCTCCCGCCGGATACAAATGTCAATCCGGCGGGAGCTAGGACCATGGGCCTAAAGATAAAAGTAGGACCCAAATGCCAGGCTGGAAAAAATAGGAGACTTTTAATTAAAGAAAACCCAACATATAAAGTTAAAAAACTTAGGTAAAGTAATACAGGGGAAAAACAAGACAATGCAGAGACAAAGCAGGACTGGGAACTGCCAGCCCGATATACCCAGGTAATCGCCTCCACCTTAACGAGCAACAAATGCAGCTCGTTAAGGTGGAGGTGAGAACAAGCCGCAGGGGAGGGTCTGCAGGGTGAAACCCTTACAGCTCTATATACTTTACTTTTTTACAGGGGTGTGCTGTCTCTTTTGAACTATTTACTAGTTCCTGTATTTTGGATCATGATTAACCTCCTGTCAGGGTGAAGCTGTAATGACAGGGAATCAGGACAGCGAGCTCTCCACACAGCTGTGTGTGCTGAGGTTCGCACTGCACCTTGTGAATTTCCAGAACTGGGCTGAGGCCCACAATTTTATCAATGCCAATTTGATTGTGTCTTTGAAGTCGCTCCAAACACGATGACTGTTGTTCCTTCTTTGCACTGCAAATCACCATGTTAATTATGCATGATTACCATTTTCCATGCATTCAAAAAGCAGGTCTATTTTCATGTCAAAGTTACCTTTTTCATTAAGAAGATAACTATCTTTCTTCCAGCAGTGCTGTTCTTGCACAGCATGTTCCCTTAGCAATGCTCCTGCGGACACACTTCTGTGTAAAAGCTTTAGGTCAGGGTGCCTGGGTGGGTGAGATTGTACATCAAAGGGGGAGTTTGCAGATGGTCGATCATCCTAACAGACGACACCTCCCCTGTACACATAGCACTGAATCATGGTTCTTTGCAAGCAGTTACAACACATTCCAAGAGCCATGAGGACTGGATGTTAATGCTGGAGAATAGTGTATGAGGGAATTATACTGTTTATAAAATTAAATGGTTGAGTCATGCTCACTGACATTTGGCGATGCCCTACTGTTCATGCAAACCAGCCTGGCTTGAACTGTGCTAAACACATCACGGTCTGCAGCCTGAACTCAGAAGGGTGAGTGCAATGCGTTGGCACAATGAGCTCTTGAGCGCAGCTCAACAACAACAACAACAAAAAAAAGACTGCGACTGTGCTGCTGTTTGACATGTTATTATAGCTAGCAATGCTTATTGTTGGAAATAATGTCACATTTCCATTAGCTGTCAGGGGAAAAAAAATCATGGAAATATTGAAAGATTTTTGTTTTTGTGGCTGGAAAGGGTCCTGGGGACCTCATTTATAAATGGTGCGTAGGCACTAAAAAGATACGTACGTCACTTTCTTTGCAGATTTTTGATTTATAAAAACAAACTTGACATTAAAAAAAGGGAAATTATTAAGATTATGCACAATGTCAATAAATTCCAAGTCCATCCTGATTAAATAAATGAAAATTCCATGCAGTATGATTTTACCCACAGGTTTATAAATTAGGTTATTTTCCACAAAATGTCATTTTTATTTTTTTGTGTGTACGTAATATTTAGGTATGAAATCCATGCAAATTTTTATAAATAAGGCCCCTGGTCTAGAATTAATCATGAAGTACTATTTTTGTTGAAATAAAATGAAACCTCTTTATTTGGAAATCATTTCATTCAGTTTTGTTCAGACAGTGGATTGATTTTATCTAGTAAGGTACTACTGCCAAATGATAGTTATACTTATATCAGCGAGGCCTGGCACTCAACTTCTTGGCTAGACCAATGCCTTTGTACGGTGGATGCCCATGACTCCATTGATACGATAAAAATTGATTATGATTTGGCTACAATGGACCACATACCCTTTCTCATGGTGTTGAACGCGGGTAATTTACCAGCGCTGTTGCCTGTGGATAATGGCATTGGTGTAGGGAAGATAGACTGGTCAAAATTGTCTAAGAAAGATCTTAATAAATATGTCAATCATTCTGATGCATTACTGGGTAATATTAAGGTACCAAAAGATGCCTTATTGTGTCGGGATATGAACTGTAAGAATGTACAACACTGTAAGGAATTATGCTCCCTGTATGAAGCTATTGTGGAGTCTCTCGGTATTTCGAGCAGGCCTCTACATAAACATAGGACAAAAGTGTGCGATGTTAAGCCAGGATGGAAGGACCATGTAGGAGAGCTCCATGCAGAGGCCCGAAATGCTGTTAAAAAATGGGCTGAGTCAGGTAAAAGCAGGCATGGCCCTTTGTTTGAAAATAAAAAACGCACTAATGCTAGATTTAAATATGCACTTCGCTATATTAAAAGAAATGAAAATAATATGAGGTCAGATTCACTGGCAAGGAAGCTGCAAAAAAATAATGTTAATGACTTCTGGAAAGAAATAAAAACTATTAATAATGACAAAACATCTCTTCCATCTAATATAGATGGTGTGAGTGGTCCTGATGAAATTGCACAGTTATGGCAGAAGCAATATTATGAACTGTTAAACTGTGTAAAAAGTAATCTGTTTGTAGTTGATAATGTAGAGTTTAATGATGATGTTATTGTCACTTCTGCTGAAGTTCATGAAGCAATATTGAAGTTAAGATAATAAGGCCTGTGGTCTGGATAATGTTACAGCTGAACATATTAAGCTCGCCAGTAAGAAACTGCGCCCTCTGGTGGCTGTGTGCTACACAGGTTTTTTTGTTCACGGAGTGTTAACTGATTCTGTGATTTCTGTTGTGCTAGTGCCAGTTATCAAAGATAAAGTGGGGGAGCTGAACAGCTCAGATAATTATAGGCCAATAGCTTTGGCCAGTGTCATGTCCAAAGTGCTGGAGACAGTTCTACTGAGTAGAATTGAGAGGTACGTCCTGTCTACGGACAACCAATTTGGTTACAAACAAAAGCATGGCACTGATTATTGTATTTTTGCACTAACGGAAATTTTAGATAAATATAACAAGCAAAATTCTACAATGTTCATGTGCTTCATAGATGCTTCTAAAGCATTTGATCGTGTAAATCATGAGAAATTATTTTTAAAATTGTGTAAAAGTGGGGTCCCTGGTTTTTTCATTAGAGTCTTGGTTTTTTGGTACTCCCATCAGACAATGCGAGTGAGATGGGGGAATGTAACATCTGATCCCTTCCATGTGACCAATGGTGTTCGCCAGGGCGGAATTCTGTCTCCCTTGCTTTTTAAAATGTATATGAATGATTTGTCTTTGATTTTAAATGCATGTGGTACAGGTTGTCGGGTTGGTGTCTCACTAATTAATCACCTTATGTACGCAGATGATTTGGTCATCTTTAGCCCATATAGTGCTGGTCTCCAACAGCTATTGAGAATTTGCACACAGTATGGTGCTGATTTTGATGTAAAGTACAACGCTAAAAAGAGTAAGATCATGATCGTCAGAAGTAGAGAAGACAGACAGTCAACCTGACTTCTGTCTGTCTGGCACTGCGCTCAGTGTGTGCAGTGACATTAAATATTTGGGCCATATTATTGCAAATGACCTGTCTGATGATAAGGATATATATAGGCAGCGTCGTAAGCTCTATGCTCAAGCAAACACGCTGTGTCGTAAGTTCAGCATGTGCTCTGTATCTGTGAAGATCTCACTCTTTAGAGCGTATTGTACACCTTTGTATACTGCCTACCTGTGGTGTCGTTATAAACAAGGCAGCATTAGAAAGCTCACAGTGGTTTATAGTGACAGCAGGAGGCTACTGCTGAGAGCCTCAGGAAGCTCCAGTACAGCCATATGTGTGTTAGTGTCGGGGTACCTTCCTGCTCTGCTGTTCTGCGGAACCTGATGTACAGATGTATGTGTCGGGCATGTGAGTCAGAACATGATCTAATCGCTGTTTTGGCCAACCCTGTGCACAGTTCTGTTAGATTTTCGTCCAGACTGTGGAACCATTGGAGAACATGTCTGTATGCTGGACATTGAACATTGTGGAAGGCTTTGTATTTTTCTGTCTTATTTTTATTCTGCTGTTTTTTTTGTGTGTTTTTTATTTATTGTGAAATGGATCCCCTGGGTCTGAAATAAAGAATGAAGTGAAACTGAATTGAAAACCTCAGGATTCCAGGCTGTGATGCTCATTAGGTTAGTAAAATTAGTGGGAACTATAGCTGACCCCCTGTGGTTAATCACGGTATTCATGTATGCCTGGGAAAATGTGTGAATGTGTGTGTGTGTGTATATATATACAGTCGTGCCCAAAATTATTCATACCCCTACCAATTTTTGAGTTTTTTCGAGATATTTTTTGACAAATCAAATTTATTCTTGCACAAATGACACAGTAAGTTGACATAAGGCTGTAAGAAGTACAGTAAACAATTTTTCGAGAAATACAATACTTTTTGGTATTTTATTTGACAGATTTACAAAAAATGCCATGTCCAGAATTATTCATACCCTTTTCTCAGTACTTGCTGGCAAAGCCTTTATTCATGATTACAGCCTCCAAACGCTTCCTGAAGTTGATCACAAGGTTTCTACACGTTTCCAAGGGGATTTTGGCCCACTCCTCTTTTGCAAACTTTTCCAGGTCCTTAAGGTTTGAGGGTTTCCTTGTCATGACCTTGGTCTTCAGTTCCCTCCACAGATTCTGGATAGCACTGAGGACGGAGCTCTGGCTTGGCCGCTCCAAAACGTTCACTTTGTTGTCCACTAACCATTTCTTGAGTGATTTGGCCGTGTGTTAAGGATCATTATCCTTCTGGAAGATCAATTCCTCCCCAAGATCAAGTTATTCGCCGGATTGCTTGATGTTTTAACTGAAGATCTGGATATACTGGTCCTGTTTCATGATGCCATTAACTTTAACAAGGTTTCCAGGCCCATTCGCTGAAAAGCAACCCCAGAGCATGATACTCCCGCCACCGTGTTTGACTGTTGGGACCGTGTTTTTCAGGTTGAACGCTTCACTTTTCTTATGCCAAACAAAAGCCACATCTCTGTGCCCAAACAGCTGATCTCTGTTTCATCCGTCCATAACATTGACAGCCAGAAGCTTATATCTTCATCCAGGTGAGCTTTTGCAAAGGCTAGATGAGCTCTTGTGTGTCTGGGTTGGAGAAGTGTAAGTGGCGTAAAAAAGGTGAAGTGTTCAACCGAAAAACACGGTCCCAACGGTCAAACACGGTGACAAGAGTATCATGCTCTGGGGTTGCTTTTCAGCGAATGGGCTGATCCCTGCAATGTAAAACTATCCAAGACGTTTGTTACTGAAAGTGCCACCCAATTTTCTCTCAGCTTTTCTACTGACCATTTTAATAGCTAAGTAAATAAAACACGACTCCCCCATCCTCTCCGGATACATCAAGCATTGATTTTACATGCTTATAGCAAAATGAATGAGATCAAATATGAAATAAAGGAGAAATTAACTGATCATGTCCTCAGTATGATGCAACAAAAACAAGATCAAAATGATGGTTTTATATAATAATAGATTCTGTAGTCAAAATGACCCAAACAATATTGATGCTTACAACATGTGTACAGGACATAATTTTTTTTTTTTTTTTTTTTAGTTTATTTCATGTTTTATAAATAAACTTAAGGAAAACTCTAGCTGAAAAAAGTATGTTAACCATGTGTTTAGAGAAGGTGAACATTGAATTGGGTCAAACTGAGCCCAAAAATAGTTGGAGGGTCACACACTGGAAGGATTCATCATTGGACTATGTTGAAAAATTTACATACATTACTGATGACTTCATGATCTGTTCAAGGTTTCCCACAGAAAATTGGTTAGTCAAGGTGGTGATCGGGGGGGCGCAACACCTCAACAGTCAGCACTTATTTACTCTTTATAAATAAGCAAAGCAGTTAAAGCGCAATAACAAAGTGACAAAGTCTTGTAACTTTATTGATTGACACTCAGAAATAATAAAATGCATGTATTATGCTTTCATGGAAGTGAGATCAAAAATTGCAGTTTGAATGGGTTTCTGGGTTTCAATGGCGCATTTTTTAACAGTCTTAACAGTCTGAGTGTAACGCTTGCTTGTAAAATAAAACAGTGTATTTTAGCCTTACTGTAAGAGCTGAGCTGGAAATAACAAGATCAAATAAAACACATGTTTCAAAAAATCTTACCAAAATTCATGAAACATGCATGAACAAAGCCAAATTTATCAAAAGAAGAAGAATGAAAATCTTGTCTTTGCAGTGTATTCAATTGAATATAAGTTGAAAAGGATTTGCAAATCAAAATGCGCACAACCATCCCTAAGGGTTAAAAGAAAATTAATATAAGAACGGAAAATTTATTTAAGAACGGAAAATGTATTTGTTATCTGTTTTGACTTCAATTCCCCAAATGCTTTGCGGTTGTGGTTATGTTTGGGGAAAGGAGAACGGTATTATGTACAGAAGCGCATTGCATTCACAGGATAAAAAAAATACACCTTATCTTGAAATTACGAGATCTAATTACGCGCAGATGGTGAAGTAGGCCAGCGTGTTTGAATAAAATACCCTGATATTTTTGACTGCTTTTTCCCATCCATTACTGTACACTAGAGAAAACCACTTGCAATTGTCAAACATAGCAGAAAGCCACGCGCAAACACATCGGTAGCCTTGATAAGAAACTAAACGAATTGCATATAGCCTATCTTAATGAAACAGAATATGAAGGCAAGCAGTTGATAGGAGACACTATTCCAATGTTTAGTTTACATGAATAATTATCTTACCTCCACATGTCCTTCCCACAACGACGACAGGTTATTGCATATCCGGATAATTAGCTTCTTCCCGATACAAAAAAATAATGTTGGTGTAGCAACAGGTGATAGATGGCGCACTAACATATTTAACCAATAGATGCCGGCCGCTATTCGGCCTCATCGCGATGCGGCCTTATTTTACTGGGTATGCGTGCGTGGATGCAGCAGATTTTTTTTTTTTTTTTTTCGAGGGGACGTAGTCAAGGCGGGGGGCATTTGCTGTCAAGGCGGCCGCCCTAACTATAAAGCGCTGCGGGAAACCCTGCTGTTGTATGAGGCTGAGTTCTTGGTCGTAAGGCAGCCAAAGTTTTTTTTTTTTTTTTTAATAAATTTGGCATCTCCAATCCCACCCGAATCTGGAATGCCCAATCCAAGAACTATGTCCAAGGCTTGCTCGTATACAACCCCCTATTGCCAGCTCAGGAGAGAGAGACAGTTCGCAGCTCTCCTCCGAAGCACGCCCTGTCAGCCCCTGCATCTTTACACTCATTGTTCAAAACTTTCGCTGGTTCAGAACGAGGGCGGAGGATACCTGAACATGAGAAAGCTCAGAATCTCACTGACGAGCGCCCGGCTGGCCAACAGGAGGCGCTTGAGCAACGAACAAGGCAATCATTTTTTTAAAATTTCCATTCCCAGCAGTCCCTTCCCAATTTGCATCCCTACAGCACTTCAGCCAATCGTGCGCTGTTCTGAAAAGGCTGCCAACCACTGCTGGTTGGTACAACCGGGGATCGAACCTGCGCGGTAGTAGTCACTGCTGCTCCGCAAATGCGGCGCCTTAACCGAGTGAGCTAACCTGGCAGCCTAAGGCAGCTAAAGTTAATGAGATTCAGGCAACTTGTGACTCTTCCCATTTATCTGGAGCATTGCCTGCTTGATCACTTTCACACCAATTCACACATACATGATCTTTTTCTGGAGCAAGAAGTACCATATTCCACTGACTATTATCTATCACTGGATGTGAGGAAAAGTTTAAATTGCCTCTGGAAGTTTATAAAAATGGGACACTGAAGAGGAGTGCAATATTTTGTGCTGTGAGCAGCAGCTCCTTATCAAATTCTATTGATCCATCATTTTATTGGTCCACAAAAATCTATCTATTTTTTAGTCCATAAAGCTGTGCCCACCCTGGTGTGTGAATGCATGCAAGTATGGATACGTGGGCATACATGGTCACTGCTTCCGTGAATTCCTGTTTTTTTGTCACTACGTGTAATATCTTTCAAGTGCGTCTATAAGAGGCCCTTCACAGTAGTTGTAGCGAAATGTTATACCTAGCTGGTGCCGACTGTTGCGGATAGCTCCAAAATTGTGGCACACAATTTGAGATTGCATAAACCAGGGTATTAGTCAGGGGTCTACATTTTATTACCTCTCAACACCTCCCCACACACAATACCCCCCCAGCACCTTTATCCCTGGAGCTGCTAGACTACTGCGCATCAGCATGGACTTCTGTGTATTACAATTTAATTATCATCACCATTAAATTCAGGAAGATTGAATTGCACTCATATGTACTCATCCACATTATTGAATAAAAGAAAATATGAAAATGAGTCATAGTGCGCTTTTTTAATGAGCCACAGTTCACTTTTTCATTAAGGTTGAAATTTAAATAGGCACGTTAGCAAATAGACGTAATTACCTAGCGTAAACGGAGCTGATTATAATTACAGATATGTCAGTCTCTAAATGGACAGACGTGGCATCTAAAATGCCATTTCAAGCAGGACTGCTCATGAAGGTTCATGATTATATGTCTTCATTAACTGAATTACAAAAGTGAAGTGCAAGTTTTTGCCATTCATCATGTTAATGAAAAAGACAACCACAAAATTACTTATGTTATACTTCAGCTAAATAATGGCTTGTCCCTGATTTCTGATGCCATGATCCCAGTTTATTGTATAGTTGTTTCCACTTAAGCTGGGCGCTGTTTGTAAAGACTGGTCCTCTCAGAGCCACTGAATCTCAGGAACTACCTCTTGCAGGAGCATTCGTTATCTCAGTGGCGTGGAAAGGAGGCTCTCTTTGAGATTGCTTCCAAAATGGCTGAATGGTTGTGCTCCACAGGTTGGCTTAGATGGAGACATGACAGCACAGGAGCAGATGTATCTTCTCTACGAAGCTAAACTCAAATGTCATCAGAACATCTCTGCACAGGACTCAGCAGGTAAGAGTCAGACATTAGCTTTCTATTTTCATGCCTTTGTAAGCAGAAATGCATGTGATGGTAACAGTATGCACAATTTTGTAGTTCGCAAATTTTGCCCAGTTTGGTAGTTTCGTACTCTAAAATAAAGGAGTTTGTGTCACTGTGGGATGAAACCTATTGCCGCTGTTCAGCAAACACTAGTATGCATGGCTGCCACTGCCATTTGGAAGACCCTGTGTTGCTGTTACCTGTTCTTCTCTTCTGCTTCTCTGCGCCTAAACTTTTTGGCATCATCTCTGGATTACTTCTTGTATTAATCCTTTTCATTGTTGATAAACCACACTTTCTACACTGATGGATGCCAACCCGCAGCTGTTCCATCTAATAAAATAGCTAGCTAAGGCAACATCAACCTGGTGTTACCCTCCTAACCTGCTGTGCTATAGCTAGCAAAGCCCATGACATCGCCTGCTGGTCTCGGCAATCAGTTCCCCCGACAGCTCACTTATTATATCTAAACATTTGGTGGGATTTGTTAATCCTTACTCCTGCCCACACAAGCCCTCTGAAGTTGAGCATGCCCAACAGCCGGGAAGTCTCTCCTTTTCTGCTGTAGTTGGCTGCCATTGCTTCTACCTGGATAGAGACACCTAATCCTGCTCCATCCCTCCGTAAATGCTGGTAGCCACAATGTTACTGACTTGCTGGCTAACGTTGCTTTCGGTGCATGAAAATCGAGAAACTAAACCACGCCAGTCAACTGTATGCTTAACCGCATGCAAATCTGGCTGTTGGATTTGTCTTCACTGTGTGCTTCCAGATCAAAACACTATTGAATCCCTCTGGCACTCCTCTGTACTTCAGTTTTCTCTTCTTTGCATCTCCAATATGTTTCCAATACAAACACTCAACCCTGCTTCAGCTGAACAACTTCTATTTAAATGCTGCTGCTTATTAATTAGACTGTTCACCTGGTCTTCAGCACACTCATTACATTCACCATGGTTCCTGCTCTCTGCGGAATTTAACGACTCATCCACCCGTAAATTAGAATATAATCACTATCTGGTCACGCAGATGCGCCGCTCCTCTCCGCAATCTTAGGAACGCTGATCTCGGTTTATTATGCGCAGTTCCTCGGTCCTCACTTCAGCATTCTGCCACGACTCTCTCTCTCAACACTGCCCGAGTTAACGGTATGTCCCCCAATAATGAAGCCCTACTCTTGAATTAAATCATCTGTGATTACCATCAGGACATTATGCGCATAACTGAAACATGGCAAATACTTCGTGACTTTTCCTAACTAATCCTTGCTACTCCTGGAAAATTTTACCGCACCTCCCAAACGCCGCTCCAGAGGCTGTGATAGTGGGATATCAGTTATATGCCAGTCAAACCCCCACATTAGACCTTAAAAACAGACCATATTCATCTATTGAATCATTCACTCTGAAACTCTGTGGCAGCTCTGAACCGTATGTACTGGACATTATCCATCACTCACCTAAACCTTGTCTCTCATTCCTCTTTGATTCTTCCACTAATCTTACCTTTGTTTGCTTGCTATCCCCCCATGTACTACTTACTGGTGGTTTTAGTAGCTTTCCTGTCTCACCGTCACGCATTTAACACCATACAGCATGTTAAGTTCGCAACCCACACAAAAGGTTGTAAACTTGACTAATTCTGCACTTCTGGTCACTAATCACTCAACCCCACTGCCCCTCATTTCCTATCTCTGATCTCGAAACCATTCTATCTACCATCTCTGCTGCTGTCACTGAAATCATAAATCATGACATCACACAATCTAAAAAACATGACCCTGATCAACTCACTCGCACCCCTGCTCCCCTCCCATCGTCCCCTACCAATTTGGTCTCTTACCAAAACGCTTCCCTCTCTCCATCACTTAATGCCTGCGCTCTGCCAATTGAAATGAACCAGGAGCCGCCTGGAAGCCTCTCCAAGAAATGGTCTTACCGTGCAATCCCAAGCTTATGCAAACTACTGCATGCTTTACAATAATGCATGCCTCCCGGCTCGTGCGTCCATCTATGGCCGCATCATAATCACCCGAAAAGGCGATCAAAAACTGCTCTTCTCTTCAGTCAGCCAAATTCTCCTGCCATCTGCTGACTTGACTGTCTGCCAACCTATCTTGTCTATGACTGCCTTCGCTCCGCTCCCATCATAAATGCATCACTTTCCCTCGGTCATGTACCACCTGCCCTCAAGATTACTGCTGCTGCCCGTATCCTCAAAAAGCCAGCGCTGACCCCAGTAACCTAAGTAATGTCCGGCCCATCTCAAATCTCCCCTTCATCTCAAAAATCCTCCTACCCCATCTCCAAAAAAGTTGGGACACCCTGTTAAACGTAAATGAAACAATGCAATGATTTGCGAATCAATTAAATAACACATGTATACACACATATAAATAGAACACATATGAAATAACACATCCTTATTCAGCATGTGATGCCAGATGTGATATAACTGACAATGTCACATAGCTGGTGGCTAAATGCTATAAGGGGTGACATTGTCAGCTAAGTGACATTTTCTTTGTCACATCTGGCATCACATGCTGAATAAGGATATATAATTTCACCCTTAACAAAGCATGACATTTGCTCATGTATGATTTATGACGACATTATGTCTCATTTATGAAGACATTATACATGCTGTATAAAGCCTTTATGAGCAACACTTCACCTAAAGTGTGGCGGATTTTTTTTTTTTCCCATAACATGGCTCCTTGTATCTCAGAATGGTTTTTCAGTGTCAGACCGGGATGAGTGAGAAGGTAAGCCCTTACATTTTCCTGTCAGGAAGGGAGGGCTGATATCCTAGAGGGATGATTCTTTAATGTCTAAACCTCTCAGGTAAATTGCTGACTAGGAAATTCAGCACTTCCCCTCCTACTGGGGCTTTGTAGTCACTCTACTGTCCTATCAGCCTCTCGCTGTCACATGCTACAAGGTCAAAACAACACTTTCAGCAGCAGTTCTGGAAATTCTAAAGGCCTATGAGGGCTTTGCAAGTGATGTAGGTTGGGCACCTGTGTGATTGGTACTGCTAAGTGCTGCAATTCATCACTCTGAGAGACACCGCAGAGTGGGGTATCACCAGGCCCCCATTAGCCAGGCTGGGCTGCACGCTGGCGTGTGCGCAGCGGTCTGCCGCAATTTTGCACATCATGTGATGCCATTTGGGGCTGAAAGAAATTTCAGTGCGGGGAACCATGGAGAAAGACACGCTGCTAAAACCACAAATACATTTTTTTGACAACAACACATGATCGATATTGAATCTTTTAATTACCCATTTGGGCTTTTCCCATTGGAAGCAATTACAACTTTTTTTTTGTTTAGTTTTTTTTGTTTGTTTTTCTAAGGTTATGTGGACGTGCCACAAGGACACGGGAATGCTGGTCTTAGCGTGTTCTTAGTCAAAACCAGAACCTGGGAACCAGTCTGCAGTCACTTTTCAATTTTCAATGCATTTATACAACTGTGGCTCAAGGTCTCTGAAAGGCTGAAAACTTATGCAGCGTGGAGGGGATAGAATTATTAAATCAACCATTTCTGGAAGAAAAAGCAAAAATTCACTAAGTCACCTGACAGGAAGAACACAACTGTAAATGCAGCAAGAGGGACTACAGAAGCAATTAAAAGCTATCATTCACATAAAAACTATGGGCAGTCAGCAATGACCTACGAATGATAAAGGTAATTGCTGGGGAAATTGAATCTTATTTTCATCATTATGAATTCTGTCTCCATTGTTTCCTCTCCTGTAAAGAAGACACAAATAAACCCTTTGCATTTTGGAACAAAATTTTGACCCTGAAGTGGCTCTGTGATATTCATGCCTTCTACCACCACACTATCTATGGGGGAAAAATAAGAGGCGGCCGAAAAAACAGACACAAAGTCAGAATCTTAGAAAAATACCAGCTTTTTAATACTGCACTTGGGCTTGTTTTGAAGTTGAGAGAACAGAATCTCTGCTGATAATGACATTACACACTACTGGATCAGACTCTGAGAACAACTGTCTGCATTCTACATGCCACCATCTCACTCAGATGACGTTTGCCCTCCTGGATGGGATGGATTGATCTGCTGGCCACGGGGTTCTCCAGGTGCTGTTACTAAGGTCCAATGCCCCCACTACGTTTACGACTTCAATCACTACGGTACGGCCTACCCTTTAGACAAGAATGTGCGTGTTTGTTTTTAAAAAAGAGTAAAATATGGAAAAAAAATAAGGAAAATGTTTTGCATTTGCATGAAAAAATATTGCCGCATGATAAAGTAATTACGAAAATTCTTTTAGTTTTGGAAGCCCAGTTTCTGAGTTTATTAAAAAATAAGAAGTGTCATACATTTGATTTTTGAAAGTGCAATCTTTTCATTAACAACGTTTCAATGCCAGCCAGTCAATTTATATTATATTCTATCCTGAGTAGAAATGCTTTATTCAGATTGCTGTATGTAGTTTGACGTTTTAGTTCTGACATACCAGTTGACTTTGGGTGTGTGTGTGTGTGTGTGTGTGTGTGTGTCACAGGTCATGCACACAGAAAATGCGATATAAATGGCTCCTGGGTCTTTGTTGAGAGCTTGAACCGGACCTGGGCAAACTATTCTGACTGCTTGAAATTTCTGAAACCAGATATCCATCAGGGTTGGAAAGTAAGTCAGAACAGGTCTATAGCAGGGCTCTTCGTCCCGGGACTCTTTGTCCCCAGATTTTTCGTGCCTGGATTTTTCGTCCCCTAGGAATTTTCATCCCTGAGCTCTTCGTCCCTGGATTGTTTTTCCCCAATAATTCTTTGCCCTCCTCCTGCATTATAACACCATCCCTAACCCTGTCAGCAATGGTGGCGTGATTCTTTATCATTAGGGGACAAAAAGTACGGGTACAAAAAGTCCAGGGACAAAAAATTTGGGGACAAAAGTCCGGGGACGAAAAATCCGGGGATGAAGAGTCCTGTAACCCTATATCAGAGCTGAGGTACTCAGACATGACCCACATGAAAGAATAAAAAACATTTGTTTTCACAAAAGTTTGCATCTCTTCTCTCTTGCTGTTTTTCAAGGAGGAATTCTTCGAGCGTCTGTATATCATGTACACTGTAGGATATGCAGTGTCCTTCAGTTCTCTGCTGGTGGCCGTGCTCATCATTGGATACTTCAGGTTGGAAAGCAAATGCTCTTCAGCTTAGACATGTGAAAGCAGTCACTTTACCGGGCTCTTCCTTATACAGCACTGAACAATAACGGGAAATGCATTAACATTCTTTTTTCTGTAAATTCCACTCATTTCAGGTTATGCTTGCTATAGTGGGATTCATACTGTTAAAAGTGTTACTAGGATGCCATCTTTGGGTGTTTATTTCTTAAAGGTCCCCTATTGTGTCACCAGGTGCACAGCTAATTAGTTATTACAAGCCATTTAAAAAATTTTTTCCCTCTTGACATCACATGGGGAAGTAACCAACCAGAGGAAAGAAGAACTGATCACCTTCAGCCAAGCAGTCAATTAGATTTCATTATTCTGGGTGGTCACTCCCCCTTGTGATGTCAGGTAGGGGAGATTTTGAACTGGCTCATAATGGCTAATTAGCTGTGCACCTGGAGGCATAATAGGGGACCTTTAACTAATACAGTCTTTAGGTGGGTTAGCTTCTGCTTTACCTCTCTTCCATTGTGGAAGCTGGTCCATTGCAGATTCTGACAGAGAGGGACTTTTTGGCTGTATAGCTGTCGCTATGTCACAACAAAGACTGTAAATAAATTAACCCTTTGTGGAACAGTTTAAATGGCTGGATACTGTTTCCTTCGTATCTCCGTTCCGTGGGATTCTGACTTAAGTGTTCTCAGGGCCATGTCACGCAGCTGTCTCTCACACAGCCAATTTAGAGAAGTGAGAAATGGCTGGCCAGACAAAGGCTTTCATTGCTTCTGTTTTATTAGCAGAACCAGTTTCCTTTCCCAAGGATGTCCCATTCCAAATCTGTTCATATGACTGTAAAATCAAGCAGACACTACAATGTAATGCCTTCTCTCTTCCCTCAGACGTCTTCACTGTACAAGGAACTACATTCACATCCACCTGTTTGTGTCCTTCATGCTGCGAGCCATTAGTATCTTCATCAAGGACAGAGTTGTCCACACTAATGTTGGGCTGCAGGATATTGATGCTGCTCTTATGGATAACTTCAAGACTATTTCGGTGGCACCCCTGGACAAGTCCCTGTATGTAAGTACCTGTTCTTCTTCAGATGACAAAGTGTACGTGTTATTGTGGCGCAGTAGATTTAGTTAAGTCTTCAGTGAGCTGCATTAGTGTGGATCTTGGCTCAGCTCTAATCAAGAGTTTGCAGTGTTCTTTTGAACTGCAGTTTGCTTTTGTTTATTTTAAAGCCTTGCTTGTTCTCATGCTGTTATCAAAGAGAAGCTTATTTTTCTTAAGCTTCAAACAGAAACTTATTTTTCCCAGAATGCACCATTCTTTTAAAACCAAGAAAGTTTTAAGGTTGCAATAATGAGGCGATAGCAGACAGGAGGCTTGTAAAGGCTTGTGGCTTGCTTCCCAAGACAAGTTATCCTTTGGTTACAACAGTTTGTAAAGGCTGCTATTTAATGTTATTTACATTAATGATGTTACACAAAAAACTAAGACCCTAGTCAAAACCCAAAGCTGTAGTTGTTATTAGTTCATTATTGCAAGCATAACTTTGAATCACAGTCTTATCCAGGAATGTTACTGAGCTTGGGGATGGAAAAAAAACACTTCTCTTCCAAGGTTTCTTCTTAGAAGGAATTTTTTTTTTCTCTCTTGTTGAGTATTTTCCTCCTCTGATAAGGGAGATTTTACTTGCTTCTGTTGTCGGAGAAATGCTCTGGTGGGTCTCTTGTTATTGGTCTGGCATTTATAAAGCACTTTGTGATGATGTCTTTTTACTGAAAGCTCTAAACAAAAGGTATTGAATTTAACTACCGCTACCGCATTGATTTTAAACTCCTGCTCATTATTTATAAATCCCTCCATGGACTGGCCCCCACGTATCTCTCTGAAACCCTGCATCACCACACCCCTTCCAGAGCGTTACGGTCAGCCGACCAACTGCTCCTGGAGGTGCCCAGGTCTAGGCTCAAGACCAGAGGCGACAGAGCCTTCGCTTGTGGCAGCCCCCAGACTCTGGAACTGTCTTCCCCCCCACATCAGAGCAGCCCAGACCCTGAGAGCTTTTAAGTCCCTTCTCAAAACTCATCCCTTCTCCCTCGCTTTTGATTAGAGATCAGCCTGCACCCCCTTTTTTTTTTTTTTTTTTTTTTTTTTGGTCCACTTTTAATTTTTTAGTCACTGTCACCTGTATTCGCACTATTCTTATGCCTGTTATGCTTTTATCTGTAAAGCACTTTGGTTCAGCCATTGCTGTTTGTAAATGTGCTATATAAATACATGTTGATTTGATTTATTTGATTTAACTGAATTGAACTTGCAAGGAAAGATCACCCAGAGCTCTACAGGAAAACACATCAATTTCCAGGCACAGTTTTCTGTAGAATTACCTTTGGATTTCCTCAATCAGAATTTCAGTATTCAGGAAATACAATAAGTACGAACAATTTGAGCTCCTTAGGTATTGGTCCCCCTTCTTTGAAATCCAAGGTCTGTGTGTTTTTTAAATAATTAATCCAGCGCATTAATTCAAGCAACATTGTGTAATTGGTCGCCATTGTCAGCCTTGTTGGTGATTCTGCTGCATTGTTAGCATGAAGGCTGGATCAGCAGTGTACAGGAAATCATCCGCACAATTTTTCTTCTATCAAGATGGTCAAGCTAATGGTATCCAAGATGATCCATATTAATATTTTTGTGAGAATTTTCTCAGTCCAATTATTGGTTGCATGAGAACAGCTGAGATCAATTGATAAGGTAATAATTTATCATACCTGCTTTAAATATTCATATTATCCAACTGAATTCAAACTTTATATTATGAAATGGATTCTTATACATTCTTTTTAACTGATTGATACAGCCCCGGGCAAATATTACGTATGGAATCACCGCACATGGAGGATGTTCCTCCAGCTTTTTTTGCTTCATAGCAAATAAACAAATCTCAGATATAATACAGAGCAATTTTTATTTATTAGCTTAACACTTAAGCATCATGAAACACACCTCAAGCAAACTTAATTGACTTAATTGTTTTAATTAATGGCATTTCTTATAATCAATTAGAGGGGGAAAATATGGAATTACTCAATGTTGAGGAGAAATTATGGAATGACCTTGTAATTAGCATTTCTAAAAGAACTACCAGCACAAATCTGAATATGCAAGTTAGTGTGCAATTAAAAGAGAGTGCTTTCAGACCTCAGCGAGGCATTGGACTGGGCTAATTGAGAGGAAGCATGGCACCAAAAAGAGAGCTGGCAATTGAAAAACGGAGAGGATTAAAAAACTGCTCTAAGCAGGAAACTGAACATGGGAAGTGGCAAAGGATGTTGGTTGTTGCGAGTATGCTGTGTCTAAAATTTAGTGAGAGTATAAACAAAATGGGAAGGTTATAAAAGGAAATCCTACGGGTAGACCACAGAAAACATCAAAGCATCATGACAGAAAATTCGAAGCAATATGCCTTGAAAATAGAAAATGGGCATCAAACAAATGGGCAGAAACAGGAGTCAATGTTTGGGACAGAACTGTAAAAATTTGGCTGAGTTGTAACGGCCGAGGAAGTAGGGAGGCTACATGCAGCAGTGAAAGAGAACGAGACCAGCAAGGACTGAAAATACCCAGAGAGAGAAATGTAAACAAGGCAACAGAAACAGCTCTCGCCCAGCAATCCGAACCAGGAAGCACAGCGAGAGAGGAGAAACAAACAGGGAGAGCGAAAGGGAAATAACTCCAGAACCGAGAAAGACAAAGCACCTAAATTGGTGCGACACCAAAGAAAGAGAGGGAAGGAATCAAAAAGGAAATTTCCCTAAAGAAATATAAATCGCGAATATACCGCGAAGGCTTTCGCCACAAATCCCTCACTAGAGATATTTTCTGGTTGTAGTGAAAACTGAAATCAGACACTCCAGCAAAGGAGGCGTGGCAGACATCCGGCTTATGAAGGTGAAGGTGCCGCCCACGCCTCATGAACCAGCTGGGAAAAGAATCCGATGGAGAAGGAATTCGATATTGTCCCAGGACGAGAGCCACAAAGAAAGGTCCTTCACACACGCACACCACCTAAACCATGACATGAGTGAAGTGGGATTTACATAGGTACGGAACAGCCAAATGAAAACCAGCACTAACATGCAAATAGAAGAAAGCAAGATTACAGTGCGCCAAAAAGAAGCAGTCATGGAGTGTAGGTACTTGGATGAAAATGATACTCAGTGATGAATCATGAATCTGCATTGGCCAAGACGATGATGATGGAGCCTTTGTCTGGTGTCATGCCAATGAAACATATTAAGATGACTGCTTGAAGAAACCCGGCAAATTTCCCAATTCATTCATGATATGCGGTTGCACATTACATAAAGGACCAGGGGATTTGGCGATCATTACCTCAACAGTCAATGCGCTGGTGTATATTGAAATTTTGGACCATTTTCTGATTCCATCCGTAGAAAATAGGTTTGGTGATGAAGTCATTTTTCAGGATGATAATGCATCTTGCCACAGAACAAACAGCGTAAAAGCTTTTTTTTTTCAGGGACGGAATATCAACTCAATGTCATGGCTAGCAAACAGTCTGAATCTCAATTTAATTGACAATTTACGGGAAAAAAAAAATGGTCTATAATAAGGCCCCATCCTGCAAAGCTGATCTGTCAACTGCTATTTGAGAAAGTGGGAGCCAGCTTGATGGAGAATATTGTTTCTCATTGGTGAGGTCCATGCCTCAAAGAAAACAGGCTGTCATAAATGCCCGAGGAGCAGCAAGAGAGTACTAATTCAGATTTTTTTTTGTCGAAGTCACGTTCACGTTGAGGCTCGTTCACGCTTCTCGTGCCGGAGTGTGGCTGGTCGCTTGTTGTTACCTCTCTATTGGTGAATCCCTGGTTAAGTTCTGGGAGCCGGTCACTGCGGTTGCCTTCGTAGCCTCGGGCTTGACTGGCAGGACGCCCTCCATGGCTGGCAAATTCGGGGAAATTTGCACTTTTCAGCTGTGCTGCTGACTCTGGGGCTGTCCATGCTATCCCATCCATCGGCTCCTCGCCAGACGGTTGCCTGCGCTCGGGGTAAGTCTCCACTTATTCCTGTACGGTCGATTTAGCTGTGGTTGCTGGTTGCTTGCTGTATTTCTGCAAACCCAATGCTGACGGGGTTAGCCAGGAGGGTACGGCGTTCCGTGGCAACTCTCAGCCTGATGTGTGTGTAATGAGTAGGCGTCGGTGTCTTGCATGGAAGTGAGTGACGTGACAACTGTACGCATTAAAGCTTCTTGTTTTTCTGAATAAAGTTTTGAAGTAAGTAATTTATAGTAGTGGCTATTTTTGCCTTGCCCATTGCACCAAACTTCCGCATCTTCACTGTTGTTTTTACCGCTTGGCGCTGTGATTGGCCATGGTCGGGCTCCTACGGAGGTTGCGTGAAGGATCTGGAACGGAATTTGTTTTTTTTTTTTTTTTTCGTCCTGAAGCGGGAACCGGATTCCTATTTGGCTTGATAGTCAGAGTGGCAGCTCGGAATATCCGGAGTGGAGTATTTTCTACAGCTGGAACAAGATTACCCTTTTGTCATTCTGGAGCCAAGATGGGCACCAAGGAAATCAAGAAAGACATAGAGGAGTTAAGGTAGAAGTGCCATTTTTACAGTTTTGACATTATTTGTGGCATAAAATACAATCATTTACTCACCCATATAACTTTCGTGTCACTAGAAGTCCTTCGGAAGATATTTAGATCTAAAGAGAGCCGCGTATATCCGTATAATGGGAGTGAACAGGGCACCGAGAGCGCAACCTCTAATGCCGCATTATCTGTCGCCAAACTCATTCATTTCACCAATATTTTGTTATGATTTGCTAGTTTTGTTCCCCTTTTGAGTCCGGGGTTGCCTGTTATCGTCATCCGGCGTCTGTAGCTTGACCTACTAACCTCTGAACTGGATGTCTTCCGTAGTGAAGTGAGCACTGCAAACCTTAAGATCCGCATGCCTCAATGCTTCCACTTGAGTATTCGGGTCTATTTTCAGTGCAACTAGCCAAAGCTTTAGCAGTTCCGAATTGCGTAAAGGTAGCCTATGGAAGCTAAACGCTGTCCAACTGGTCATTTTGTTGCAACAAGTTGGAAAAACGCAGACACGAACCATGATGTTTTACCAGCACGTAAAGTAGCCGACTGTCGCTGAGCTAATGAGCTGTACTGCGCCTGCGCGTTGCACCTGAGATGACAACGTCCAGTTCAGAGGTTAGTAGGTCAAGCTACAGACGCCGGATGACGATAACAGGCAACGCCGGACTCAAAAGGGGAACAGCACTAGCGAATCATAACAAAATATAGGTGAAATGAATAAGTTTTGCGACAAATAATGCGGCATCAGAGGCTGCGCTCTCGGTGCCCTGTTCACTCCCATTATACGGATATACGCGGCTCTCTTTGAATCTAAATATCTTCCGAAGGACTTCTAGTGACACGAAATTTATATGGGTGAGTTAATGATTGTATTTTATGCCACAAATAATGTCAAAACCGTAAAAACGGTATCCTTTAAAGGCTGCAATGAACATGATGAATGATGAAATGGCAACCATAGCAAACCAGCAATGTACTATTCTGAACTTTATGGGGGAAATTAGGGAACTTAGAAAACTGAACGATGAACAGGAGAAGAAGATTGACTACTTGGAAAACCGGGTATTAGATTTGGAACAGTACTCATGCATAAATGATGTCATAATCACTGGATTGGCCATCAAACCATGGTTGCACTCCCAAGCCCTGACAGGGGACAGGGGAACGGACAGTTTTGACCATGAGGACTCAACAGAAGATCAGGTGGCTGCATTCCTTTTTGGCAAGAACATAACTATCGACAAAAATAACATTGAGGCCTGTCACACACTTCCAACGAAGAACCAGAAGGATAAACCTGCTGTAATTGTCTGCTTTACAAATAGGAAGTACAAGGCTGACCTACTTAGGCAGGGGAGGAAACTGAAGGGCTCAAATACTTACAAAAATGAGCACCTCACTAAGAAAAATGCAGAAATTGCAAGGAAAGCGCAGTTCCTAAGGAAGCAGGGCAAGATCCAATCTACTTGGGCTGCCAACTGCAAGGTCTACATTAGCACAAAAGGCACACCAGAGCAAGCTACGGTTCTGTGCATCAGGAGCATTGCACAGCTCGATGAGTTCTGACAGATCTGAAGCCCAATAGACCAGGTCAAGTCTGCAAACTGCATTGAACATGGTTTCTGTATAATGCTATAGTATAAGAAATATATTGTATATCATATATGTTTATTGTATATTCATAATACATGATGGAATTGGAACGTGATATAGATCTAGAATAAAACCTTTTCAGTAACATAAATACTAACTGCTGCTATTATACAGAGCAGCTATTTAACAAAAATATCAAATATGAGCATGGAATATTGATCATTTACTTTAATAGCAGAAGTCTATATGCAAACTTCCAGAGTATAAAAGAATTTTTAGGACAACTTAAAAAACACTTAAATATTATAGCAGTTTCTGAAACATGGCTCAATGCAGAGAAGGGAGCAGATTTCGATTTACAGGGTTATGAATTTAATTATATTAATAGAGAGAGCAAAAGTGGAGGTGGTGTGGCTCTCTTTGTGGACAAAGGACTCAACTACAAAGTTGTCAACTGCATGTCAGTAATCATTGATGATGTGATGGAATGCATTACGATTGAGATATGTATGGAAAGAATGAAAAATGTAATTGTTAGCTGTGTGTACAAAAACCAGGATCTAGCATTGAAATATTTACTGATAATATGGAAAAGTTGTTTACCAAAACAAAGCAAAAGGTCAGCTTTATCTGTGGGGATTTTAACATAGATTTATTAAATCCCAACTAAACACAAAATGACAGATGAATTCACAGAAGTAATGTATAGCATGAGTCTATATCCTGAAATCAAATAACATCTCGCTGTGCCACTCTGATAGACAATATATTTACTAACAATATGGATAACAACACTGTGAGTGGATTATTAATGAAGGACATTAGTGATCACCTGCCTGTCTTTAGAATTTATGACTACAAGTCATTGTCGAAAGAAGGAGTTTAATGAAATCAGATACAGGAGAGTGAGAACTGAAGAATCGATATCTGCATTTAGAAATTATTTACTGAATTATAATTGGAGTGATGTATTTAAAGAATCTGATGTAGATAAAGCATATGGTTTTTTTTAGATATATACAAAACTTTATATGACAGGAACTGCCCATCAAAACAATATAGTAACAAGAGTAATTTTTCAGAAAACCCATGGATGTCCAAAGGACTGCAAAACGCTTAAAAAAAAATAACTCCATATACAGGAAATTTGTTAAACAGAACGAAAGAGGCAGAGCTAAAATATAAGAAATATAAAAACAAACTAATAAATATGATAAGGATATGTAAGAAGAATTATTATACCAAAATATTAGAGAATAAGAGAAACAACATTAAAGGAATATGGAATACATTAAATGGAATTATTAGGCACAAACAAACCAAACCAACTTATCCAGAACTTTCTGCTGAAAACGACACGACGATCACTAACATGAATGAGGCGGATGAAGGATTTAAAAACTTTTTGTCAATGTGGGTCCAAAACTGGCCCAGAGAAATAAATAATACTGGAGAGAAATACGTTGTTGAGGACGACGGAGAGAAATCCAAACTCAATCCTGCTGGGAACAATAGAAAAAAATTAAATTATAGAAATAGTAAATGGATGTATGAATAAAACGTCCACAGATTGGAATGATATTGATATGAGTTTGATAAAGAAAACAATCGAAGGAATTATTGATCCACTAACTCATATATGCAATTAATCATATCAAACCAGTACATTCCCAGATAAAATGAACATTTGCAAGGTCATCCCAGTATACGAAGCTAATGATAAGCATCTCTACACTAATTATAGGCTGATATCTCTCCTTTCCCAATTCTCAAAAGTACTTGAAAAAGCTTTTTGTTGCAAGGTCGGACAAATCTTTTGAACAAAACAACTTAATAATGGACAGTCAGTATGGGTTCAGATCAGCCAGATCAACCCCAATGGCTTTAATGGAGTTAGTTGAGGAATTAACAAATTGTATTGAAAATAAAAAATATACTGTGGGAATATTTATTGATCTTAAAAAAGCATTTGATACAATTGACCATGTAATTTTACTTGAAAAAATGGAGAGGTATGGTATCAGAGGCATAGCACTTGACTGGGTGAAAAGTTATATTGCCAATAGGCAACAATTTGTGCAAATGGGCCAACACAAATCAAAATGCCTCAATATTACTTGTGGGGTCCCACAGGGCTCAGTACTGGGTCCCAAATTGTTTATTTTATGTATCAATGATATTTGCAAAGTATCGGATTTGCTAAAATTTGTTGTTTTGCTGATGACAGAAATATCTTTTGCTCTGGAATGGATTTACAGCAGCTATTAGAGGTGGTCACAAAAGAATGTTGGTTTGATAAAAAAAAATTATCCTTGAACTTGAACAAAACAAAATACATGTTGTTTGGTAAGAGTAAAATAAATACAGAGGTACGAGTCAAACTGATAAGATAATGATAGAAAGGGTTTATGAATATACGTTTCTGGGGGTTGTATTAGACCATAAGCTCTGTTGGAAACCTCACGTCAAATATCTGTGCTCTAAGATCTGTAAAAAGTGTTTGGATACTGTGGAAAACTAGACATATACTGAACCAAAAAACACTGTACATGCTGTATAACACACTAATTCTACCATATCTCAGCTACTGTGTGGAAGTTTGGGTAATACCTACAGGAGCAACTTACAAACAATATGCACACTGCAGAAAAGAGCAATAAGGTTAATGCATCATGTAGGATACTGAGAACACACAAATGTACTGTTTTTAAAATCAAACATTCTGAAATTCATGGATCTAATAAAATTTAAAACTGTACAAATTACATTTAAAGCAAGACACAATCTACTACCAAGAAACATTCAAAAATTATTCAGTGACAGAGGAGCAAGATATGAACTAAGCGGGAAATTAAATCTGAGACAAGCTTGTGTCCGCACGACACAGGAAAGCATGTGCACATCAGTTTGTGGGGTGATGCTGTGGAATAGCCTTGATGATTTCACTAAGCAAAGCAATAATATTACACAGTTTAAAAGCAAATATAAGAAACCAATCATGGACAAATACAGAGATGAGGTGGAGCTCAAAAAATAATGATGATTTAATGATGCGAGGATTATTGCAATTGCAGTGTTAAAGTAATCTTTGTGAGTATTACTTTTGGGTATAAAAGAAATATCTTTATTTATACTGATACTGTAATGATGGGGTAGGACTTGATAAGCATTCTTGCTTCTTCCTACTCCTTCTCGAACACATTACAAATTTTCGGTTCTCCTGATGAATACCAAGTGATGTATTATATTATATTTTGTTTTTTTATGTATTGTAGTCTTTTCTGTTGTTGATGTTTGAGACAAATAAACTTAAAAAAAAAATTCCATTACTTTTTTTTCCTCAACATTGAGTGATTCCATAGTTTTCCCCTCTACTTGAGTTGGAAACAAATATCCCATTTGTTAAAATAATTGCATTTGTTTGAGGTATAATTCATGGAGCCAGGCTCTTCAGCTATTGAACAGAAATTTATTTGAGTCATATCTGCATTCTGTTTATTTACTATGAAATAAAAACAGCTGGATAAACATCCTCTAAGTGTGGCGATTCCATCATCTTTTTCAGGGGTTGTGCTAATGTTATGATCTTTTGCAGCTCTAGAATGAAATGTACATCTGACAGACTGACATTATATATCATAATTCACATTATACATCATAAAACATCATTATTTTAACATTTCTGGTGAAAATTCATGTAAATTCAGGTAAGTTTATATAAATTGTATGTTCTTTTCTGAATCAACAGATATAAAGCCACTGATATGGTGATCCATGAGAGATGAAATATTAAACTTATTCTAGCAATGTGCAATGAAGATAACAAGCTTCTGAAATATCTGCCTTTGTCTCGCGCTCATAAAAAAAAAAAAAAAACTTGCTCTCACATAACAGGTTGAAATTGTTCTCAAATCTCTGTCAGAGATTGAATCAAGTCAATCTGTGGACGTATGCAGCACGAATAGAATATCTGCAGTTATTGGCAGGAGACGCTGAAATCCATGTTTCTTCAAAGTTTCATTAAACAGGAAATGGATCGGAATCAGATCCGCTCTCCCCAAACTAAATATTCTCACATAAAATCATACGGACACTTATCTGCATTGCCTAAGCTTGTCAGATTGATTTTTTGAAAGCATTTTGAAGCAGAAATGCTGTATGTGAAAATCTTAAGTAGTCCACTGAATTAAGACTGCAGTCATGGGCCTGCTGTGAAGGGGTTCTGGCCAGCAGACATCATCAAATGGGCCAGCATGGGGCCGGGTGAGAATGCATCGTGGTCATGGCTTCTGGCTCCAGAACTGGCGCTTCTGCCCTCTACAATGATGTAAATCTATTTAAAAAATGTTTCCCTGTGGTTCTTAAGCCACGTGTTCTGTTCACTTTTGGACACTTGTTGGATGACGTCTAGCATCCGTACCTCATGAAATTCTTACCACAAATTCTTTACTGATTCCTCACAAAATATATGCTATGGCCATGGAGTTTCATTTTCAAAAATCAGATTAATGTGTAATTTCTCGCTGTAAAACTGCTGGATGTGTTGTTGGAAACAAGACTTTCCCAAACTGCTGTCTTGTGTCATTGAACAATTTAAAGTTCTTATTTGTAAAGTAAGTCCTGCGTGCACTGAGCACAGTGGCAGACCAATGCCCTGCTGTTGAAAAATGAAATTTTTTTTATGTATAATTACAACACACGCTAATGCCTTGCAAGGTCAGTCATTACTAGCTCACTTAATATGTGCAAGTGTGAGCTTGCCAAAATGGGACAAAATGGGACACTTAATGGGACACTTAAAAAAGATAATATTGATTTTCATCCATTTAACAGCATTATATAGCAACTAAAAAGAACTTAGGCCCTCATGGACTGGCTACTTTAGGGAGAACATGCTTTTAACAGCCTGTTTTATAGCACAAAACATTTTCCAAGTCATATGCTGTTAAGAACCACAGAAGTGCTGAGCAGGAGCCATGCGTAGTGAAATATTAAAGACCACAAAGGAAAAACGATCCGAGTCCAAATTTATCATTTTTGTATATTTTATATATTATATATTATTATAATATTTATAATAATATATAGTAACATTATATATTATTATAATATTTTATATTTTTTGCATATTTTTTCAGTGCTTTGTTTCTAAGATCGTTTTGAATTTTTAATTTATCATTTCTCCACAACATGAAATTGTGACTCTGATCATTTTTCCATTGTGGTCGTCATTTGTTTCTGCCATGCTGATGATATCAGTGTTGTGCATGCTTTTTAGGGTGAAGCAGAAGTAATGTCAGTATTTTTTTAATTTTGCTGTCTTATGTCTCCTTTGCACCGCGGACAGATTGGGTGCAAGATCACAGTGTTCCTGTTTATCTACTTCCTGACCACAAACTACTACTGGATCCTGGTGGAGGGCCTGTATCTCCACAGCCTCATCTTTATGGCCTTCCTCTCTGACAACAAGTACCTTTGGGGATTCATCTTGATTGGTTGGGGTAAGTCTGCCACCCCAAATCATTAGTCAAACAGTGATAGGATGTGCACTAAATCGCAAAGAGGTTTACTACATTCACATACGGCTTTGCAAATGGCTTGTGTTTAATCTGGCACCTTATGTACAGTGTTTTTGAGCTGTATACAACAGTGTTATGAATTACACTGGAAGTGCTTGTGTTTAGGTTGTTGGCCACACAGGTAACATGAAGCTTGAAGATATAGTGAGAAGGATTCTCCAAAAAAAATGCACAGACTCATACAAAAATGATCCCTCTGCATCATCATTCGTGACCTATTAGAAGAGTGTGATGGTGCCTGTATCTACAGGGACCCTGACGGCTGCCAGTATTTTCTCATATTTCCTTGTTTTGGATGTTTATGGTCATCAGCCTTTAGGCAGTGGGTGTGCAGGTCCCGCCAATAACAGCATGCAGGTGTGAGGGCGGGACAGAGAGCTGTACTGCAGCATTGGGCTTCTGGTGTTGTTGAGTTGGGGAAGAGGCGCCAAATTTGAGTTTAGTGTTTACAGTCTGCAACTGAAAAACCCTACTCAGAATATCTTAAGCTTAGTTTTTGTTCAACAAATTCTTGAAATCTCTCCATAAAGGTTCAAAATTTAATTCTAATAAACTAACCTCAGTCAGTTCCTTAATGGAACCCATCACCCTTAAAAAACATGAGCCCAAAATGGACATTTCCCAGAAGTAATTGGTGTACTAATATACAGGCCCAATTCTGAGAAAGTTGGCACATCATGGAAAATGCTAATAAAATCAAAAAGGACTGATTTGAGAAGTCCATTCACCTGCTACTATATTAAAACACATTATTTGATGTTCTGACAATTTAATTTAATTACTTATTAAAAATGAACAATGTGAGGACTGCAGCAATACAATTTGATCGCTGCAACAGAGACTTTACCACTATGTGTCATCACAATGTCTTTTAACTCCTTAAACTCCCAACTTTTTCACTTAGGGTTTTTACTCAAGTAGATTTAACATTAAAAAAAAACAGTTTTTTTTTTTCATATTGCAGAACAATGTCACTTACATATTCTGTATTTGCTGGTTGCAGTGCTTAACTGAAGCTACATCTCACTTATATTGAGAGAAATATTCAAACCCAAGATGCCATGTTTTTATGGCCACTGCATTACATCAAATGGAAAATATCCAGATCTTGTACATCATCTTATATACGTTTCCCTGGAATTCAACAGGACATATTTGGGATCATAGGAGACCTCAGGATCTCCACTTTAATTTGAAATAGACCTGAGGTTCCCCATTTGAATGGAACAGCTGCATTTGACAGACCCATACGAGTCTGTTCAGTGGACTTCAGTGGCCTCCCCAGTCACCAGAACTGAATCTAACAGAGATCCTTTGGGATGATATACAATTGGAGACTTATATCATGAATGTGTTGCTAACATATCTGCAGAAATTATGGGATGTAATAATGGCAAGATGGACTGGGATCTCAAGGGAATGTTTCCAACATCTTCAGGAACCTATACCAAAAGGACAGAGGCTGATCTGTGAGCAAATGGAGGCCCTACCCAGTATTAGCATAGTGTTCCTAATAATGTTCTCTGACTGTATGTGCACTCACATGCACCCATGCACACAAAAAAATCTATTTTTTATGCCCCCGCCATATATAGCCGGGGCATATAGAGTTAGCCTTGTCCGTCCGTTCGTACGGGTTGTTGTCTGTCCTCTTCCCTTCAAAAAACTACTGGAGAGAATTCAAGAAGCTTTGGTAAATGCTTTCAACATAGATCGAAGGTGTGCTTCTTATATTTTGTTTAAAAAAATTGGATAATTTCACAACTTTAGGGGCTTCACAAACTTTCACTGGCGGCATCCGTGTCCAAAGGCACAAATTTTCTAGTTATCATAAAATTTTTGATTATTCTAGCATCATTAACTGCAAAGACTGCAGGGTGAATCGAAGTATCCACTCGAAGGGAAAAAAAATGCGTAACTGAAATCGAAATTGTTTCAATTTAAGCGCAAATATGTATTCATTTCCAGGTGTTCCGGCTCTCTTTGTCGCATCATGGGCCGTTGTCCGGGCAACGCAGGCAGATGCGCGGTGAGGCACTCATCATGTTCTCTCCACATTCTCCAGACCCTCTCATATTCCTGCGATGGGACCTTTGAGCAGAAACAAAAAATCAGTAAGATCAGGTGTACTACTTCTTAATGCAACCCTGATTCCAAAAAAGTTGGGATGCTGTGTAAATTGTAAATAAAAACAGAGTGCAATGATTTGCAAATCTTACAAACCCACATTTTATTCACAATAGAACATAGACAACGTATCATATGTTGAAAGTGAGACATTTTAACATTTCATGAAAAATTTTAGCTCATTTTGAATTTGATGGCAGCAACACATCTCAAAAAAGTTGGGAGAGAGGCAACAAAAGGCTGGAAAAGTAAGTGGTACTAATAAAAACAAGTTGGAGGACCATTTTGCAACTAATTTGGTTAATTGGCAACAGGTCAGTAACATGACTGGGTATAAAAAGAGCATTTTAGAAAGGCAGAGTCTCTCAGAAGTAAAGATGGACAGAGATTCACCAATCTGCAAAAAACTGTCTAAAAATTGTGGAACAATTTCAGAAAAATGTTCCTCAATGCAAAATTGGGAAGACTTTGAATCTACAGTACATAATATCATCAAAAGATTCAGAGAATCTGGAGAAAACTCTGTGCGCAAGGGATAAGTCCAAGGTCAATATTGGATGCTCGTGATCTTCGGGCCCTAAGGCAGCACTGCATTAAAAACAGGCGTAATTCTGCACTGCAATACACTGCATGGGCTCAGGAACAGTTCCAGAAATTATGGTCCGTGAACACAGTTCACCGTGCCATCTAAAAATACAATTAATGCATTAAAATGGACTGAGACAGAATGGAAAACTGTTCTGTGTTCAAATGAATCAATCATTTGAAATTCTTTTTGGAAACCACAGACACCGTGTCGTGCGGTCTAAAGAGGAGTGGGACCATCCAGCTTGTTATCAGCGCACAGTTTAAAATCCTGCATCTCTGATGGTATGGGGTTGCATTAGTGCCTATGGCGTGGGGAGCTTACAGATCTGGAAAGGCATTATCAATGCTGAAAAGTATATAAAGGTTTTACAACAACATATGCTCCCATCCAGACAATGTCTCTTTCAGGGAAGGCCTTGCATATTTCAGTAAAACAATTCCAAACCACATACTGCATGCGTCACAACAGCATGCTTCCGCAGTAGAAGAGTCTGAGTGCTGAACTGGCCTACCTGCAGTCCAGACCATTCACTAATAGAAAACATTTGGTTCATCATAAAATGAAAAGTCTGGCACAGAAGACCCAGGACTGTTGAGCAGCTAGAATCCTACATCAGACAAGAGTGGGACAGCATTCCTCTCCCAAACTTCCAGCTATTGGTCTCCTCACTTCCCAGACGTTTACAGACTGTTGTTAAAAGAAGAGGGGATACTAAACAATGGTAAGCATTGCCCTGTCCCAACTTTTTTTTAGATATTTTGCTGCCATCAAATGCAAAATGAGCTAATATTTTCATAAAATGGTAAAATGTCTCACTTTCAACATCTGATATGTTGTTTATGTTCTATTCTGAATAAAATGTCAGTTTATGAGATTTGCAAATCATTGTATTCTGTTTTTATTTACATTTTACACAGCATCCCAACTTTTCTGGAATTGGGGTTGCATGAGTGAGGGTTGTTTCAGATCCTTAACTTTGGGCTCTTAGAATTAAAATGTTTTGTCGAGAATCCGAACAAGTGTTCTCAATATCAGAACTTTATCCAGATGAGAAGCATTTGTATGGTTAGGCAAATTCTGCTTTTTGACAGGACAATGCACCGCATTCATTTATTTCTGCTTGGCTGGGATACAAAGTAAATTACAAAAGTCCTCACCTCCAGCAGGTTCACTCTTTAGCAGCAGGCTTTTAATTATATTAGCAAAAACACCACATATTTTCCATCCCCTCCCAAACAATCTTTCTGCCGGCTGCTCTTTGAATAAATGTTTACATTTTAATCGATGCAAATACTTGCAGCCCTTGCAACCACCTAAAAACACCCTTGTAACCACCAAAAAACAAGCTAGCAATCCAGCTTAGTGTCAGCCTTTCAACAGCAGCCATACAGCCATGTTTAGCTTCAAGCTTACATTACATTGGCATTCTTCTTTCCTTTGCCATCTTGCCAATTCTTTTTGCATGCATTCTAGGTATCATTCAACTTTTGAATCCCATTAAAACTATACAAATTCATTCAATTCAAATTCAAGCCAGCAATGATGTGTAATATCAGCCATCAATGAAAGGATGCAGTTTTGCTCTTCACCTTCGTCTACAATTGCATTCAAAATTATAGAACCCCCGAGCCCAGTCCTCATGGACAATGGCCTCCAGTTCACTAATATTCTAGGGTTTGCATGCTGCAACTGTCTTCTTCAAATCCTACCAGAGATTTTTTTATGGGGTTCAAGTGAGGCGACTGAGATGGGCACTCTAGAATCTTCCCAGACTTCTTCTGAAACCAAGCCTTGGTGGATGTTGAGGTATGCTTAGGATCATTGTCCTTTTGGAAGGTCCAATGATGCCCAAGCGTCAGCTTCCTTACAGACAGCATGACATTTTCTCCTTGGATATCCTGGTACTTGACTGAATCCATCTCGCCCTCCACACTTTGCAGATTTCCAGTGCCAGAGAAAGCAAGGCAGCCACAGAGCATCAAAAAGCCACCACAATTCTTCACTGTAGGCAGGGTGTACTTTCCAGCATATGCTTCTTTATTCCTCCTGCAGACATACCACTGATTCATAAGCCCGAAATATTCCAGTTTTGTTTCATCACTCCACAGAACAATATCCCCAAACTTCTGAGGCTTATTTACATGGTTTTGAGCATATTGGAGCTTGTACTTTTGGATCAGTCGTGGTGTATGTATTGGAGACCTTCAACGTTTAGTATGCGCCCTACTGTGCAAACTGAAACCTCAGTGCCTCCTGCCTCCAAGTCTTGCTGCGGGTCTCCTGCAGTCACTCGAGGGTTTTTGACCACCCGTCTCCTCAGGAATCTGGTGACAGCCATTGATAGCTTCCTCTTTCTGCCACATCCTGGTACTGTAGCCACTCCTCCTTTAACTCTGAACTTGCGAACTATGCTTCCAACTGTATCTCTACGAAAATTCAATGCCTGTGCTACCTTTTTGTATCCTTTTCCTTGTTTTTGTCAGGCAATGATCTCCTCTATTATCTTTTTGGACAATTCTTTTGACAGCCATATTTCTAATATGCAATCAAATGTCACTGTCAAAAAACCCCTAGCGAGTGGAAGTATTTGATGTATTCTATCACAAGCAGACCTGATGCTACTAATTAAGATCTTGATTTGCTGCATTAGGTGTGCTTGAGACAACACCTGATTTGCAAATATGCTCTTATGACAGATTCTATTCGGGGGGTTGAATTATTTTGAGACTGCAGTAATCATTAAAAATGGCATTTTGAGTTAAATTTGGAAAAACCACTTGTAATATTAGTTGTGTTGAGCTATTTAAAATGTTCTTGTTTAATCTGTTTATCACAAACTGCTGAAAGTTTGTAAATTTTGATATTAAACCCAATTTGCAATGGGGGTTGAATAATTTTGATTGCAACTGTATATTTAACATTCTTTATCCCATTTCGACCTTTTCAAGTCATTCAAAGGCTAGTAATCCAGTTTAGTGTCAGCCTTTCAACAGCGAGCATTCACAGATCAATTTCTTCAGAAATTGGATTCTCTAGTTTTAAACCAACACTATGTAGTTTTTTCACTCTCAAATATATATTTCCAAGATCATTCTGGCGATACATCAACTCACAATAGGTTGAATGACACCTTTGTCATGGCTCGATCGCGCCTGCGTCGCCTTCACTGGCACTATGTAACTTCGGGTTTCGGGTAGGAACCCAGGCCCAAAAAGAACTACAAACTTACTTACTGCTTTACGGCATACGTCACACAATCCCCCTCCCCCACGGCTCTCAAGACCAGCGAGCGAATGTAGAATGAAGCAGAGTTGGAAGTGGTTGTAATGGCTGAAGCAGCGAGGCAACCGAAGAAGGCAAAGGCATTGTCCGAGGAGACATTTAGCTAGTTCTCATGCTATCGCTAGCTGGCAAACATTGCTAAACTAGTCGCCAGCCGAAATGTTTGATCATAAACGTGTCCATCACTCCCGTATAGAGTACTAAAGGTAGAGGATTTGTCGTGTTTTATTTCGGAAGGATAAGGTGATGATCTGGGTTGGCATGTACTCATGTCATTTCAGGGATTTTCTGTTTTTTTTTTCCCCAGTTTTAGGTTTCATTCCTGACATTCAAAGTGCATGCATAAAATGCTGTAAAGGGCCGTCCACACTGAGAAAGATAACTATAATGATAACCATAACCATAACGATTTGAGCATCAACACTGATGAACGATATTGTTGTGTAAACATTGATGTTGTGCATTCCAGCTGTGTCAGAGCCCTTTTTTCTCTGCGATGTCATCTGCCATGTTGAAGGAATGTGACGCCCTGTAAATTCCGACGGATTTTGATTGGCGCTCAGTTTTTCTACCGTGCATAAAATCGCTCTGAAAGTGACCACAACGATGTCGTTTGCCATTATCATTGTTGTTATAGTTGTAGTGTGGACTTCGCCATCTACGTGAGTTAGACAGATTTTTAAGTTTCCCTTACCTGGTCTGAAGACATGGTTGATCGTATCGCACATTACATGTCCTGCTTCTGAAAGTTCGCTGGTGTCATTGGCTTGTCAACAAATGTAGACAGATTTTACGACAGTTGTTACAGACAATACCGTTTATCAACTGTAGGGGGACACCGCGAGCGAATCCGGCGAATACTACATAGTGTCGCTTTAATTTATAAGTACACTTGAAGCTCAGCATGGATTGACACCTGAATGCATTGGTGACTTTGTTAACAAAGTAAGAGTGCCACTTGTGAAAATAAACAGCTAAAGCATTTAAGATTGTTTTATGAAACATATGATATAGTTTTTCATTGCGTTTGCTTCTTTATTTGACTAGCTTCCTTATAAAATTGTCGTCTTTCTCATATATTTCCAAATTATCTGTGTACCACCATAGTACTGGTCGCAGATAGTCAGTTTTTGCTTTTTTTTAATTAATCATCTTGCGAATTTCTGCCCGATGGCAGGCCATTAAGCATAATTGTATTTACATACTGTCAAATATTGTGCTATGTTTGAGAACTATATACCATCTGAAAGTGGGAGGACTTCGCATTCTAACTGCATAAGACATTTCATGATGGAGATACTACAGCAAAAATACTGTTTCAAATTTTGTTGTTACAACCCACAGCCTGACTACACAGTTACATAGGTTTCATTGTACAGCATTGTTCAGATCCGTAAAAATATGCTCACATCCACGTTTACACCTTGGTCGCGGCCAAGCAATCAAAACCTGCTGGTTTGGCTTGGAAAAACATCCCAATTACTACTTTGACATAGAGATAGCTGCTACGCATCTTAGTGAGTTTCACTATAATTTGCCTGATTTACTCATGATTCAGTGCTGTAGATAGTACAGTGGCCCTTTCAGAACAAAATAAGTGCTGCACTGGCTATTATTTGCCGATCTAATGGAAGAGTGAGTGTTTTAGCCTATCAGCCCTCATTCCAATGTATCTGGAAAATCAACTTCTTTTAGTTTACACAGTCAGCCAGCGGTCTGGAAATTCCAAAAGGCAGGGTGCGTTTGTTAACCAAGGGATACGTTTTTACGAATTGAATTGTTTCAATGGTGTCTGACTAGGGGGGATTTTTTCAACGATGCAAAGGAGTTTTCAAAGAGACTTTATGACGCATATACCATCACACACCTGCACTAGGAATTGGAAGAGTATATTGGAGTGACAACTCAGCTACAGATGGGGGAAAAAATCATTAAACGAGGAAGTTGTAAAACTATTGTAAATCCGAATGCGACTGTGACGGATAACAGAGGGAAATTAGGAGTCTCGAAAATTGCTGAAACACACATGGGTACCTCTAAGAAAAAAACTCATTCATTCAGAAGTGATAATCATTTTTGGTTTCAGTATCATAATATTTAAACCTGCTATGGTTTAAACATTGAGCTTTGGCTTTATTATTTTTCTCGGCTGAGGAGGCTTGGTGACAGCACCACAGAGGCAGAGGAAAACAATAATTCTGACTATTTGAGAGCAATCTACTGAGTGTCACCTTTCAGAAGAGACCATGATTATGACTGTAGTCAAAGTGGTTCAAGAACTGTAAGCACATTAGTTCGGGTGGAAATGTACTCAAAAAAAGGTGAAACGTCAAGGCGTTAAACCCTTCATCTGGTTTGTGATGGTTGATGATTTTTATTATTATTTAAGCTGAGAAAGTATGATATTTATGCTAATTTAATTCACTGAGGACTTAAAAGCCCCATATGTTACTCATTTATGAAAACTTAAGACAGTTCCTTGATTTCTTTATGCACAGTTGTCATGCTTGCAGCGAATAAATACACTATTACAGCATTTAAAACCAGTCTCTTGTCTCTCAGCTTGTTCCTTCAAAAACAATATGCTGACAGGCTGTGAGCTAAAAAAAAAAAAAAAAAAGGAACGTTTCCATTAAAAATACATTTTAACCACTTTTTCTTTCTTCCATTGCTTGCAGGGGAAAATAGGTTTATTTTCTTCTTTGTTGCAAACTACTGAGGATTTAATATGCTTGCTTTTAGCCCTAGCCAGGATCCTGTTATAATCCTGACAAGGAACCAAACAGATTCAGGGTACAATCCACAAGGGAGAATTTATTAACAGGAATACAGTAATAGAAGAGAGAAGGCCATGGCCTAAATTAGAAGAGGGGTAGTCCAGCTAAGTGGGTAATGACAGGAGAGGGTAGAGGCTAGTTCACGCCCATACCAGTGGCTGTCCTTAGCGGAAGCCACATCCAACACATCAACTATGGGAAAACACCTTTGTTTACAATTAAAGGTCTTTTTGCAGGACTTGACAAGCCCCACTTCTTTGTGACAATCAATTTTATTGGCTTCATCTATGCGTGGTCATGAGGTTTTGACTCATCAGTGTATATTGGAAAGAGACGTTGCTGCTGACTTCTTGATGTGAAATTAAATCGGTGTTTTGAGCAGTGCAAAAATTAGTGTTCATCAGGGTCTTCGGGGTAAGCTCCATTTGGTAGCTTCTCCTTATAATGAAGTAAATATAGCATACTAAGCGCAAACATTGCCTAATATTTCATTTTTGGCAATTGGCTGTTTTAACCCATTTTATACAACACACATCAAGGTGTAGTAATGTGCAGATTTCTCTTTGTGCAGTGAGTTCAAGAATCAAGTGTCCTTCTCATAAAACCATAACAATACAGTATTAGAGACTTCAATCTTCTCATTTCTATTTTAAGCTGGTCCTATCCTGCAAGGTAGTCCAAATTAAACTACTCTCTGCTGAATACTTTTCATGTTCTGACAAAATGTGACAATAAACAAATGTTTCTAAATCGAGCTTGAAATGACGTTTTATTCTTTGATATCAATTTGCTGAATGTTTCAAGCATTCACACAAAAGCACTCTCCCCTCCCTCCCTCTCTCTCCCATTTTCTTTCACTACCTCTATCCATTTCGCTGCAGATGCTGGGAGTTAAGTGCCGGCAATATTAAATGGATATATCAGGTTCCCATTTTAACTGCAATTGGGGTGAGTGAATAAAATACCACAATTTTCTGAGAACAAATGAACTCACTTCTCAGAATGGATGAAACTAGTGATTGTTGCTCACAAAATTGACTTTTAAAAACGGTTATTTTTGGGGGATTAACAGACCACAGGGGGTTTGTTTGCATGACATTTGTAGCTGTATCTTTAAAATATTCCTGCTTCGTGGTTTGGCGATTAGATTAGTCATGTAGCCTTGCCATTCCAGGGGACAAATTGTTAAACATGGATTCAGCAAGCATCATGGGAGCACCTCCTTATCACAGCTTGTCAACAACAGTTGAGTGAAATCTTGGGGAGTCAGTACCCTGAATGTTCACAAAGCATACATTTCGTCCACTGTGGAGAAAGCAACTCTCTTACGCTTTGGACAGCAAAGTAATGCGTCACCACAGCCAAAGAAAGAATACACACACATTGAATGTGTTTTGAAGTGTTTGTCTGGTGCTGCTGTGGGAGTGTAAGGCTTTGGCAGTTAATTAGCTCGCCTTTAAGAAAGTACAGAGTAGAGAGGAATTAATTATGCAGAAGATCGAATGTACCCCTTCATTTTTTCCGGTCAAATCAGCCACTCAGTGAGCGTCACAATAACGTAGAGAAAATACTTAGCGACGCATTCAATAACTCTGCAAATAAAATTTCTACATTTACCAATATAATCAAATGATATTCGAGTTCTATATGCATATCGGTTTGAAGATCTTATATGGGTTGAAGATTTCTGGCTATACAGTACTGTGCATAAGTCATAGGCACATTTAAAACAGTTTTATTGGGCAAATATGCTTGTAAAAATGAATGCAATTTCTGATAAAGGTTTCTATTGACTGAGAAATGTACTATATAGAGCTGTAAACTATTAAAAACTAAATCAAACCAATATTTGGTGTGACTGTGCTTTGCCTAAAAATTTGGGACACAGTCTTGTTGTACTATAGTTTTATATGATGATTTGCTTTTTGTTTGTTCCATGCAGAGTGGAAAACTTGCCACCATTCTTCTGCAGACTGAATGTTTCACGTGCATCTCTACCTCCAAGTGATTGCTGATAACAATGATGATGTTGACATCTGTCAAGACTATATTATCTGTATCAACTGCTTTTAATGAAATAAAAACATTTATTTATAAAACTATTTTTTAAATTAGCTATTTAAATTTCAAATATACTTTTTATCTTCAGCAGCTCCAATGTGGAAAACAAACAGTAAACATCTAAAGCCAGATTTTAATGTTAAAAAATGTAGGGTGCCTGAGACTTTTGCTAAGTACTGTATCTTAAGCCGCGTTTCCATTGGGGTACTTTCGGTATAGTACCCTTGGAACCGTGCTTTTGGTACCAAACCCCTAGATCTGGTTTGCGTTTCCACTGCAGACAGTACCCTTAAATGTAGGCAGGGTTTTTTTTTACTGGATGATAAAATACAACGCAAACACGCGAATACACGCGAAACGCATTGACTTTGAATGTAATCTGTCGTGTGAAAAATTTGTTTCTCGTCCAATGTGAAAGCGGCTTTAGCTGGCAACCTTTTTATTCGGCACATTTCAATGCCAGCTAGCGAGTTAAATGTTCGCGGTGCGACTCCAGCCAAATTACTTTGCATAATAATGGCTTACACATTTTGAATTGACTAAATTTAAATGCATGAAATATGCATCTGCTACTCCTCATTGCTCCATGGCGTGTTGTTGCGAACAGACATTTCCAAAAATGTTTTTCTCAAAACGGTAGGCGAGATGGGTGTTTTCCTGCCGTTTCCTTATGGAAGTCGCGCTAGAGTGAAGATTCTGTTGGCCAATCAACAGATGACAGTGATGACGACTCCCGACCAATACAGAAGGCATGTTTTAGCTCCGCCTCATTAGTATCGGATGGTAACCCTTGGTACCCCAACCGGAGGGGTGACGAAAAATGGGAACGGTTAGGAATGGTTCCAAAGGTACCATCCAAAACTTTTGTAATGGAAACGCTCTGAAATGTGACATGAACCGTACCGAACCGAACCGTTCCGCTTGATGGAAACGCGGCATTACACCTGGCACAAAATATTGCCGGGTGCAACACAAGTTTCTTTGCCTGTGTAGGCCGGATGCAGTAGTCATTTTTCCCATCAAGCAGGTTTTTTTTGATAGCAAATGTACTTGTGCCACTCTGAGTGACCATGGTCTTAAAATGAGATGTGGTCAGGTGCATTTTTGACACATTGCTATCCTGAGGCAGCAGAAAGCAATTGCGTGTTTGCCCAACAAAAACCTGGTCTTCAGTCAGCGTTCAGCAATTATTGTTTTTTTAAAGGAACATTATGAAGATAGTGCGCTATGTAGGCTGTTGCGGTGGCAAAACAAACACCGACCACCGAAACCGAAAAAAAAAAACACCAGTACAACCGGATGCACCGGTTATTAGGCCGCTATTTATTATTTTCCAATTGTAACTAATTTTGGCGCTGTTTTTTATGGGAATAAAATTCACAGTTTTCCGTGTGTTTTCCATGCTGCCGGCGGGTGGCGATATAATGGCGCTTTGACTATGCGAACAATGCCCCACCTTTATCATGTGTTAGCGCGTCATGGCAATAACATGAAATAGAAATATTTGGGGCATATTGTCCGGTCATCAGCTAAAATTGTTCTGGTCGTAGGTTTGCTTAAATTAATTGATTCAGCCATGGAAAAGCATCTGAAGGACTTAAAAACAACAGCTACTGCTTCAAATAATACATAAATTTCACAACAGTGATGAAGCCAGTATTAAACCTGAGCCTCCTGCACTATTTAGGGAATCGGAGCACTTTGACCGAGGCCTACAAGATGCAAAATAATAGAATGGGTAACTTTGCATATCAATGCTGAATGATATATTCAGGTTTTGGAGCAACATATTCAGCCATCCACATGTTTTTTATAGGGAATACCTTGCCTATTTAACCCCTTTGCGCAGAATACAAAATTATGACAATTTTTCCTGTTGTGCATGAGTCTGTTAAAGCTTGTCACAGAGACTTTGGAAAATTATTCCAGTGAAGCAAGACATTTAGAAATTCAATCAAAGAATTGTTGAGAAATTAAATTTGGAATTTACGGACGCTGGCGTATATATCTGTGCAAAGCGGTTAAGTAAGACAATGTCAAACCACATTTTGGATATATTACAGGAACGTGGCTCCATAGTAAAAGAGTTTGGATGCTAAACTGGCCTGTCTGCAGTCCATACCTGACACCCACTGAAAACATTTGGTGGATTATGTAACAAAAAAATATGACTGAGGTGGTTTCAAAATCTGATTTGTGGTCTTAGTACTATTTTCAATTAAATATAGAGTTAAAATTATTTGCATATCATTGCATTTTCTTTATTTACATTTTACGCAGCATCCCAACTTTTTTGGTGATGAGGTTGCATTACGAGAAGCATTTGACATTTGAATATGTAAAAGTATTATTCAACTTTTTATATTTGCAATTATAGTGCAAGTAGTTTTTTAACAATCTTCAAAAAGAGAACAGCCTTTTATGTCAAACAGTGACACAAGTGAGCGCTTTCAAATACAACAAATGTGTCATTATTGAAGCATAAACAAAAAAGTAAACAACTGATTGAAAGTTAAAAAAAAAGAATCTTTTGGGCTATGTCACGCATGGACATGAACCATATTTTTGAGCTATTTATTCGTATTCCTTGCTTCAGATGTTAATTTGGCACCTTTTGTATTGCTAAATGTCACTGCCTTCTTTTGTTACAAGTTGCAAACATCATAAGTTAGGGCAAAAAATAGATAGAGATCACATCCTTGACTTTTCTGATATACCGGTGGGCTAACTTATGCTATCTTTGGCGAGTATGGTGATGAGCATTAGAAAGCACAATGCAACAATGACTGCCCTTGTGGAACTGTAATGCTGTGGAGCCACTCAGGAACAGCAACAAAAATAAAAATAGAAGTAAAGTTAGCACTCTGGAATATAGCAACGGTGGTTTCTGCTATATCAAGGCAACATAAGTTTAGGGAGGCAGAATGGAAGTCTGTTTATTAATGCAATTTAGGACAGACATTTAAAAATCATGCCTTTGGATTAGCGTGTTGATTCTTTTGCCAACACTAGCGCCTCAAGAACTGTTATTTATGTGTAAGTGAGATGACCACAGGGGCTCAAGATTACTTTGGCAAACCATTGTCATGCACTACAGTAGACAGTTAAATCCATAAATGCCTATCAAAACATAACTGTGCTAATAGGAAGCTAATGTTAACAGTGTCCAGAAGCGCTCTCAACTTCTCTGGGCTCTGAGGCATCTGGGATGGACCGTCACACAGTGAAAACATTGTGGTCAGACAAATCAATATTTCCGGTTTTTTTGGAAAAAATGGACGCCATGCACTCCAGACCAAAGAAGAAAAGGACCATCCAGATTCTTTGAATCAACAAGTCCAAAAGCTATTCTCTCTCATGGTATGGATTTCTGTCCATGCCCTTGAAAAGGTTAACTTGAACTTCCATGAAAGCATCACTAATGATGAAGAGTACACTGCAATGACATTGTCTCCTTGGACGCTCATGCAATAAAAGGCCACCCCAAAATGTCAAATTTTGTCAAAAGTCATCATGCCTCAGATGTCTCAGGTCATGCGGGAACGTGCCATTGGCATGCTGGATGCAGAGATGTCCACCAGAGCGGTCGCTGTGCAGCTGAATGTTAACTATCGGACGATCGGCGGTTTGAGAGTTCGTTTCCGACAGACGGGCAGTACTACAAATCGACCTCATCCACTTCGGCCATGTGTGACCACACTATCACAAGATCGCTACATCCGGCTCGTCCACCTGCGGGATCGGCTCAGATCAGCAACACGCACAGCGGATGAGACCGTTGGTCTGCACAACAGATGCATCACACCACAGACAGTCCGTAACCGCTTGCGAGAAGCCAACTTGCACGCTCGGCGTCCTCACCGTGGTCTGGATCTCACCGCTGTCCGGCGTCAGAACCGACTTGCATGGGCAAATGCACACGTTCAATGGCCCTTGGCACGCTGGAGAAGAGTGCTATTCACAGACGAATCCTGGTTCCAGTTTTTTCTTAATAAAAACTCAAAAATTTGGCATGGGGCGTTTATATTTTTGTTCAGTGTAGATTCCCTTGATGTTTCTGATTGGCTGGTTGAATACTGGCAATGTCGTCTGTTGCCCCACCTCCACAGTCACTGATAGAACTTGGGTGTATTCAAATCCCTGTTGGCAACACTCAGGTTGACTCGACACGAGAACGACGTTCCGAACAGCCGAGAACCAACACGAGAACGCGTTCTTGCCACTCCCCACTTTTTGGAGAGTGCGACGAGTGTCGTCAAGAACAAAGATGGCGGACGCGGGAGATACGCATGTGAAATTTTCATCAATTTCACCGATTAATCTTGTTAATAGCCCTCTATTCATGAGAATGATTAGTTTCAGTGGCAATTAACTATGTATAGAAGCATGAAGTGACTTTCAGGCCCGGTTACTAGGGTTGATCTTGCTGAAATTTTGTAAAGACCGTCGGTATCGCAATAATTCAATTCAATTCAATTTTATTTTGCATAATAATAATCCATGGGCTAGCCTGAGTTGGAGACGGACATCCTTCACGGCCGCCATTTTGCCGCTGAACGAGAACACCCGAACTGGCACTTCCGTGTTCGGAACGGAACGAAAAACCCCGCACCTCGCACTCGTGTTGACTCGTGTTGGGGATTCGAATACGCCCCTTATGTCAACCGGAGGTTCTTTACCGCTCGCATCGATTATCTGTCAGCTGTGTTGAACAGCGATCTCATTAACTTTGGATTGTAGAATTAGTTTCTATTAATATACACAAATATACCACACCATAATTTAAGTTTATATCTTTATTTGTACTCTTTTCATATTTCATCGTTGACACAGTCTTTCAGTTAACATAAATGGATATGCTAGTAGGTATGCTGTTAGCTTGGTTGTCCACAACCACTTTTTTCTTATTCGCAGTGTCTACAGATACGGCAGTTTTAATTGGTACGGCAGTCGATTTGAAGGGATTTGGATACGGATTAGGGATTATGGTTAAGGGAAGGGTTAGGTTAGGGGTCAGGGTTAGGGTGAGGGTTAGGGTCAGGGTGAGGTTTGGGCAGGGTTTGAAATGGGGACTGCCGTACCTCTCTACATTGAAATGCATTGGAAAACTGCCGTACCCGTAGCAACTGCCTTTCTTATTTGCGTACGAGTTAGTTCAAAGGAGAAGAAAAAAAAAATGCGTCGATTTATAATCACCGAAGCATCTACTGGCTCAAAAACGTCTGGTGTAAGACGTACTCAAGAGCACACAGAGCGCGCCCTGATTATATATAGCCCTGATTTGTCACTTTAAACGCCATCTCGCACACACGACCTCTTTCACCATTGATTAGCAGCTTCTTTCACCTAAAGAACAAACTGACAGTTCCGCCTGAGACATGTAATTTCATAGCTAGTTAAAGCAGCATTATCCTTCCATGCGTGCTATAGCGTATTACATTACTCCAGATAAAACGCTATTCGTCTTCCCACCCTGCTGACGCTAGTTAGGGGAAATGTTTCTCATCATTTTTATACTTAATCTCTGTGATTCGGTTTTTGCTAGCTGACGATTGCTCTTGTGCTTGCCGAGTTGCAAGTTCGCCACTCTTTAAGTTAAAGAAGCTGCTAATCAATGGTGAAAGAGGTTGTGTGTGCGAGATGGCGTTTAAAGTGACAAATCAGGGCTGTAAGAGCTTCTCCAGTAGGCATCATAGCTAGCTAGCTGTACCTAAGCGATTGCTTTTAGACTCACTAGCAAGCTAGCTAACGTCTCTGAAATCTGCAAGCATACTTGGGTTGCAGTTGCACAACACTGCCGCGAAGCCTCGGATAAGTTCATGCTTATCACAGCTAGCTCAGTTAATAGAGTTGGGGCAAAAATCAAATCATATCGCTTTAATGTGATGATCATTTACAAATATTTTCTTTAGTTAACGTTACTAGCTGCCAAGATGGCTACATCCAAAGCGCAACATAGCCTCATGCGCGATGCCACACAATACATAAGCAGCCTAGCCATCATGACATTATCAGTAAGCCTCCGTGCGTACAAGCGCTACCCAGAAGCTTATTGGTTGGTATGCAAATAAGGAACATGGTTTCCGCTAGCGACCCTAATGAGTGACGTCCTAGCGGAAGACCCGCCTTGATGAGACGCTGGCAGATTGCATTTTAATTTTCATTGTGTCCCAAAAAGAGCGTGGTGACATGTATTTGAAAATGCAATGGACTGGGAGGCGCTGTTTCCCTTACTGCGTTTGAATATTGTCCCATGTATTGCAGGATAAGTCTTTGAAAATGAAATGTCAAATGTCGTCATCATTATTATATCATTATTATTTCCAAGTGATTAGAAAACAGCATTTTCATTATCATGTTGACCCTAAAAGAGCGTGATGACATGTAAATATAAATGCTATAGGCTGGGGGTGCTGTTTTGCTTATTGCATTTGAATATTGTCCACTGTATTGCGGAGCATGACTTTGAAAATTAAATGTCAATCAGCATTTCATTATCATTTGAATATAGTCAGAGATTTCCCATATGTGTATGTGAAAATTAAAGTGATAATTGGATTAATGCATTTTCAATTTAATATTGTCTCAGATAACTCACTCATAAGTGGAAAATTATAATGTAATAGTGGAATTACATTTTTATTTGAATATTGTCCACTATGAGCTTTCATAGTTAGTATTAAAGCCGCATTTCATGCAGATGTTTCGCTTAAGGTCCTCCGGCATTCAACTCAAGTTCGTACCGCTGTCGATCATGGTTAGAGTACTCAGTAAAGCTAGATGCACACTTCTCTTTCCCCTGACGAAAGTTTGCGGCTACAAATGACAAAAATATCACGTTCAATATACGAGGTTTCAATAATTGGAAAACGGCATTAGAGTCTGACGGGATTCAATTCACATGCCTCTAGCCCAGTGGTTCTCAAACTCGGTCTTCGGGGACCACCGTGTGTGCTGGTTTTCATTGAAACCACAATTGCAATCCCAGAATTCTGTTAAGACGTTGATTTGTTTTAATTGGTTGGATTTTTTTTTTCTTTTTTTACCCTCTAACTTCTCTTTATGAGAGAAATGCCATGCCTGCCATAGGAAATGAAAGCCCCATCTCCATATTGTGTTTATAAATAATGCTGCAATACAAGCAATTACTGTCACTTTTAGAATATATGTTAATCCTGCTCATGGCTTTCAAATCTTTGAATAGACTTGGGCTTTCATAAACAACAGACATGTTAGAATAGTTGATACCTCTGTGAGCTTTTTTTTTTTCTTTCAGTACTAGGCTTTTGGTTGTTCCTCGGCTAAGAGTTGATAGTTACGATACTTCAATCAGTATTTTTGAGGAGACTAATGATCCGATTGGTCGGCGTAAAGACCTGCTCATTTATGAAATCTACGTATACTTACATTTTTTTTACAGCTGAACTTCTTCCTGTTTGTAAATATTGTACGAGTGCTGGCCACAAAGATTCGAGAAACAAATGCTGGATGCTATGACACAAGGAGGCAGTATCGGTAAGTTGTCTGGATTCATTGGTCGTCTTCATAAAAAACAACTGGTAAATAATTTTAACCGACTGAAAAATGCTTGTGCCGATCGTGAGCAAGGAAATTAGAAAAAAAAGAAAAGAAAAATTGACTATACACACACACACACATATATATATGACAACGTATTTTAAACCCATTTAGTGACATACCAGAACATGATTAATCATAAAATAAAAAATTTAAGCATGCGTAAAATCATAAAATAATACAGTTGTGGAAAATGTCTAAAACAATGAAATTAAGTAAGAGCATGGCAAAATTGGCAAAAGAAAAATGAGTGCATAAGTAATTAATGTTTGTAAAGTACAGTAATATTAGACCTTGCGTTTATTAGTGGGAAGCATTTGTCGCTCTTTGTGCAGGAGCATTTTCGTTCTCAGCTACACAATGTGCACAGAGATTACATGCACTTCAGTTTTCTCACAATCACTCTCTTCACTACTATTTATTGGTCTGTCATTTATTTTCAAATTTACATTTTTATCATTACAAAGTACAACATAAATGTCGATACAAAGCAAAGGTCTTTCCTGAAAAGTATTTGAGAGGTCAATTTCAAAAAAAAAAAAAATATATATATATATATAAAATTTATTTATTTACTTTTTTTGTGCGCAGCGTGTTATCTGAATTAATTCTTAATCTAATGACAAGAAGTATGACTTAATAAGTTAATAAGAATAAACAATGTGAAAGGTTTGCTCGCAAACTGTGTTCATATGTTCATATATTCAAGGTACATTTATAATGAAAATAATGATCTAAAGATCATGAAATATACAGTCCTTAAGGAAGTAAAGTCTGTTTTTTGTGAGTATTTTGCAGACACCCTTTCTCAAGGCCAAATGCAGCCAGAAACAGCCATATTATATAATATGATATGTGTGCACTGCAAAGCAATTTCCCCCTCAACAATATGATTCCACTTAATAAAGGCAGCAGCATCACTTTATTATAAACATCACGATTATAACGCTGGAACAGGTTCATGGCCCTTTGTGAAAAACATGCATACAACAGATGTGCAAATTAACAGTTCCTGGTGTTAATTGGGCAGATTGTGTGCGGAGATGTTTTGCAGGCATGATGTAGATCTAAGCCTCGCTGTATTTTCTGGCCTCTCCTCTCTTCTCATTTCCTTTCCTACCCTCCCTTCTCTCTCTATCACCTCTGCTCTCTTTCTCTTTTCTTTTATCCCTTCTGCTCTAATCCCTCCCTCCGCTCCTCTTCTCCTTCCTCTCTGCTCTTCACTAATCCTCTGCCGGAATCAGGAAGTTGGCCAAGTCGACCTTCGTGTTGGTGCTGGTGTTTGGCGTCCACTACATTGTATTTGTGGGGATGCCGCACACCTTCAAGGGGACGGGCTGGGAAGTGAGGATGTACTGTGAGCTCTTCTTCAACTCCTTTCAGGTATTAACTGTCATCCCTTCGCAATCCTGCTTTGATAAAAACCTGGGCAAGGAAACCTCCGGTGAAAGGGGCAGCTCTGTTACTCGCTGTTCTCTTGAGAATTTCCTCCGCTCCAGTGTGTTTGTACTACAGACACTGCCAAGCAATGAAAGACTTAAATGTATCTTTAAAAAGGGCATTGATTTGGTTTCAGATGATTGCTGAAGGTGCTACCCATTTAATCGTTCATGTTCCACTGTGTTTAATGAACTGGAACAAACTGTCCGAAAGGACTGATTTGACAAAAGAGAGTTTATGTTTCGTCCAAAATTTCAGCCCCTCTTTATTTCTATCTGCTCTCCGTCTGGCACCTTTGGCTTGGTCTGACTTTCAGTGACGTGAATAAGTAGCGTTATATTATAATGAAGAGTCTCTGCTGTGTGAAAGCACTGGTGTTAAATATACACTGATGAGCCGAAAGATGAGCCAAAACACAGGGATAAATTGACCATTGCAGGAAAAACAAGAAAGGTAAGAATAGTGATGGAAGGAGGGGAAAAAAGGAAAATTCACCATTGGCTGTTCCAATTCAGTATTTCACTTTCAAGACTATCAAAACGCACACATCTTTGTGGTTTGCCATTTTCAAAGGTCAAGGCACTTATTTCTTTCAAACAAAAATCTTCTTCTAATAGTGGCCTCAGCGCTTAGGGAGTGGGTTTTTTTTAATAATAATCTCATTCTCAACATTGTATGTTGTTTTTTGCAGGGCTTCTTTGTGTCTATTGTCTACTGTTACTGTAATGGGGAGGTGAGTGTCTATTGTTTTATTCATCTGCATGTACTGTTGCTGCACAACTGTGAGTTAGGAATAGGCACATTCTCACATTGTCATGTGGAGAATCCTTGTCTGATGGATGATTGGAATTCACATGTGATATAGTTAACAAAACTTGTCTGATTTCTGAACAATTGGTGTTCACATTTTAAATTGACTATTATATTGTTATTTTAGCCACTTTTGAACAGGCTCGAAAATGAATGAGGGCACTAAATTCAGACTTCATGTTTCGATTAATTTTACATTGTCCTCATCAAGGGAGTGAAAGACAAGCACAGAAAATATATTTTTTACGTAAAAATATTTGAGGGCGTAGACAACCCTAATTTTGAAGAAGTTGGCACATTACAGAAAATACAAACGAAATCAAAAAGGAGGGATTTTAAAAGTCCTTTCAACTTCTACTACAGTATATCTAAAATTATGCATTATTTGATGGATTAACTTGTGACTTCAAATGTTTATTGAAAATATATGTTTATTTCAAATCTGATGAGAGCAGCAGATTCCTATAAGGTTTGCACTGTATCTGGGCAATTAAAACTAATTATGATTGGACAAGTTGCAAGAATAAGGTGATGCAAAACAAATTATGTTAAACAGGTGAGGTTATCATCTTATGGTATAAAACAGGCCTCTAAGAAAGGCCCATAGTTCCTCTAGAGCAAAAGTGTGTGGAATCTCACCAATTTGCCAGATGTGTAAGCTTTTATTCAATCACTCTAAGAACAATTTTCTGAACTTGGCAGCGCATTACATTATGCAGTGCATAATGTACTTAAAAGATGGAAGGAATCTATTCAAATCTTGGTGAGAAAAGAGTAAGGCGAAAAACAACTCATGAGTGCACATAATTTCCAATCGCTCAGACATCAGTGTATTTATAACTGTCATGCTGTTTGGGGTATCAAGAAATACTTCAGGAAACCTTCCTCAGTAAACACCATGCCTGTATGCATCCACAGATGCCAAATAAATATGCTAAGCTGAAGCCATATATTAACGCTGCTTAAGAGCCCTGGTGACTTATCTGGGCTCTGGGCCTTCTCAGGCGGACAGTAGCACAGTGAAAGTGCGATTTTTTTTGGCTTGACAAGTCAAAATTTCAAGTTGATTCCTGGAAAAAAAAAAAAAAAAAACAGCTGGTGTGTTCTCCAGACTAAAGATGACGAGGACAGCCCAATATGTCATTAGTGCCAGGTCCAGAAGTCAGCGCCTGTCATGGAATGCAGTGTGTCGATGCACATGGCGTGGGCGAACTGCACCTCTGCGAGGACAACATTAATGCAGGAAGATATGTCTGAATTTGAAGAAGCATATGCCACCATGACCTAAACATCATCTGTTCCAGACGTCCTGGCATTTTCCTGCAAGACATTGCCAGACTGCATTCTGCATGGAGCACACCTGATAAACAGACTGCCTGCAGTCCTGATCTGTCTCTGACTGAGAATGTATGGAGCTTTATGAAGCAAAATATATGGTAACAAGGGCCCTGTGCCACTGCACAGCTGAAGGCCTGCATAATGGAGGAATGGGGGGGGAAAATTGCCAGACTTGACCAGCTGGTGTCTTCAGTGCCTGATCACCTCTCGAGTGCGATTAAAAGACTTGATGATGTTGCACAGTGGTAAACACAGTAGACACTGCCAACGTTTCTGGAGTCTGTGGCAGTCATCACGCAGTAGGTTTCCAAAAAAGCAATTAAATTTATGTTTGAACATAAAGTAATGTGTTGTACTGTTTTCACTGTAGTGGAGTGTGAACAGTCTTTTCAAATCTGTCCTTTTTGATTTCAATGATGTGCCAGATTTTTGGAATTGGGGTCATAAATGAATGTGAGAAAAGGAGTGTCAGTAAAGCTGTAAGGAGGCAGTTCAGTATTGCTTTTGAATACCACTGGTTCAGACATAAAGAGTACTGTCCACAGTGTAAGTAGGTTGCCAATCTTGAATTGTTGCAGCAACCGAATACCAAATAATGCTACCTTGTGATGACGCCAGTTTTAGCAGATTGTTCTTTTATATGAGAACTTATATGAGCAGTCAGCTTTTTGTTTCTATTTTTTTCTTTTTGTTTTTTAATGAGTCTGAGAGAGTCTTTGATTGTCTAATCAATTTTCTTTCATGTCTGAGGTGGAGAGAGAGCAGACAGGAGACGGCAATCAGGCAAAGAACAAAGAATTTTGATCCATTATTGAGCCAAAGAATGAGAAAAAAAAACATTGTATAAGACAGAGAAAAACTGATTGATCTACACTAATACCTGTACAATTAAAACTGGATTAAACTGCTCACTAACAAACTATTGGGTTTTACGTTTTATATCTAGTCTATTATAGAGTCAGTGAAAGCTTTAAGACGCACTGGCATCCTTGTGAAAATGCTATTCAATATACAATACTGGTGAATATATTTTTTTTGTCAGAATATAGTCCATGAAATAAAGCACCAGTCAGATGAAGCCACATCGCCTCACATGGGTGGCTGTCTCATGTTGTAAGCTAGGGGTTCCCAAACTCAGTCCTGGGGACCTGCTGTCTCTGCTGGTATTTGTTCCAACCATAATTGCAATCCCGGGATTTTAATGACATGTTAATTTTTCTTCACTATGCTTCTCATGATAATTGATTTTATTTACCTTTTTAACCAAATTATGTCAGAAAGAGCTCCATATTGCAGCTGTACTATAGTGTGGCTCTTTTAATTGAAGAATCACTTGGCTACTAATTGTGGACACATGCTCACTAAGACAAACTATTTATTTGGTGGTTAAAATTTAAAGACAATGAGTCACTTTGGTTTGCCGCTATTTTTGCATTTGGCTTCAGAAAAACCATAAAGGGGAACTCAGGGCTAAATTATAATGCTGTTTTATACAATCATAATTGGTAAATAAATATTGTAAAATACAAAAATATGGAATTTTTGTTTTCAAAGACAAGATAAATGAGGTTTTATTCCTCATAATTAGTTGTCGTCTGCTTCAACGGTCGCATGATAATGACGTAACGTTGCCCGAGAATGACGAACCGTCGCCCTTCGCCCAGAGGTACGCGCTGTTATTGTGTTGGATAGTGTGATTGTCCCAGTCCATTATTTTATGACTAATGATCGTTCAATATGGCCCATTGGCTAGTTGCATGAGATGGTGTTGAGTACTTTCTGAAATACGCAGGGTTGCTTCAACATTAACGGTTTGCTTCTGTCACTTATCAGTTTATATCAGATGCTGAGCAGATAGCAGGTGTATCATCCCAGATATGTGATTTTAGCTATCACCGATATTCCCAGGATTTGGCTTAATTGTTTTGGTTTTATAGTGAATTTACTTAGACATTTTCTGATGCGACTACCTAGCTAGTTCTGCTACATCATTATGGTTTTCTTAGATGTACTCAGCTAACCATAGCTACGGAATTGATGGTCCTGAGAGTGCAACTGACGCCGAGTGGGAAGGTAAACAAAGTATCAACAATATTAAAATATGCGTCGATCGCATGTTAGATTTATGAAACAGCATTTCGACGTTATGGAATATTTACACATTAATTACCAGATATTTTCACATTTGTTGTCTGTCGCTTAAAGCCAGTTCATCAGTCATCAGTGAGAACGGCTGGAAAATGTGATGCTAGTTAAAAACCCACTCGTTTCTCGGTGGAGCAGCTGATGTCTCATTAAGAATGCCAACGAACAAACATCAGTTACAGGTAATCGAGACAAGTCTTGCGAACATCATTCGTGGTTAATTAAGCCAAGTCCTGGGAATATCGGCGATAGCTAAAATCACATATCCGGGATGATATACCGGTCATCTGCCCAGCATCTATTTAGTATGTAACTAAAATTTTCAAAATGGTTCTATGCTGAAATTAATTATTTATCCTGAAAGAGCTTGAAATAAACTTTCCAATGACACCAAGATCAATGTGACAGCTTAAGAACTGACAAAGTTATTAAACTTTGAAATTCGGAAATGAGGGGTAAAAAATGTCCTTAGTTTTCTGTAGAAAAAATGAGAAATCTGTGACCGAAAACATGGTTTGCATTAAATGCCATAACTTTCTTAATTCTTTAGATATTCCTATGAAACTTTCAGATAATGTTCATTGGAATATCATCTGCCTATTCCAAAATGATGAATGAAAACAGAATTGAATTTCACTGTGCAACCCCCAATGGGGGCCCCATTTCTGGAATTTTCACCACAGTTTTTTTTTTTTTTTGCTGACGGTAGAAAACAGACTTCTGGCACTCCAAATCTCATAATTTTTTGTCTGTTGGATCTTCAATACTTAATCTAATAGTCTGTGCAGTTTTTATTAGAATTCCTGCTTACCTTCTATAAAATTGAAGGGTGTTTTTGTCACCTCAAACTTTGAAGCGCTCAGGCGGCCATATAAGAAATCGGAAATTGAAAACAAGGTAACAAGGGGAATTCGGGGTCATTTTTATCTATGTCTTCAACGGGATTTCCGAGAATTTATCTTCCTTTTGCCCATAAAATGCGATTTTGATGGGTATACCTCTGCCACGTCGGGCAATTCCGCAACGCGCTATCGGAACCAATATCGCGGCGGCCGATTCGCTGATAGTAACGTACCTACAGATATAGACTGACAAGTGACAGAGGCAAACCGTTAATGTTGAAGCAACCCGGCGTATTTCAGAAAGTACTTAACACCATCTCGTGCAACTAGTCAATGGGCCATATTGAACGATCTTTTGTCATAAAATAATGGACTGGGACAAACACACTATCCAACACAATAATAGCGCATACCTGTGGGCGAAGGGCGACGGTTCGTCATTCTCGGGCGACGTTACGTCATTATCACGCGACCGTTGATGGAGACGACAACTAATTAGGGGGAATAAAACCTCATTTATCTCGTCTTTGAAAACAAAAATTCCACATTTTTGTATTTTTCAATATTTATTTACTAATTATGATTGTACAAAACAGAATTATGATTTAGCCCTGAGTTCCCCTTTAAGAAAGTACTTAAAGGCAAAGAAAACACATTTTTCAGCTCTTTTTTTTTCAGCTCCAATAAATACACTGCCCCTACTATTCAAATATATAATTTTTGGTAATTTTTGAGGTCATAAATGAAATAAAGCATGGCTACTGTAGGCAAGAGTTTGTCTGATGAATGATTTGTGAATCGGTATAACGACAATGACAAGTTATAAGCTGACATAAGATTTGATTCAAGATATTCCTTGAATCTGATGTTGTGCAAGCACTGTCGCACTGTTATAAGTCAGGCTTCACCAAGGGAAATTTCTGCAGGCTTATGCCCACGGGTAGGTCCGAGTTTCCCGTTCTGTTGGAGCAATCAACAGCCGTACACAGAGGCATTATGACTGATTTTGTCCCTTGGGTTCTAATAATGATTGGTAATATCAAACCTTAATCATGAAAATTAAGCTGCAGCACGAGTGCTAATCAAGCTTCCCAATTAGCAACTCATTGTTAATTTGTTCCATTGCGACAATCAAATAGTAAAATTACTGTCCGTTTCCCCTCAGCTTACATTATTGTTCTCTGCAATATTAATCAAGCATTTTCATATCCACATTAATGGTGACATGAAACGTCAGTGTTTCTTGAAGCTACCGAATTCCCATAGCTCACAAAACGGTAGATATATGTTTTTCTGTGTCAGTATTCCATCAGCTTGATACATCTAAAAAAAAAATAATTAAAAATGTGGTTATGCCGACTCAGGTCCGTGTGTTATGTTCGCTTATGTAAAACTAAAACTCTCTCTACAACCAGTGACATTACCATAATGCAGGTTGACACTCAACCTGTTTTTCATTAAGAATCTGGCAATTTACTGAATTAATTTACTGATCAAATAGGCAACCAATGAGCTATGTTGTTATTAATTATTAAGATATAAGATGTAGCTTTGCATCAAAGATGAAGGCTGCAATATGAGATTGCATGCACTGCAATAACTGAAATTTGACGAAATTCCATCTTAAAGTAGAATATTATGTGGTAAATGCTGCTGAAGATGGTATTTAGATAAGCTTTAGATTCCGTTTCTTATTAATAATCGATAATTGCCATTCTAACAATTTCACTTTGTAGCCTTCCTACAACTTTCCCTGAAGCTAGACAATAAAGACCTTATTAATGATTTTGCGACCATAAAAGTTTGACGCATGGCATTCATGTTAAATGATTTTAAATGCATGCCATGCATCAAGCTTTCATGATGCACTAATAAGCTATTTACTAAATTATTCAGTTACCAACGCTTCGATTTAAGAAGCATTTGTAATTTAATAAATGAATTATTATAATATTGCGGCAAGAAGTGTCCAACTGCTCTTCCCTGCAAATGTAGCCTACTCTGTTGAATGCTGAAAACATTTTGATTACGTGCAATCTTAAAATAAAAAAAAGAATGCTGAAATGGGAAATGTATTTTGGAGAATGTATTGGATTAATCAATTATCTTTTTTTTTCCATCCCTGCAATATCACTATTAAGTACATTGTCTATGTAGCCCATCAGTAATCCCTGTCATTTCTTTATAATTTCTTAATAATTACAGGCTTATATATTTGTCTTCATTATACAGTAAATAAATTGTGTGATTATTAATCAGGAACAGATTGAAAGCAATTATATGTTTAAGGGTCTAAGGCTCACAGCACGACATTGAAAATCCCATAATGGCCTTAACTTTAGGGAGTTGAATAGATCAGCTGAGTTCCTGATGTCGAAACTTGTCATAACATCTGGGACATTGCCACACAAAGCATTTTTTGATTAGCTAAAATATACGGAATGGCGGCATTCATAAACTTGTGCTACTTCGATGTATTTCAGAGGTTTGAGGTTTGATTATTCAGTACATAAAAATCGCAAAAATTCACAAAAAATATTGATGAAACAAGAAGAACATGTACTTTTTTGGGTAAAAACTGAAAAAGTGTTTTCCCTCTCTTTAAATACCTGGATTCAGAAACCTAATTAGCAGCTAATTGATTCACCACAGTTTTGAATTTGATCAAGTGAAAAATTGCAACTTTGGATTGGCTTGCTAACGCAGAGTATCGCAAAATAAGCGTAATATTTACGTTGGACTTTTTAACATCATTGAGAGCATTGTCATTTCTTTCAATGTGGTTTAAGAGAGTGAAACGTCTCTCCAGGCTGAAAAGCAACTTATTATGAAAAAAATATGTCTTGTTAATTCTGGGATTGTAACTGTGGTTGGAACTAAAAACCAATAAACCACACTCAGTCTGGCTGTCTTAAGCTATGTTCATTTTACCACGCTGCAGTGATTAAAATCAGATTTTTTGACTTAATTTGACACAGATTTGATGTTTTCAAGGCTGTGTGGACATAGATATCCGATCTTATATCTGATCTTAAAATCAGAATTTAGCCACTTTCATATTCGGTCCAAGATCAGATACAAATCTGACACATGGCTATTCATCATGGATGAGAACGGTCAGGTAGGAATTTATGAGGCTCTTTGCCTGTACGCATGCACTGAGCTCTGTAAAAAAAAAAAAAAAAAAAGAAGAAAAGAAAATCATAAAAAGCTAGCCTTTTGGCTTTATTTGCTTTCTCGGCCTAATCATCCATCATTGCCATCCTCCAGGGCAAATTCCCATCCATTTGCTACAGGTAGGCCCATTTTCTCAGATTGAATGAGGTTTTCATACCACGAGTGCTTGAACAAATATGACATTGTATGTTGTTGGTGACGCAAATGACTTGTGTGAAAACATATCAAAGCGCGCATGCCTGTCGTTTCGGAAGTCAGATGCGTTCACATTAGAGATGCTAGATGCAGGTCACTTGAAAGTATGAATGTGAACCAACAAGACAGGCCAATACAATCTGAGCTAAAAAATTGGAATTGAACTATAAGGCTGTAAAGATAACGTGAGTGTGTACGAGTACGGGTGCTGTTTTCGCAGTTTTAATTTAGTTTTTATTCACCTTTATATAATAAGAACAACCACTGAAAACATACCAAATTCAAAACCTAAAAAAAGCAAATAAAATAAGTGTTTGCCTCATTCTATTGGCTAAGACTGTGATCAGTTTGTGTCGGCCTAGGCCCACCAAAGCCTGTATGTGGCTATGCAAAGGCCCATGAGTGAATATCCCATTGGGTAACTGTTGAATTAAAATACTCGTTGTGCAATACAGGTCATTGTGATCTGACCATTCTGCCACATCCTCCCTCTCCCTCAGGTACAGACAGAAATCAAGAAGACGTGGACTCGCTTGAACCTAACCTTGGACTGGAAGGGACCAGTGGTGAGCGGGCGGTGGCACTATAGCACAGGCTTCACCAAGCGCGCCAACAGCGGGACCCAATCGCAGCTGGCCGGAACATCGCAAAGCGCTGCGCTCATCTCCAGCCGCGTGTACTGGAGCAGTGGCCGGCGTACAGTTAGCACTCACGCCACGCTGCCGGGCTATGTTCTGAGCAGCTCTGAGGCCGACAGCAGTCCGCAGTCCTTACCTGAGGAGCAGGAGGACCTCCCCAAGCAGCTGGATGGCATTTCACTGAAGGAGTCTCAGCCCGCCGTCATTAACTGTTCAGGAGAGGATGCTGAGGAGGCCTTATGAGTGTCAGAGTCTATGCTACGCCATTAGTGTAAGAATAGGCACACACACATACACACACACACAAACAAGAATATGATTCTCAAACACACATCCATGTGCATTAAAAATGCACATTGAATACACATACAGTGTGGACACAGCATGCATAAATTAACCCCTTTACGCAGAATACAAACAATGGCAATTTTTTTCCTGTTGTGCATGAGCCTATTTAAGCTTTCTAACTCATTGTCTGTGTCACAGAGACTGTGGAAAATTATTCCAGTGAAGCAAGACCTTTGGAAATTCAACAACAGAATTATTTTGGAATTAAATGTCGGAATTAATGGACGCCGGCCTCTATATCTTCGTCAAGGGGTTAATAATTCACGCACACACGCACAGCACACAAATATACAATGCTGACACAGGCAAATACATAATTCACTTAAACACATTCATATGTGCATATTCAAAGAGAGCAGAAGTCCAAATCTTACACACTGGTGCATGCAGAGATACACACAAGCGCACGTGCTTCAGTGCTGTTGAAATATATATAGACCCCAGGGTCAGCTGTCTTGATGAATGCAAAATGTGAGGCCTCTGTATCATGAATTACACAAGGAATAACATTTTTGCCATCTTGAGTTGACCCACTGTTGTACACAGGCTCAACACTGCTGCAAAACCTGTGGTCAAGGGAAATTTCTGAGTTTTCAACACTGCATGGGTGTTTTCTGAGTGGAACATTACAGTGTGGGACATTTTTCAGTTTTGCACGGACTGGCCCTGATTGCACTTCCTCTCACAGAGAATCGTTTACATGTTCAAATACCTGAAAGTTCTCGCTCACATCAAAATGCTGCAGATATTTTGTGCGTCTGGTTTAAGTGAATGAAAATGCTGAGTCCCAGAAAAATCCGAAAAATACATGTGACAGGCTTTCTGAGAAGGACACACCCAATTATCTTTCAAATGAGCGGGATGTAAATTAAGAATTTTAAATATTAAATATTTAGACTGATGTTTACTCTGTTCTTCTTATTCAAGTGAAAATTTATATGTACTGTCCCATGTATCATTGTGTGTGACATAGAGTAAAGAGTTTCCTCTCCCCGAACATGCAGTTTTTCTTCAATTTATTGTTTCTTTTCCATTAAAACCTGCATATTGTTAGTTTTTCTGCACTGAGTAAACAAATCTGTTTTCCTGTTCTAATGCTGGGCCTTTCCTCTTTGCTTTGAGAAAAAGGTTTTGCAGTAATTTTCATGAAAAGGACTTTGCATGTTTTTTTTAATTATTTATTTATCAATTTGATTTGTATTCTGCTTTTTACAGAGGGGCTGTCAGACAGACACTTAAAGGGCATCTAAATTCGATTCTCAGACGGGACGTTGAACGTCCAATGTTTACAAACAAATCACTTGCTTTTGTTGAAATCTTGCATTGTCACATGACCAATTGCATTCATATAAACCAATGTTTTGTGTACATGCGTAGATAATCCTTCTATTCCGGTTCGTTTGCGCAGGTGCGGCTCGCTGATTGGCCGATAAACAAAAACAATGGGAATCGACTTTAGATGCCCTTTAACCAATTAGCAGGAGAGCAGATACCCGGCCTACATCCCAATAGCTGACATGTAGAAAGGCTTGCTTAGATGGATGCCGGACCTTTTTTTTTCTTTTTTTTTTGGATTATGCCCAATTCTGTCAAAAACTATCCAAAATAGGAACATTCAATGACTCATCCGTTTCTGACTCTCATGGAGGAACTGTGCAAACCACACGTATTACAACAGGGATACATTAGTTGTTACTTTGGCTTCGTAGTTCGTGACTGATAAACACAATGACCGCATTATGAACAGGTGAACTGATGAAACATAATTAAATATCAAATTGAAAACCTTGGAACTTGTTAGGCCTTGTTCATGGACAAATATTTCAATTTTGGTCTCATCTGACCTCTCACGCGCAATTCCAAGCAAGATCAGGGACTGCAATCAGACAGGGTTGCTCTTAGAAAGGGTTTCTCCTCTAAACAATTTATGAACTTGGCTAAGGCATCTAGCTGTTGATTGAGTGTCCTAAGCTGCTTTCACGCCGGACGCGAAACAAATTTTTTGCGCGACAGATTCCATTCAAAGTCAATGCAAAGACAATGCATTGACTTTGAATGTAATCTGTTGCGCGAAAAATTTGTTTCGCATCCAGTGTGAAAGCAGTTATCGCGCCCATTTTCTGTGAGCAAACGCTGGTCATTCCGACGCAATAAGTAGGCCATTAACACGGAAAATTATCGAAAAGGCCGTTTAGCCTGGAGCTTTCACCCCTCTGTCATATACCAGCGCAGAAGCTGTTCGTTACGCCACGCTAACGACACACCACAGTTATGCACACGAGCCAGCAGGTCCTTATAACACACACCTAAGCAGTCCATAAGTTGTTGGTCCACTTTTTGCTGCTTCTCACTGTCCATGTTTCCCTCTAAACTCAGACCCACCGGATTTCTACGGTCTCCGGTCTACACTTGGGTATGTCGACCCGTTCTTCAAATGTGTCTGTATGGGGTGGATTCTAGCTTTCCCTCAATCCTAGCTATAGAGTAGAAACACAGGTGTACTCACCATAGTAGCCGTAGGTAGACAGCAAATTCGAGCTTGAGCTGCCAGACTTTCGCACTGCATCCTCCACTTTCGCCGCTGCCATTTATTAGAACAAGTTCATTTCATTAGATCTATAGGCTACACATGTACTGCATTTGATTGTGGAATTTCCCCGCCAATTCCTTTGCTCAGATGGCAGACGCGTCTCACGTTTCACACTAGGGAGGCGGACCCGGAATACTGCGTTCTGCCGAGTACCGCCCAGCTCCGCCCTCCACAGAGCTGGCCAATCAGAAGAAAGTGGGCACACAGGGAGGGGGGGCCATAGCGGAAGAGCCACCCAAACGAGATGTTTCAGGCAGAGACTACAACGGACTACAAATGGGGTTTTTTGAGGATGGCAGTATGAGCTAAATAAGGACCCTTTTTTGGACTTTGAATGATCAGGAGTACTCTAGGGGAGTCAAAGATCAAAATATAAATTTGGAAATGTAGCATAGTAGGTCCCCTTTAAGTGTGACAAATACGCAAAAAAAAAAGAGAAAGAAATCAGGAAGGAGGCAAATAAATATATTTTTATTTTTTATTTTTTTTATTGTTTGTGCATTGCCAGTCAGGGGTGCCAGTAATTTTGTAGCCTTCTGTATTTATGGGAAGGTGAAACATGAAATGCTACTGTGATCTGGAAAAACCTAGTATGTGTGTCACTTTTGGTAGAAACTGAGTTTAACCTTCATTTGCAGTAATTAAAAATGATAAAAATCTTAAAACACTAGCTATAAGTGTCATTTGAACTTTCAAAATCAAGTTTCTATCATTTTTTTCTGTTAGGAAAAGTCCAGAACCTAATAGTTTTTGTTCAATTGCGAGATCTTTGCCACTGATAAACTTACTAGGTTTTTCCAGATCACAGGAGAATGGTGAAGGCAGGACACATTAATCAGTCTGGTACCAAAAAATCTGATTAAATAACACCTCCAGGACCTTTTTTTTCCACTGAAAATACTCTTTTGGCATACCAATGATTTCTACCCAAATTCGTTGGAGAAAATACTACTCCCCAAACAAACAAGTTTGTGTAAAGTTAATGACAGCACATATTTGTTTGTGTACGAAGGCCCGCATGCATGAATGAGGTATAACTTGCACTGGGTGTAAGCTTTACCAAGAATAGTTGTTGCAGCCCCTGTGGTATAAGAAAATTGGTATGCATGAATTATGTACGAAATGTAGTTTAACTATTCGCGGAATAACTATTGTGCGAATAAGCTATTCTGTAGTCGTAGGGTTATTCAATGATTTATTGCTGTCGTTTACCACAAATCTATTAATAGGCCTGCCCTCGCGCTTCATTACTCTGAATAGGGAGTTTTCGCGAGCTAGTACGCAAACGCCTATCTATTGTTCGACCGCTGTTTTGTGGTCAACGCACAAAAGATGGACATTCGCGTACACGTTTCAGGGGAGTTTGCGGAAACTCCCTAATCACAATAAGGTTCCCAGCTCTGGTGATGATAATGATGACACTGAGGACGATGAGGTGGAGCCAAATGAACATGTTGAGGACAGTACGCAGGGGGTTGGAGTCAGGGCCAGGCTGACTGCCGATCATTTCGCCGGTTAGATGAATATGCACTGCAACCTTGACTGTTTGTTCAGGCATTCAGTTATACTTTTTTTGGTAAAGACAAGTATAAAATGAGTTGAAAATTTACATCTCCAAATGAGTGTCAATCTATACAGGGTAATTTGAACATCACTTCACGCCAGTATCCTGAAAACAGAAGGCACAGTTTTGAGACATCCACTGAAAGCGGACTGCATATTGTCTTATTCCACTCCTTAAACCTACCCCTTGGTTGGTATAAGTTACATCAGCAGTATTTACACCACAGATTAAGCTATTCCATGTTAGTGCATAAGACTCCCTATTCGAGGTTTCAAGTCAAACCGCAATTTAACTTATGCCACGTTCATGCATAGCAACAGTGGTAAAATCATTGATTTATACCAGGTATAGGCTATTCTCTCCCTATTCCGCTTTCATGCATACGGGCCTAAATGTTGAAGTTGGAAAATGTGAGGAATTATGTTTATAGTTTATTTGCGTGTCGACCAATTTGTAAAAAAAGATAATTGAAAGGCTGACGAGCATGTATTAAATTTGATGACGTCGCTCTGTTCTGGGAGATTTATGCCTGTTTAAACAAGAAACCAAAGGCAGGCTGTGATAACTCACCTTCCAAACAAAACAAAGCCAGCACAGGCTAACTGACCTTCAGAATATAATTGAGTTCTATTGAAAGCTTGGCGGCTTGACTCCGTTTCCCTTGAAGCTAATACAGGAGAAATATGCTATCTGAAGTGCCCTTTGTGTGAGAGGAGTCCACGGGGGGGTTACACAAGGGCACTGCAAACATGTATTATGTATGTAATGATGTCATATTTAGTTGCAGGATGCTTGAGCAATGCTCAGGATAATGTTCAGTGCCATGCCAGATTTTTGCTTGTAACAGGCTGTATTGAACGTATGAAGGGTGCAAGGGAAAAACAGGGAATGTCAGTTTTTACGGATTTTTAGATATTGCTGCCTGCATATAGTACATCATTGCATGCTTTCTTCTGTATTAATCATGAAACGTAAGAACAAGGAGAGTCAGTTGTAATGAGGGTCTAAATGTGGCCTCTTGCCCAGTGAAAACTCCACCACTTCGGGAAGTCCTCATCTCCAAAGACCACCCTCGTCTGATGCAGTACCGCGAGAGCTGGAATGGCCCATTCGCCAGTGCTGTCATGAGAAAACCTGTCGGGAAAAGGAGAACCTTGCAGGCACTACTGCAGCCCTCCAACAGGGCCCCTCTGCCCATCTCAGCAGCAAAGTTCAAAGACCTGCAGGAGCTCAAACGTTTCTGTACTCAGGATGCGCAGGACTTTTATGGCCGTCTTCCACATCAAGGACAGCCAGATACTAATCCCCAAAATGACCACTCTGACATTGATGATGAAGAGGAGGATGAATCTTGAACTCTCTTACTTACTGCTTTATCACTGTTTGAATGATGTGTGTGTGTGTGTGTGTGTGTGTGGAACTCAGTATTCATGCAAATTTCCCATATATTATTCTTCTTTCCAAAAATCATTTCAAAATAAACTAACATTGGGTTTTGTGAAGTTGATTTTGAATTGCCCCAGGCTATACCTGTTAGAGAAGAATATGTCGTGCAACACAAAAACAGGGAATGTCAATTTTAGGCTCAGGTTACATAACACCTTACAAAATCAATACAGTTCATGGGAAAAATATTGTATCAATAGTTTTCAATCAAACTTTGGATACTCTTTCTGAAAAACCAAGATCAAGCTGCTATCTGCCTAACAGAAGAATAACAGAAGTCTTTAAAAATTGATTTTGAGTTTTCTCAAAATGTCAAAAACTGACATTCCGTTTTTCCCTTGCACCCGTCATATTGATCAGTTTCACAGCTAATTATGAATGAGGTCAGCCTTGTTGGTTGTATAAACATGAACGCTTTGTGTATTAACAAAAAGGTTAAATGAGGCATTCGGTCACGGATCCTGACATTTCTTTGTGTTTTTATGCAATTTTCCATGGGTTACATTTGTGCAGGGAAGGGATGTAGTGACACCACTGAAAAAACATCAGTCTTTTCACCAATCTGTGAATTCTGGGAATAATAATGAGCAGAGGAGAGGAAACTCACTGGCTGAGTGAGTGGTTTTTCTCTCGCTCTTTTGAGAGTGGTTTACTCTCGCAGATACAATAACCATCTCAGTTCTGTATACTGCCTTTGTTAATATGGCATTTACCCATTCAGAGACAAAAAAATGTTGGCATCCATGGACTTGTAGGCTTTCATTTGTTGGCTAGTGTCCCATCTGGTCTGAAGATCCAGATAATTTACTGTATATCACTTGCGGCTGGACAGAGGATGTCATCTGTGTCTGTTGCTGAAAGTCAAACTCGCGAGGTGAAAGCACGCGTGGTTGCGCCTGCTGGGCATTTATGCCCGTCGCACCTCCGACGGTGCCTCTGGGCCGGCTGCAAGGTCAACAGCCGGGAGCCACCTTTCACTGATGTTTAGCTCCATTAATCCCGGAACATCTCGAGGTGGTGGAGCAGCGACAGGGACGTCTCCTTGCCGCCCCCTGCAGCCAGCCTTAGGGTCCCTCTTTTCCCATGCATGCCTTGTCGTTGTACGTAGCCAGAGCCAAAAGCTCCCATGCTCAGCCTCCTCGGCAAGTTCTTTGAGTGCCATCCTCAGCTTGGAGCTTGTGATTCCCAGCGACTTCTGGAGCCGCTGGTTGGATGTACTGGCATAGCCTCTGCACCCAGTTTCCACAGGATCAGTGTACTTTTCCATCTTTTTCTTGAAGGCAGCCTCTATCCCCTCTTCGCATGGGACAGTCAGCTCCACCATGATGATCTTCCTCGTGGAGGTGGACCAGAGCACAATGTCTAGCTGGGGGGAGGTGCGCCACCTTGCATCCAGAGAGGATGTGCTGCAAGCTGGGGTTTCTGGAGTTGCAGAGTTGACAGGTTTCCTCTGAGCTGAGCCAGGGGTGCGGATTCTGGGGACAGGGAAGGGAGTCATACATGGCCCTGATCAGGAAGCTCAGCCTGGCCTGAGGTATCTACCACATGTCTGCCTACAGGACGGTTCGGTCCACCACTGCTGCCCAAGTTGTCCATCTGCTTTGCTGTTGTTGACTCACAGCTCTGATTCTGCGGCCCTCCTCTTCCATCTTTGTGACTTCAGAGATCATAAGGTCTTTCCTTTCCTTCCTTGATGATTTGGACCACATCCTGGGTACTGGTCCCAAACCAAAACCAGCCCAGCCTGGCTGAGGCAGCCCAACAATTTCCTGATGTTTTAGGCGATTGATGGCCTGGTCAACTGCTTGTGTTGCATCCCACTTGCATCCTGTGTGAATTTGGGGCTTCATGTTTTGGACAGATGGGTCAGTTGAGTCTCTCAGCTCGACGACAAGCCTCACCTTGTCCTGTCTGTAGCCCATGTTGATAGATTTCAGTGGGCGCTTTAGAGTGGTTCGCCGTAACATTGCAGTGTTGGTAAGGCATTGCAGAAGGCCCAGCCACTCGCGAATGTGATTTTTGGCTTTTGCGTCCAACTTCAGAGCAGTTGTTGAGGTGATGTCACACAACTTTAGGGGCCACATCAGGCATCGGTAAAGGGTGAACTGGTAACACCAGACCTTACATTTCCCTGCCAGGGACCTTTTGTCAGTCTTGCTCAGACCATTGTTTAGCTGCGATAAGACAAGGGTAAGGCTGCTACTAGGCAAGTACGCCCTTATAGTACCATCATTGCTAATGAAAATTCCCAAACCTCACTTGCTCCACATGTAAAAAGAGGAAAAAGCACCTGAACACATGAATTTTCTTATTTGTGTCAAACTGATGGTTTTTGAGGCTGCTTTTTCATCCCCTATTTTGTATGGGTGTGAGACTTGATAAAAAAAAAGTGCCGTTAAAGCCTGCTGAATCTTTGCACATGACAGGGGTGAGATCTTTACCTGGGGGTAAGGTCTACTTCCCCTATCGCTTCCAGACTGGCGAAGGCGGGACTCCCTTCAGTGCAAGCTTTAGTGAACGGAAAGCAAGCCAGGTATTTGACCAAGATCAAGCCACATCAGGACATGATTGGTGACCCTTTGTGGTATGTTTTCTACGTAATTAACAAGTAAAGAGACCCAAGCCATGAACTCACATTTTGCCTGCGATAATGGAGACACAAGATAATGTTGAGAGTGATTGTGGAGATATGATTGAGAAAGAATAATTTAAAGCAGGAACAAGATACAAGGCATACCAATCATCATTTGAGATAGTATGTACATCCATCAAATTAATTAACCATTTGAGAATAACTTTTACACATTTTTGGCCATCTTCTCTTAGCCTGTTAGAGGAAATGGGAAGATGGAGCCGTACACCAGCTGAAGAGCATGTGCTTTGCTGTCAGACTGGTGTACTAAATGAACGCATGCTGCTGTGCCCTCGCACACAGGATATCCATGTGCAATATAGAGATGACTTTGGTGAACTGAAATCACTCTTTGTGAATGACCATGAAAAAACTTTAGCAATGTTATGCAATTGCCTTGCTCTATTGGAGCACCAGCAAGATTTTATGAATGATGATTGAATGATGGGATCTTGTCCTTTTACTTGTATTCCCTGTAATATTTCTACTAATCGGTTTTTTTTTAGTACATTTTTTGGACCCAAATATTTTATCTATTTGTGTCAATAAACTGATTAACAAAATGCTATGCTCATGTACTGGGCTTGTTTTTTATTTGTCGTGTTACCTTTTGTATAACGTGTCGTGATCTTTTTTAAAAATGATTGACTTCCACCCCAAGTCAATGAGCTGATGAAAGCATGAAAATTTTTATAGAGAAGACGTTCACAAAAAATGAATGCATGTGCCTACAGTGTTGACATGGGAAGAAATATTTAGTGCAAGTTGGTGTTCATACTTTTTTTCGGTGTCATGTGCTTTTTGAGGCACTTTTGGCAATCTTTTGAACTTGACTGTATGAACTGGCCTGTCTGTATGAATGGACATGAATTTTTCCAGTTCTTCATCATGTGTTCGAGTGGGAGAGAACCAGATGAGAAAATGATGTTGGACTGGATTAGATGGAGCAAACACAAGCGTATTGGCATCATGATTGAAGGCATTTAGTGCCATCTGCTGGCTAATGTAAGTAAGCCTCATTGTCAGAGTGGAACAACGGTGAAATGGAGCACTTTTTTGCTCGTTAAGTCAGTATCATGTCAGCAATATGTTATACCAGCATTAGCCAAGGTATGTTTAATATCTGATCTCCCCGCAACTGTCCCTTCACCAGTGAGATGATTTTGCTGGGAGGTCAAGGAAAAGTGGAGAGGAAATTAAAAAGGTTGCCTATTTAAGAGAACTCTGATGCAGCCATCCTCTGATACAGCCTTATAAAACATCCTTGCCTCCTGCTGGGAGATAGTATGCTTGAATTCTTCTTCTTCTTCTTCCTTTTATGCTTTTCCCAGCACTGTTGCACTGCTGCCACCCTCTGACTCAATTCCATTACTGTATCAAGTACATTCTGCATCCTCTCTAATGCTCCACAGTCTCAAAAGAAGTTAAATAGCCATTTTGCGCATTTTACCGTCCCTCCATCCTACAGTATATTCTGTACTGATACCGCTGTTAACACCATTTTCCTCATTTCTGTTACCATAGTGTCTCTTTCTGTCTCGTACCTCCTGCATGATATGAGTACATGATGTACTGCCTCTGGCTGCTGGAATTTCCCGCATAACCTGATCAGGCGCTCCCTCGTGCTATTCAGTCTGATGTGTCCCACTCTCATGCTGTTTCCCCTTCCAATAAGGGTGTCTCCCTATGCCTCCTTTTCCCAGTATTCTTACCACTCCTGGATATATATTTTTTTCTTCTCCAAACAATATTTTTCCTTCAGATTTAGATATTTTTGTATTTTTCACCATATCTCTGTTTTTCAGAGTTTTATTTGCCGACCTGTTCACATGTTCATTGTTTGGAATACCAGTATGCAGTGGAACCTATAAAAAAAATGACTGTCGTTGTCTTTGTCTTTGTCAGTGCCCTTTGATATTCTATGTGCAGCTCTGGCTGAATCTTAATGTGTCTTTTATTTTGTTTTATATACTGATTGTAAAGCACTTTGGTTGTAAATGTGCTTTACAGATAAATTTTACTAACTTACTTACTTACTGCTGCCCCCTATCGCTCCATTGAATACTAACAGACTATTTCATGGACTAGGTTGGGCCGATTCTGGGAGGCACCAGACCATATAGCCTACTCTGGATTGTTGACAGTGAAGCTGCTTTCACACCGAACGTGAAACGAAATTTTCGCTCGACAGATAACATTCAAAGTCAATGCAAAGACGCGAATACACGCGTCTCGCGTGTATTCGCGTCTTTGCATTGACTTTGAATGATATCTGTCGAGCGAAAATTTAGTTTCGCGTCCAGTGTTTCAGATCATCCAATTAATTTTAATGTTAGACAAAGCGAACTTGGCCCACTCTTCTATACAGAATTGTTTCGATCAGCCACATTGTTGGGTTTTTGAGCGTGAACTGCTAGTTTAAGGTCACGCCACAGCATCTCAAAAGGATTCAAGTCAAGACTTTGACTAGGCTACTCCAAAGACTTCAGTTTGTTCATTAGGGCCATTCAGAGGTGCACTTCCTTATGTGCTTTGGATCGTTGTCCTGCTGCATATCCCAAATGTGCTTGAGCCTTAGGTCACAAACTGATAGCCAGACATCCTCATTCAGGATTTTTTGGTCGGGAGTGGAATTCATGGTTCCATCGATTATAGCCAGTCACCCAGATCAGCATAGCTGCCCCAGATCATCACACTACCACCACTGTGTTTGTCTGTTGGTATGATGTTCGTATAGTGGAATGCTGCAAATGCTTTTTTTTTTTTTTTTTTTTGTAACCGGATTCACAAATCCCTGTTCAAAAGTTGTGAATGTGAGGGAAATATTCAGAAATGCTTTTAATTTGTGAATTAGTTTTATGTATTCACAGATGTTTTTAATTTGGGGATTTGTTTCTGTATTTTGATCCGTTATATATTCGCAACATATTTTTGTGAGTTTGCAAATCTCTTTTTGTATTTCTGGAAGGTGGTCTATATCCCTTCAATACACATTTACGCACGGATTGTCCATCTGTTCAAACTAATAATATTGAGATAAACCAAATCATCCGAGTTTTCATTTTCTGTGAAGCATGCTTGCTTATGTTGTGTGCATTCAACGCAAGCGGAATTCGTTACATCACTTCCTGCAAAACGTGAGATTCAGAAACCTCATGTTGTGAGGATGTAGCATAAAATACCCCACAGGGTGGTTCGTGTAAATACCCATAAACGCGGCAATGCCTGCCCGGAGTGAACTTGTCAGTGTCAATGATATTGAGGACTCGTTTTGCAACCACTAGCGAAATTGCGAGTGCAATCAGACTTATGAAAACTGTACGATATTAAGGTAAGCAATGGTGCCTGGTATTGCTGATGAAAGACAAGCCGCTGAAAAAAATGTATATATATTTTTTTTCTTTAATAGAGATCCTTTCAGACAGCTGCAGGCTAGTTGGGCTACTTCATTACGCATACCAGATACTTTAGTGATGAATGATGCGGCTTGCTGACTAGCTTGCAGTGTCTCTGGCTGGCGGACTTGGGCGTGTCAGTTGCCCGTCTGATAACTAATCAGGTAAGTTAGCTGACTGGTTAGCTTGTTGCGCGGTTGTGTTGTGTCATCTTTTTGTGTACAACGTCTAAAGTCATAGCTTCAGCTTGTCAGTGTAAAGCTGCTTTCACACCGGACGCGAAACGAATTTTTCGCACGACAGATTACATTCAAAGTCGATGCAAAGACGCTGTTGTGCGAAAAATTCGTTTCGCGTCCAGTGTGAAAGCGGCTTAACGCGCCGGAAAATGGAAGAGTCTGACACCGTGAAATGTATGGACATAAAGCTTGATTTTATTCATTCGGTTAGCAACAGAACACCTCTTTAAGAAAGTCATATGTGCGAACGAGCTTAACCGTAATAATGGCAGTTATCGTAGTTTTGTTCCGAAAATTATTTATACAGATGGACAGAAAGTGAATCGGCTATTGCTGGTATTAAACTGGAAGACATTTTCTGTCTACATACCTTAATTCCGAATGAATGGCAAGCCATGGACTGGCATGTCATCAGTCTAAATGAAGAACCAGATGCTGTTTATAGATGTGTGAAGATATGTCACATTACTGTTACTTGCTTTGTTTAATGATGGTTCATTACATTGTTGTCCATACGGGAGTGAACAGAGCTCAGCAGTTGAGGGCTGTGATTTTATAACATCCCAAACATCCTCATTGCACGTGGTATCTTATTTACGCTTGGTAGTATTTACTTCTTCGTGTTTTGCCACTCCCCTCTGACTTCACCTCTCCCTTACTTAATGCCTCATCTGCTCCCCCATCCACAACACTAACCCCCAGGAGCCACCTCGCTCATCCACAGTATTGCCCTCACAGACTCCATCTCCCATTTCCAGCATTATCCCCCAGACGCCACCTCGCACATCCCCAACTCTAGGCCGGAGACTTGACCTCCTTTATTTTAAATTATACCTTGACTCCACCTCTCTGATGCACAGCTCTTCCTCTGACTCCACCTCTCCCATCCACAGCCCCAGTTTTCCACCAGCCACAACATGAGCAGCCAGCGTGTGGATGCTAAGGTCGTGCTGCTTGGCAAGGAGTGTGTGGGGAAGACCAGTCTGGTTGAGAGATATGTGCACAAACGCTTCCATGGTGGGCCATATCAGAATGTAAGTCTGGCTTCTCTCAACTGTCTGTTTTGGCTTTAGTGGTTTGGGTTTGTTGACTGAAGTCTTGTACACAGTGGGAACTTCGCAACATGTGGATAGAGTTCAGAGGAACTGGTTGGACGCCTCGCATTAAGTTTTAAATGGGGAGGGTGGTCAAGAAGTGTACTGTGGCCTCTGGACTCGATGCCAGTTTTTAGAGCTGAAGACTGTTGGGTTCTGTTCTGATGCTGTCCTAAATTAAATTTTAGTTAAGCCCATTGGATGGCCTATGTTGCTTAGCAAACGTAAAAAGAACTAATTTCTTGCCCACAGACAATCGGTGCAGCGTTTGTCGCCAAGCCCATATCAGTGGGAGACAAAGTAGTGACCTTGGGAATTTGGGTAAGTACTGATGGTAAAACCCAGGATAATGCCTGTGCACCTAGACTTCATATTTGTTTTAGTTTGACTCCTATATTAGTTTCATGATAATTGGTGGAAGCTGCCATCCTTTATGTGGCGTTTCTTTCTTTCTTTCTTTTTTTTACACGTGCAGTGTTAAGATCATGGGTCGCAGTCTGTACCTTGTGGATATGATGGGTCAGCACTGGTTTTAAAGTTTATCACAGCTGAATAGAATATTTCTAGGCTCCTGAAAGCCCGCATTGCTCGAGCTGTAGCTGACGCATTCTCCAGTCAGCCATAGAGACCACCTGCCTTATATTGCTTAGGTCTTCCTGGTGCCATCAGAACACCTCTGTCAAACTGATGTTCACTTGAATTCCTCGACCTTACGTTTCCCAATGGAGCGTTTCTCAGAGAATCGTGCTCCCTCCATCTGTCACCTTGCCACTGTGCACCCTGGTGCAATCATGTCCCCGGGTAAATGGTGCTCACATACCCAGCCGACGCTCATGTTATAAAAGAAAATATGACTTATTGGGCCAAACTTCCGTATTTTTTTCATCGTTTTCTTTGAATTTTGCTTGCAGAAATCCCAGGGTCAGCAATTACATTGGTTCTATCATAACGCCCTTCCTCTGCACTGGAAAAAATTCCCCCTCGTACATCAACCCCCCATTCATCCTCTGCCCCCTGCTCCCCTCCTCTGACAAACTACACGCAGCCCAAAATAGAATATCAAATACACAAAATACAGATACACTACCAGTCAAAAGCTTTGCACACCCTAAGGTCTTGTCAAGTCTTTATCTTGCATGTATGTTTACAACAATGAAATCACTGGAACCCAATACTTGTTTATTAGAAATAATGAATTTTCAAGAAAAATCCGCAGATAATCCAGCACAGGTGATTGAAATGATCAGCTCGCTATCAACCCCCCGAAGCTGCTTGATAATGAGTAGATCATTTGAATCCCCAGTGCTGGAGCAGGGAGAGATCTAACACATGCAGGACAGGTGGTCCTCCAGGAGAGGTTTGGGAAACACTGGATTAGACCATCGTTACTGATCTGCTTAAATATCGACAAAATGACTGATCCTGGTTTTTCTAAATTTGTTTTGTTATATACATGCTTTATACATTGGGCTTCAGTTTTCCTACCTTTCTGCTATACAGCCAATAGGAGACTATTACACAAGAACAAAATATTTAAAAAAATATAAAAAATTGTAGCAATTACAGAAAATATTGGGGTGTACAAAAACTTCTGACTGATAGTGTAAGTCAAGGAAAAAATTAGAAAAGTAAATTAAAAAATAACTTGTAGACAAATGCACCATGATAAAAGCATGGAATGCACACTCCTCTTCTTCAAAGTCAGTGCCCCCTAACGGTTACTCGGGTGCAACGAGATTTATTTAAGTCAATGAATTTAACAATTTATTATTATATACTTAGCAAAACACATCAGAATTGTCGTACTGAATCTTTTTGAGAAATCCATCGTTTCAACTGTGGGGTTCATTGGCCTACATTTATAACAGGTTGCTACCTCTTCCTAATACATGCCCTGATAAACAGTCCAGGACCATATTAATCCACAAAACTTGGTTTAGAAAAATCCCAAAGCAATTGGGCTTCAAGAAAAACCAACTGAATTTATTAGGTATTCTCTGTTTATTTTTATATGATTTTCTGAAAGTAACTGTGGACACTGAGCGAATTGCACTTGGTTTTACATATTAAGTTTCCACATTTTGTAAACCCACTTTACCTCATATTTGAGCTTCATTGGTTCATACTTTGTCATCGAAAAAGTCACTAAGCATAACTGGTTATTTTCATCTCGAGTCATAGCTTATATGCTATGCTTTCTTGGCTGATAAGGACTCTGGCCAATCCCATTTATATCCACAGCAGTAGAAGTATATTCCCTTTCTCTTTGTTGCACGGTAACCTGCGTTTCAGCCCTTTTCTTCACTTGTCGTACAGCTAATCACTTCAGGTCGCACCCAGAGCAATTGATGTACCACGTGGGTTTGTTTGTTCTTTCACCATGTGCTGCATTTCAATGTCTTAGAGTGTTTGTCTATAATTTGCTGTTTTTAGGTGTGTTAATGTCCTTATTTTGAACATTTTTCTGTTTTGTTAGCTTTCCATATTTACTTTTGCTTTTGTACGGTCCAAATTGTGTTACATGCCTTGTTGTTTCTCGGTCTTTCGTTGGATGCGTTGGGATATTCCTCCAGGGAATATAATGAGGGATGGTCCTTTCTTAGCTAGATAGATGCTGGTTGAGGTGACTGATTTCCCATTTGAAATGTAAGTTACTTGACAATATGTTTTAATAATAATTGATAACAATATGCTTTGTTCATGTCTAATTGATTGCACATTAGCTCAATGGTCATTTAGAATCCACGCAGTGCTGGATATTACTTGGACATTTAAGAATGGTGTGGAGATACTCAAGCTGTATAGATCAGCCATCTGTTTATTTACCATTTCCTCCGTCACACTCTCACTTGATTGGAGCATAGGGACAAAGCCTATTTTCAAAATAATTATCATTCATTGTCAAGACACTTTCATAACCATACCCAAAAGGGGGTTTGCCTGGAAAGAACAATACCCACCCTCTAGGGTACAAGATATGGATGGTATTTTTTTACACAAATACAGCAGATACAGGAAGCCAAAAGAAGTTTCATTTTATCTATAATTACAGCAAAAAAAAAAAAAAAAAAAAAAAATCTACAACCTGATTGCAAGTAGCCATCCTTTATTTTTTTACATTTTATGTGCATACATTATCGAAACTAAATATCAGATACTGGATTTTAGTTAAAATTAACTGTCTGGTGGTAAAGGTGCACTGCCCTAGTTTTTAAAAAGCTTTTAACTGTATTCCTGGCCTTACTGTGCTGCCCATGCTGTGTCCTTGGGCATCACCTGAAAGAGAGTGATAATAGGTTATGGTTTAATTGTTACACTTTAAATATCACTGAAGGATCCCTTGACCTTCTCCCAAAACATTTTAAGGCTGAGTATGACCAACAGGTGTAACCAAGTTGCAGTTGTCAAGTTACATCGATCACACATAGGATCAGTATTTTGATATATCTATGCTAATTTGTCTGTTGTGAGATGGAAGTGAGAAACTATCTTAAATTGTATGAAACTCTGCTGAGTGCAGTGCTGGAGTAATGAGAGTGAGTACATACACTACACTCGAAGTGAGGTGAAGTTTAAATGCGAGGAATCAAAATATTTACTCAAATTGAAGGGAGAGGAGCCAAGTTCTCCTGCTCTGCCATCACGGTCATCATCCGACACACTCCCACCTTCTTCACACCAAGATGACCTTCCATTGCTCTTAGGTCCAGTTCCAACGCACACGTTCCTAGTGTAGGCACTTTCGGTGGTGAACCAGGGTTAGAATGGGCTCTCTGACTGATTTGCAACTACAAAGTTTTGTACACTGCTGGTTGACATGCAATATGTGTTGTGACACATTCCTCAGGTAAGGATCATTAACATTCATAATGACCTATGCTACAGTAGGCCTTCTGTCAGTTCAGGATAGATGGGGTAGCCTTTCTTACCCTTGTGCATTGATGAGCCTTGGGCGCCCAAAACGGTGTCGCTGGTTTGTGGTCTGTCCCTCCTTTGACCTCTGTCAGGCGGTACTCACTGCCGCTGAATGGGAATCACCCCAATAGCCTTGTCGGAGATGCTCTGACCCACTCATCCGGCCATAATGATTTGGCCCTCATCAAACTCGCTGAGGTCCCATTTCTGTAACATCCAAAATTCCGACTACGAAATCAGGCTTTTCGCTTACCATCTACGGCCTGTCTGCTGACCTTGACATGCTCCATTGTTACAAGATTATCAATGTTATTTGCTTAATTTGTGCGTGGTTTTGATGTTTTGTCTTACAGGTGCATGCGCTACTGTGATGGAACACAGCTGTAGTGTATGCTTGCTCTCTCGCTAATGCTTCCGCTGGTGGAGCTGATTGATAATTTCATTTTACTGCCATGAATATTCACCAGTGCTGCCGTATAAACGCATGGCATGACAGGATACTCGTATATTTCATTTACGGGACACAGCTGGAGCCGATACGCTCGTAGCACTGTGCCAAGAAGGACTGCTGAAGCTGTACTCTCATACTCTCTGCCGTAGGACACTGCTGGAGCGGAGCGATATGAAGCTATGAGCAGGATCTACTACAGGGGAGCGTGTGCAGCTATTGTGTGCTACGGTAAAGCTTCTCCGTACTGAAATGCCTGCGTACTTCGGGGGCGTGGTATTCTAACTATGATGGCCCTTATTTCCTTACTGTGAACAAACAGATTTTATTGGTTCTGACTCAACAATCGCAGTTAATGCGAGCAACCACTGAATCGTGTCAGAGTCTCCCACAGAATTTTTGTAGACTATGGGGGTACATGTGCAGACTGATGTCTGGAGGGGGTCATTCTCATTCTGTTGAGCGGGGGGGTATTATTCTCATTTTGTTGAGCGGGGCGGGGTATTATTCACATTTTGATCAGCCGGGGGGGGATTGTGCAAATTGCGCGTCTTCCGGTACCTTTCCTATTTTTCCGTTTTTTTTTTTTTTTAATGTGCGCATGTAATCTCAACACGCGGCATTTGCATATTGAGACTATGGCGGGGTAAATTAGACTATGGCGGGCCGCCATAGTCTCGTCAATGTATGAGAAACACTGCGTGTGAACTACACTTTCAGGCCACTTCATTTGTTATTCTATTTTAATACTGAGTTGGAACCACTTTGACCCCAGAATTCTCTATGGTATGGATTTGTATGGACTCAGCGCTGGAAACATTCCTCAGAAATTGTGGTCTTGTTGAAATATCAGTGCCTTACAGTTACTGCATATTCCTGCGTTAAAACTCCCATTTCACAAAGTAATCTACGTGATTGAGATCTAGTGATTTGCAGGCACTGGGGTTCATTGAACTCAGTGTCATGTTGGCGGAATAGCTTGAGATGATGGGTGCTTTCTGACATTTTGCATTATCCTGCTGTAATTAGCCATTACAAGATGAATAGACTTTGGCCATTAAGAAATTCACATGGTCAGCAACAATTCTTGGATGGGCTGTGGCATTTATTTGATGGTCAGCTGGTATTAAGGCACCGAATGAGGGTCAAAAGAATTTAGCCCACACTGTTACACCATCACCACCGGCCAGAACCACAGACACATGGCAGGATTATATGGATTCATGTTTGCAAAACATCTAAACCTACCAGCTGCATGTCACAGCAGAAATTGAGATTCATCAGCCCAAGGAATGTTTTCACCGATCTTGCGCTGTACATTTTTTGTGAGTCTTCGCCTGCTGTAGCCTCAGTTTCCTGTTCTTTGCTGACGAGAGTGGAACACGGTTTGGTTGTCTGCTGCTGTAGCCCGTCCGCTTCAAGGTTCGACAGGTTTCACAAGATGCCCGTCTGCCTTTGACAGTGGGAAATCCCAATTTGGCTTAATTAAGACAATTCTGCCAAGAAAAGTGGGCCAAATTCCTCCACAGCGGTGTGAAGGACTCATTTACAGTTATCACGTATGTTTTATTGCAGTTGTTGTTGCTAAGGGTGATATACCCAGTTATTAGGTTTTATGATTTTGTTCACGTGTGATAAAGGCTTGAAATTATTTTTTAACCTTCGATAAATGAAATTATAATTTAAAAGCTGAATTTTGAGTCAACATGTAGTCTATGTCTGACATTATGATTAGTTAGATGATCTGAAACACTAAATACAACAAATAAGGAAAAATGAAAGACACTGGGACAGGGACAATATTCTCCACAGCACTGCATGCCTTTTCACTTCCTGTCCAGCTGCAGTGGAAATGATTGGATAATAGGATGTTTGAATCGGCTTGTTTGTTAGTGTTACTCTGTATGTTAAAATTGCTGTGACAATGCTTTGTAAACGTGTCTTTGCAGTTACCCAGCCCCGCGCCCGTTTTGCTCACTGTGTAGAATTTGGATTTTTCAAGTGGCGTGAAAGATGTTTTGTTTCGCATTGAAACAGTTGTTATGATTTTGCCAGTTCTTTTTCGATCGGTATGAATGTTCCTGTGCTTACAGCAGCTGTGAAACATGATTTTGTGTGGATCTGAGAGTTCTTTCAGTTCTGCGTGGTTCTTAAAGTTCTGTACGGCCTTTGTTTTCCCACAGATCTGACTGAAAGCAGCAGCTTTTCACGACTGAAGTTCTGGGTGAAGGAGCTACAGAACTGTGAGCAGGTGAATATGCCGACCTCTGCCCTTACCTCAGGACATGTCACAATGGATCCCCCCGGTACTGCATTTAATAACTTGGTTATTGCATTTCTGTAGTGCCAAAAAAATGGGTAGATCTTGCATTAACATAGATACACTTTGAGGTCTTGATTTATACATTTATGCATTTAAACTAGTTTAATGAGCTGAAACATTTAAGTATGACAAATAAGCAAAAATAGGATAAATTGGGAAGGGGGAAAATATTTAAGTCACAGATCTGTAGACAATTGAAGAGAATGAACAGCATATCTGTATGATTTTTTTTTTTTTTTAACTGGGGTGACGCCTTGTGCATTATTTTGTCTGATTTTATGGTTTAACTCAACAGGCTGGATTTCTGTGCTGTGATTAAGGGCTCCTTTTTTGAAAATAATAATTCTCTCTATTGGTGACGTGTTAATATTGTACTTAATTGAGCGGTGATTTGACTGGGAGAGCACTTATCTGTGTCTCTCTCTGACTCCAGCAATGTAAGATCTACTTGTGCGGCACTAAGAGTGATCTCATTGAGGCCAACCGCAACGTAAGACAAGTCGACTACCACGACGCTCAGGACTACGCTGAGGGTAATGCTGCAAACATTGCCTCGTATCCATATCTATGTTCTTAAAAACACTGCCATTTCCCTGTGCTATTTCACCGTAGAAGGGGAATCTTAGTAATCAAATGCACCACTGCTTGATTGATTTTGAAGTTGCTGTAAAGGGCTGTTTCACAATCAGGGACCAAAGTTTGTCTCACGGACCCCCAAAAATCAAATGTGGAATATAGAATCAAATTGATGCCAATTTGTTTAAATTTGTTGTTGAGGACACATTGGTTCACAGGTTCTCCTGAAATTCATACAAATGACAATTTGCCTATTTCCACCTTTTTAACCAGTTCCGGAGAAGACGTTTTTGACGGATAAAGAACATATACTCATAACATGGTACACAGTGTAATGACCAGTGCATATACTGACACAGTATTCCTCATGTGCAATCATATTAATATGTGGAGTGAAAATCATAGAATACATCCAAACTTGCCCCCCTCCTCTGTTGAAATATTAATAATGTAAAAAACATTTCCGGAGAAGACATTTTTTGACGGACAGAATGTCTTGGTAGAAAAAGTCAAGTTCTCATGAATCGATGCGTTTCTGACCCCCTAAATATTATTTGTAGCTTAAAAAACCTTCCCATTTTTTAAATAATGATTGCACAAGCTACTGGCTGCAGTGGTATTTTATTGGCGAGGAATACAAATGTATCTAAAAGAAAATGAGACACCAAAATGTCAAAAAAATAGATATCGTACTGTCAAATTTTTGACATTTGACATTTTTTCATCAAATAAACGGCTTCTGTAGATTAGTCAATGTTAGCTAAACTTAAAATGAATGATATATGTCACCTTGCTGCTAATAATTTTAGAAAAAAAGCTAAATTTATTAATTATTTTAGAATTTACCCCTGATTGTGAAACGGCCCTAAAGCGATTGTACTGCATGTTAAGAATGAAATTGCATTGACTCCATCTGTTGAGAGTGGCAGCTTAGACATGCTCTTTTCACATTTCTTTACTCCACAGAAGTGAAGGCGGAGCTATTGGAGACCTCCAGTAAGACTGGAAAAAATGTTGGTGAGCAACCAATCAGAAAGGTGGAAATGTAGATTATTTTTTATGCTCAGGGTCCAGCGCTGGGCCAGGCCTAATTTGGAGTATAGGTAGTGTCTTACTGTAAGCTGTTATTCCATGAATACGTTTCATTTGGTCACAAATGGTATTTATTTCCGAGTGCCTCAGATCAACCTGCCCTGTTGTCTTCATGTAGTTTTTAGCGGTGATCAGTCTTTGTTGCTCTCCATTCGTTTTTTGAGGCCTCCAAAATGTATTTCATTTCTAGACGAGCTCTTTCAGAAGGTAGCGGAGGACTTCTACAATAGCACAGCCTTTCAGGTCATGACAGGTGAGGCCACACCCCTTTTTCCCTCTTTTTCTACATTCCAAAATGGCACTTTAGGAAGCTGATTTGTAAATGTCTCATTCTGTCATTAATAGTTTTTTTTATTTCATGACATGTACATTTCTGTCTTTAAACTGCTCATGGTCTACCATGCAGAAGTATCAGGTCGGAGGTGTCCTATGCCTGCTGTTTGGGGTTTTTTTTTTTTTTTGTCAAAGTGCCATCTGTCGACGAGGAATGAATTTCACAGTGTGAAGTGGAATTGTATATCCTGTTCACTTGTTCTGTTCTTTAAAACCTTCCAAAATATGTTCTTTTTCGTAATAAACCTGTCAAGAATTACTACCTCCATAAATGTTGGCTAGTTGCTTGAAATGGCATTTCCTCAGTCCTCATTAGTTATGCCGGGATCTATGAATTTGCTGATATTATGTGATTGTATCACGACCCTCAGAAGAATTCCTTCCTTTCAATATCCGGGTCTCCGCACATTGTTCTAACTTCCTCAGAACGAATATTAGTCGCGAGACTAGAGAGTCATATAGATTTGAGCCACAGTTAGAAGACATAACTGCCCAGTGCTCTTGAAGAGACGGGGCTAGATCTTGATTTTTATCCTAAGTGGAAATTACCAGACTTAGTACTAGCATTCCAAAATCATGCCAAGGATATGAATGGTGTGGCCAAGTCGACTTACTTCATCCCAGTTAAGGTTCTGAAAGACCTCGAAAAACAAACAAAACCTTTTTTTGCTGGACAGGACCTTTGATGAAGAGCTCTGTCCAGAACTGAACCATTAATTGGTGAAATATTTAAACCAGTTGGCATATTATATCAGATTTAATTTTTTTTTTGTATAGACCGCACCTCTCAGGAACCTCAAACGCTCTCAGAAGTGAGTTATTCATGGTGATGCGTTTTAAACAACTTAAATCATTAACCACTTGTCTGACTTCGGTCTTTTCTGATTTGTTGGGTCTTTATTGGGTACTTGAGTCTGATTAGGTCTTATTTGTGTGCTGACCTAATGAATGCAAGTGGTTGACTTAGGGATACTGTATGCATGTGGGGCTGATTGGCTGGATCTGACAGGCATATGGGGCTGATTGGTTGGATCTGAAAGGTATGTAGGATTGATTGGCTGGATTGGATTTGAATGCGGTGCTGGTTGGCTGGATTGGACTGTACTGGTTTTTGGGCGTATTGCCTGGATTTTACAGGCATGTTGGGCTGATTGGTTGACTGTGATTGGTATGGGGGACTGATTGGTTGGGTCTGACAGGCATGTGGGGCTGATTGGGTGGGTCTGATTGGTATGTGGGGCTGATTGGCTGGATCTGACAGATACTTGGGGCTGATTGATGTCTTGTGCATTGCAGAAGAGAGGGAGATTGAACAGCATCAGCGGAGAAGCTGCTGCCACCACTGAAACCCGGAGACTTCCGGAACATCGCACTCCCCAACATGTGACTGAAAATGGGCCCAGTTCTCACCCTCTTTCCGAGGATTATTTCAATAATGCGTCTGTCTCTCAGGCTTCTCAACTGCCCAACGTCCTGGCAGGAAAGAGCCTACTGACGGTACGAGACAGAATAAGCCACACCTCCTCTTGGCCTGACTTAAAAGCATGTGGTTTGTGGTCGCTCGTTCATTCGCTGTTCGCTCTCTAAATTAGCTTAATGTTGTTCGCAGTAACTCGTTGGTTCAATGTTGCTTTTACCTGCCAGTTCACTGTGATTTCTGATCAGATGTCTGTTCGCTGCTTTCTCATGTGGTTCATGGTTTCACATCTTGAAAGTGTTACCGTAATACACCACAGTTAGACAGCGGTTTCTGCTGGGCTCACAACTGGCTATAACACCTGTTTCCTTTCTCTGATATGTCCTCTCTAATGAACACTGCAGGTGTCTCTGCTCCTTTCACACAGAGAACAACCTTCTAGAAAGTTCAGTAGAACACACTACAGTGGTTTTGAAATTGGGTCAGTCAACAGTCCAGGGGTGCGTTTCCCAAAAGCGTTGTTGCCAAGTTGGCAACTTACATAGTTTGTCCATTCACAGTCAATGGTTCAAACTATGTAAGTCAGCATCTGTGATTTCGAGAAATGAACCCCAATTTAGAAATCTATTATATGAACTGCTTGCACTCTTGGTGCCGATTGGTTCAACGGAAAGTCAGTGACTGATGTCTCCATCCTTACCCATTTAGCAAGTACACAATAAATGTACCTGCGGTAGGTATCCTGCACCAATTAAGATCCGAGTGGAACGCTTCTGCATGTGTAAAGAAAACAAGTGAATGCTGTAAATTAAGAAAGGAATTTAAGTTTCCATGCCATGTCATTTTAAATTATTTTTTTTTACTTGCTAGTTTATTGCGTATTGTCAGTTTGATAACCGAAGATGCAATGTTCTGAATGGGTTGCAAAGTGGACTTACAGGACACTGTCAGCTACTGTAAATTAAAACTGGAACATGAAAGACAAGTTTTAAAATAAGTTTTTTTTTTTTTGCTCCACTATTGGAGGCACAGTTCATGACGTACCCACTGAAACACCGGCTTTCCCTGGCTCATCTGAACATTGTGGGCCGGGGGAAGGACAATGCCAGTCCTGAAAGGCTGGTGTTTTAGAAGAATTTTTTTCACCGATTGAATTTGCAGAGATCAGATCTGCGGTCAGAAAGGTTTTTGTTGGTGTGAGTGGAGTGTGGCCAGGCTGGTTCAAGCCCACAGGGCGTTGGACAAATGTGGGCTGGTCTGAGGAATCCTGAATCAGGCTGTGACATGCAGACGGAGGGGCCAGAGGCACGAGGTCATGGATCCAGTGTGCTTTGCTTCAGTGGTTCAGGTGGTCAGGTAACTGTGCGGGGAATGTTTAACACACTTTAGGCCCCTCAGTATGGCAGCCCCTGGAGTCTGAGAGCCTTTGGGATGTGGTGAGACGGGTTGGCTGCATGAATGGGCTGCTGAGAAAACCGAACGAAGGGCCTATCCAGTATGAGCTTGGTGTTCTGAATATCAAGTGCTCAGTGAGTGTCGGTGGAATGAACACAAGGGCGAATACCCAAGATATACTTTTATTGAACCCTGTGGGGGTAATTCATCCTCTGCAGTGGACTCATCCCAGTACTTTGGACCAGTGGGCTGCTGCAGTGCACCTGGGGACCAACTGCAGTTCTACAGCCGCTCTGGCGGCACTGGCATGAAGAGCAGTGGTTTTCAGTGTCAGTCCTGGGTACCAACAGTGAATCCAGTATTTTGTTCCAACCTCAGTTGTTAAACCCAGAATTTTAATGAGGCGTTATTTTTCTCCTTTAAGCCATATGTCAGAAATGGACATGCATGCCCATGTGCCATATCCGTATTGTACGATATTGCAATTGTTCTGTTTATTGCAGAGGAGGGAACATTTCTGGAAAAAAATCAACTAAAGAATGAGTTGCCAACTTCTATTTGGTGAAAATGTGGTTATATGATTTGTAAAAAATAAATAAATAACCATTTGGTAGTTCATGACAAATTAAAAGGTATATGATAACAGGCCAAACCTGCAAACATTAAAGAAAAAGGTCATGTTCAGCAATGTAACTGGGATCCTATTGATTCACCATCATCTTTAATTTTGTCTGTCAAAAATGTGTACCCTTTTGTGGTTTGCAAAAAGGCCCAGTTTTTATCTTGCATAGCATGAAGCAACAGCTATTTGGTTAAAAAGAAAAAAAGACCTTTAACCCTGATCCTGCCTCCGGGCTAATGCTTATCGAGGACTGGCAAACAGGGAAATAGCTAGCGGGGAGAGATACAGTATATCGACGACCGGCAAACAGGGAAGCAAGTGTGAGTCCACTATATATCGGCGACAGGCAGGACGAAGGTTAAACGTGAAAAGGACACAATAAGAAAAGTAATGGTTGTTTAAAATTGTGATAGCACTTGGAACAAAAACCTGCATATGATGTGGGTCCCCAGGACTGACGTTGAGAACTGCTGCTATAGCGCATGTCTTGTGTCTTGTGGGGTGGGGACACTGGAGTATGTGGAGGAAACTAACGTACCGCACACAGGACATGTGAACTCGACAAAGAGAGGTCCTAGCTGACCAGGAATCGGACCCAGAAGTGCCGTATAGTGCGACAATGTTGCTAACCACTGCGCCACCATACTGCCCTTCCAAGGAAAATATGGCCCCAAAAGAAATAAATTCTTAACGTGAGTGCAGGTTAGAGCATTCTTTCAAATGATCAAATTTAAGATGCTTTCACACCGGACGCGAAACTACTTTTTCGCACGACAGATTACATTCAAAGTCAATGCAACGACGCGTGCATTCGTGTCTTTGCATTGACTTTGAATGTAATCTGTCATGCGGTGTGGAAGCGGCTTAATTTTAGACAGACGCTGCATCCAAATTCTCTTAATAGGCAGCCTTTTTCCCTTTCCTGTCCACTTTTCCTTGACCTTGCAAGAAAATGTCACATTGCCGAAGGCAAAGTTGCTGGAAGATTTTAATGATATGTTGTGCATTATTTGAGAAAAATTGGATGTCCTTTCCTTCAATATGTCACACACTCGACAACAAAAATATCATTCAAAATTTAAAATTTATTTGAAAACTTGGGTACCGAATGACATTTCCAATGGCTACAGCTATGAAGGATTGTGGTCTATATTCGATCTTTCCTTTCAAGGTTGGTCCAGTGTTTCCTTGCTGAAAGGAAGCAACTCAGGAGCTAACTGCCTGCCTTCCTTCATGAAAACACAGTTTGGCGCTCCTTGTCATGGCTACCAGCAAAACTATATCCGCTTCATATCCGTTTGTGAGGAAGCTTCCTTGATCTTTAAGGAATTCAGATGCAGCCGTAGGTTGCGATCAAATAGTTTTTTTTCCCCCCCGAAGGAATGTTCCCGGCTTCTTGGAAATGACCAAGAAGTATTTACATGGCAGCCATGATAAGTGCTGTTCAAATTCTCTAAAAGCTGAGGAAAGGTGTTTCAATGATTCCTCAGATATGTCCTTTAGCGCAGGGTACTCTGGACCATCCTTTTCCAAAATGAGGTAACGCCATCCCGCAATTCCTTGCGGCAGTAATGTAATGTCGATGCATCGATCCGGCCATTCACAAAAACAAACATGACGGGCAAAGGACGGATGAATACGCAGGCTAGCAGAAGCGCAGTCGGATTCTCTTCTCACCCCGGTTGTCTTTCCTCAAGTGCACATGAATTCTCTTTAAATGTTTCCTTAAATTCATGACATTTTCCATGGAGGTTAAGGAAAAGTGCTTTGGAATTAGACAATAGGAAGTACTTCTGTGACGATTAGAATACAGCCCTATACTCATGTCTAGAGGGATTCTGCGGTGCTCATCCGCAGGTATTAGGAGTACAGTAAACCATCACTATTGGTGCACGTTGCAAAACTTAAATTAGGAAGTAGCAGTGGGTGGTACCACTTCCATAACATTCTTAAAGGGGTCAAATTACGCGTTTTGGGTTTTTCATTTAGTGTGTTCTATAGCTTTTGTGCATGTAAAATGTCTGCAAAGTTACTAAGTTCAAAATCCCTGCTAAAGGAAGTTGTTCTCTCCGACAAAAAAATACAGCTCCTGAACTAACTGAAAGGCCTCATTTTTAATCCTTCCTTTACTTCCGTAACTCATCGTCAAAATTGTAACATTTGAGTAATGCCTAGCTCGGAGGAGCAGAGGCTGGGAAGAGTTTGGTTTGTACATATTGCCATCTCAAGAAGATGCAGTTTTCTTCAAAGCAAAGGCAAATTCTCTTTGTATGGACTTCAAAAGCAAGAAAGATGAATCAGTGATTAAATTCAGTTTTATCCCCATTCCTCAGCAATACAACCCCAACCTTCTCTGTTCCCTTCATTTGACGGAGGACTGCTTCCTGAACCAAGGTTAGCCAATCACAACAGTGACCTTTAGGAGACAGAAGCCAAAGGTGCTGCACACACAGCCTGTACAGCAGTAACTAGAAGCTTTTTGACCGCAAAAACATTCAAATGTCTGTAAATAGACCACAAAAATGAAAATATTAAACTGGGAAATGGGCATAGTACAACCCCTTTAATATTATTTTTCTCCCAAATCGACAAATACACAATAATGACTTGGCGCATCTGTGTGATACTTTAATTACATTTTTTTGTTTTGTTTTTTATTATGTACAAAGGACTACAGTACAGTTCAGGGTTCATCTGAAGGCAGCAGTTTTATCTTTCTGTTATAACTCTGCGAAGAGACCGCTGCTTGTGTTGGGGGGGGATGGATGTACACAGGCTGCTGACCCAGAGTACAGCAGGAAAGGTCAATAGTAAAAAAAAAAAAAAAAAAAGAAATAAACAGGAAAACATCATAAATGTGTTTTAGGGCTGCTCAATTTCTAGGGGTTTTGAATAATCAGTTTTGCATGTTTTCATGCTTGACAGTTTTTTGTGCGATGAAAGAAGTTCTCCACAATTATATCACCATTACATGGTCTACTGGCTTTACAATGGCTTGATATAGGGGTATTAAGAGATTTGTCAAGTACACTGAAAAACACGAAAGGTGGAACAGCAATGTTATGCTCAGAAGAGGCTTCACAAATGAACACATTCATTTTAGTGTTTATTCACAATTCGAGACATAGCTGTCCATTTTAGATCTCGATGGTACGTCTCTTCTTGGGTGCAATTTTCTTGTTGCATGAGCCTTAGGGTCTCGTCCGACCAATAAAAGGAGTTCCCAGAAGAATTGTTGGGTAATATGTACACATACAATCTCTGGACGCTTCCGCATAATTCCATACACTTTGTAATTACATTAAGAGCATTGTCTGTCTTTAGCCCGTAGACGTTTCAACACCCCCATACTAGTCACTGTAAAGCTGGCAGGTAATCACACATTAGTCAATATCTGAAATACCCTTCACTGTGGACAAAAACTGTCTGTGCTGCCAAAGCCTTCTACGCAGAATGAGTAGGATTTCTGTAGGTCGGATTTGAGCAGACTCTTAAAAAAATTCCCTTCCAGTCATCACTTTCATTACTGACTACAGGTGTGTGGCAGTGTCCAAATCTCCAGAGACCCCGCCCTCTGCCTGCATTTTCTTATTTTGCTGTTTTCCAAAGGTTTCCGGGCATCAATATTTGGGCAACAGGTGTGTAGCCCGCAGCAAACAACAGCGCACAGGGCGTGAGGGCGGGAATATATAAAAATGTAGTGGCTCAGAGGGGTGGAGTGCTTACAGTGTGACTGAGCTGGGAGGAGGTGCCAACTTTGTTGTGTTTATAAATTGCAGATGACACATCCTTCTCATTCTGCCTGTAACTGGGACTGAGAGAAGGAAAGCCCCAGACAGTGAACTGTCCCTTTTAAAGTACGCAAATACACAGAAAGCAGTTCAATCCTGTCAAGGCTGTTACAGAAAACGGCATCCTGTGATTGGCTCTGCAGCTGCACCTCGAGGTAGTCACGTGACCCTCGTCCCATCACACAGAAAGAACGCAAGATCCGCCCATTGTCTAATCAAGTAGCTTTTAAGCATCCAGGTAAACAGAGATGCCAACAGGATGAGAGAGATGTCCATGCCTACCAGCAGCTCTGCACGCTGACAGACACAATCACAAATGACAGTTTCAGGTCAACATACTAAACTGCAAGAACTGGCTCCTCGATCCCAAATATAAGGAGCTCTGCAGCTCCAGGATTCATTTCCGGTAGAGTGCCAGGAACTGGAATTTCCACATAGTAGCATCAAGGACTTTAATCAACTCAAACCAGGCTACCCAATCACGATAGTAGCGCTACACAAGGAAAGCAGGGCCCGACCTTTTCTCCAAGTCTTTCGAGACCTTAGCTGGGTGGGCAATAAAGTAGCAGAATGTCCTCCTTGACTCCAAACCAAATACCTGCTTCCTGTCACGCTCAGCATCAGTTAAATACAATTTTGTTCCGCAAGTTAGTATCCATTCAGGTAGGGTCAAACATTCTCTTTCCAGCCTTCAAGTGACATTTCTCTCAGACAACAGCAGAGGTGCAGTGTATGCAGTAGCCTATAATCCAAGCCAATCCGTTTGGTTTTCTTATCGCTACAATACATTCCACCTGATTAAAGACCCCTTTCTTTGGAACATGAGGAGCCGCTCCATAAGGACGATGCAGGAGCTTTGCTTGTAAACACTCGTACTTACAACACGTGCTTTGACAAAACTGATCTTTCAGTCATAAAATAACCAGGCCCCAGGTTAAAGGCAAGGAAAGCTATGTGCTTAAAGTTTAAAACTAGGCTTTAAAAAGCCAGGCTCTGGACACATGACTGAAAATGTTGGAAATATTGGGTCTGTGTGGACGGATCCAGCATGACCTTCAAACACATCAGAGCTTCCACGTGACGCCTCGACCACTCTGCTCTCAGAAGATGCCTCACAAACAGCCCACACAGAGCCATCAAATGGTAAACTTTAAAAAGCAGATTAAAAATTCAATGCAGTGGGTAAGTGTGGACATAATATGGGGTGGGCTGGGTGGGTTTGGAGGGCGGATCTCAGTTTAAAGCCAAAGTGAACCTGGATAAAGACCATGATGTGTGTAAAATCTTTGTTAATAAAACTAAAATTCCCCACCAGTATTTTGCTTCAGCCTGCTAGATTCGCTCATTAGCATGATTCTTCACACAGAACAATAACGAGTGAAATGAGGTCACAGGTGGAAGGGATTCAGGGTTTTACTTGGTGACCCTTGGACCCTGCAACCCGTTGAGAAAGTGGGCAGAGAAATAGGCATGGTGAGTGAGTGAGAGAGAGAAAGAATGAAAGACAGAGAGAGATAGCTGTACTCCAAACCGGTCTCTCTGTACTATCTGTGCGCTTATATGTTAGCAGCCTGCAGATGGCGCTGTAGATGGGAATAGTGAAAGGGGAACGCTTGCTGCGATATGGCCGCACAATAAAGCTCAGAAGTCCTGCTCAGTGTTAAGAGACATTGATGAGCGACCCAATCGCTTTTGGACATTGAAGCATTGCTTTTGCCAGTCTAATGAGAAGTCCACGTGAATGGTTCGGAGGATTTCTCAGTCTTTTCTGGGGAGGCCTTCCAGCATTTCCGTTGCATGTCATGAACAAAACTACTCCCACACATCTGTCCTACACTACCGAGTGACCAGCCTTAACATCTAACACCCTGCCACCCTGAAAAAGACCACATCTGTAATGACGAAGCGTGATTGTAGAGGTTTCAAGTGAACGCAAACACCTGGGTAGTTTCTTGCCAACAAACTGCTAAAATGCATCAGCTGTAACAACTCCTCTGTGCTCGGTGGGAAAGCTCCCATTAAAACTGGGTTTTGCACTGGGGTGGAGGGGAGGAATCCCCATCTCTGGGCTCATCTGTGCGGTGATCTCCGAGTTCCAGTCGCGGACGCCATGTCGAGGGCGAGGCCATAATTCTTCCTCTCTAACCCGGCTGTGCCTCTGATACTGACCGCGCCCAGAGAATTCCAGCCCTCTCATGAGTCCAGCGGAGAGAACATGATTAAATGTAAACACATGGAAGTAAAAAAAGAAACAAACGATAAAACAGCACCAGACAGAAATAACGTCGGCATGAGAACACGAGACAGCAGCAGCTCTGCCCTGATTGGGTCGCAGTCGGTCAGCACGGTGTCAGCGTCCTGTCAGCGCCCGCATGCACACGCTCCGCCTCCTCTCGCCAGCTCCCCCTGCTGGCATGGCTGTCTAAAGCAGGTCGTTTCACTCCGCTGCCGCATCCTTCAGCTCCGCCCCTTCGGTGTCATACTCTTCCTCAGACCCCTCCTCCTCTCGGTCAGACAGCTCGTCCTCTTCCAGAATCCCCTCCTCCTCCTCTCCATTCAGCCCATCGTCCTCGTCCAGCCCCTCCCCCTCATCGTCTAGCTCCTCCTCCTCCTCTTCCGGCTCCACCTCTTCCTCCGCCCTCTCAGCAACACCCTCATCCTCAAATTCCTCCTCGTCCTCTTCCTCCCCCAACTCCTCCCCCTCTTCATCCAGCTCCTCATCCTCCAGCCCATCCCCCTCTCCGTCCCCACCTTCCTTGCTCACCTCTCCATCCTTGTTGCACCGAGAAGGGGGGAACTTCTGGGCGCTAGAGGATGAGTCAGACATATAGAGAGGAGGTGGGGCGGGGCCGAGGGCGGGTTTAAGAGTAGGATGGGCGGGGCTGAGGGCAGGTTTAAGAGGACAGGAGGGGCCGAGGGCGGGTTTTAGAGCAGGGTGGGCGGGGCTGGTCACAGAGGGGGTAACAGCAGCACCGGCGGTGAGGGGCGGGAGCTGGGGCAGGACCCCGGGTAACTTTGGGGGGGGCTGGCCCGGTGGGGGCACGTACTCCCGGATCTCTCCAGGCTCCAGGGGATCGGGGCCACACGGGTCGTGCTCACTGCAGGACAGGCGGCCGTCCAGTTTGGAGATGAAGAGCATGCCCTCACGGTGCTGAGCGCAGAAGGAGCTGGGACACATCTCACAGAAGGAGGCCGCCTCCCCCCCGCACACATCACACTGGTGCCAAGGACACTCCCACCGCCCTGCAAAACAGCCAATCACGAACCACACTGACAATCAGCATCCCTGCACAGAGGCAGTAAGTGAGAATCAGAGTTCATTTCGTTGACCTCTTCATTAAAATGAATGGTTTCCTATGAGGCCAATACGTGCTCGTGTACAGTATACTGACATGCAATTAGTGCACCTGTATACAAATGCTGACCTGTGATAAGTGCTTATTTATACAATGCTGACCAGCAACAAGTGCATATGTCTAAAATACTGACCTGCAATAAATGCACATGTATACAGTGATGACCTGCAATAAGAGCATATGCATATAATACTGGACTGTGACAAATGCATATATGCACAATGCTGGACTGCGATAAGTGCATATGCATATAATGCCAACCTGGGATAAGTGCATATGTACACAATGCAGACCTGCAGGTCGCTTGGACAGGTTGAGGCAGTCTGCATGGTAGACCTTGGGACAGCCAGGCTTCTTGCAGGAGACGATCTGTCCTCCGTCCCCACAGCTGAAGCACTCGTCCTCTCGCTCCTTCAGCACCTCCAGCTTACTCTTCTTCTTCACCGGAACCTTCTTCTTCAGCTTGCGCATCTTGTCCTCTGCAGACGGCTGATTCTGAGCACAGCATCGATTGATTGATCAATTTTCAATCAAATATAACTAAATATAATGATATAACAGCAAGTGGCACTGAGCATGTGCAGAAATAAAGTAATAAAATACACTGCAGTCTCCCTTAGTGCAGAAATATCCAGAGGAGACCGTCCGACACGAAAGCAGCTCCCCACAAATTAGAGCTCACAGCTTGCACCTGAACTACATAAGCATTATTTCAGTGCAAATGCACTTGGATATGAAGCCAAAACTCATGATGGAACATACAGCTCATAAATGGCAGGATAAATTATACCAGCTTGGCTCAGCTGAAAAATAAACATTTCCATTAAAAATTCAAATTAGCCTTTTCTCACTGAACAAAGTGGCATGACACTCAGCAGGGTGCACGAAGAACATTAATGCTAAGATCGGGACGTAGCGCAGGGTACCGCCAGACAAAAGCCGTATGGCCTCAGGCCTCACCTTGGGTCGGTCTCCCAGGAAACCGCTGCAGTTGGGCGCACCGCACTTGCACACAGTCTTGCCGTTCCCCAGGCACTCCAGGTTGTAATTAAAGGTGAGCTCCACTCCTGGGGCAAACAGTGCGCAACACATCTGCTCAGATGCAATAATGCAAAAATTCAAATGTAACCGACATGAAACCGAAGTACAGCTCGGGACTTGGCCCCGTGAGGTGCCAGATCACAAACGGGCCAGGTCAAGCGGTTACAGAATTGGTGTATTTTGTATCATAGCTTCAAAACCAAGTAAGATAGAGTAACAATTTAAAAGGCTTTGTGTGGGTCTTCCCAAGTACTTCAAACAAAATAGATAATTTTGTTCATTTGATTTATTTTGGGTGAAAATGGCAAAAAAATAGGACCAAAGGTCCAGTAGCTTACGGGCAAGCAATTTTATAGTGATGATGCAAGTTATTAAAATTTCACGTGAAGTTTGACCTTCGAAATATTGAAGGTCAATGTCAGGCTCACTAAATTAAAGCTCACATACATTTAGAAGACCCACTGTAATACCCAATCCTAAGCTCTGAAGCAGTTTTGGTGATACAAGTCATTCAAAATTTAATATGTCAATTGTGATATTTAAAGGTCACAGAGGGTCAAGTTGAGGTCAGCAAACGGACTTCATATATGACTTTCTAAAAGTCTCTATAGAAACCTTGGCTCCACCTGTGACCATTTTGGCGATACAAGTCAGGGTAATTTCACTGTCGAGTTTTACCCTCGAAGGTCACTGACAGTCAAGTTGAATGCAACCAAATGAAAGTTCATATGTGACTTCCTAGATGTCTGTAACACAAACTTGGGCTCCATCTGTGACCATTTTAGTCACACAAGTCATTGAATTTTAACTAGGTCACATTTGACCTTTAAAGGTCAATACGAAGGTCACCAAATGAAAGTTCATGTATGACTTCCTATAGGTCTCCAATACAAATCTAGGCTCCATCTGTGACTGTTTTGGCAATACAAGTCATTGTAATTATATTAGGTCGAGTTTGACCTTCAAAGGTCAGCAACAGTCGAGTTGAATGTTCGTGTGTGACTTCCTTTAAGTCTGTGATACAAACTTAGGCTCCATCTGTGACCTTTTTAGTGAGAGAAGTCATTGAATTTTCACTAGGTCAAGTTTGTCCTTCAAAAGGTCAATATGAAGGTCACCAAATTAAAGTTCATATATGACTTCCTATAAGTGTTCAATACAAATATGTTCCCAATCTTCAATATTTTCAAGCCTAGAAGCCTTTGAAAATTGCAACATTGTGCTTGACCTCAAGTTTGACCTTTCAAGGTCATCTGAGTTCAACTTTTAAAAATCCAAAATATACAGTGGGGTGCAAAAATTTGGGCACCTCTGGTTTAAATGTCTGTTACAATTAATCTCCAAGTGATAGAAAGCAAACCTGAACACTAAATGCTAAACATTTCATTACATTTTAAAGCAAGAATAATTTTTATGTTTAACTTTTTACAGTTTCAAAATAATGAAACAAGGAAAAAGGCCTTGTGCAAAAGTTTGGGAACCCTGTCAGCGAGTACTTTGTAACTCCTCCTCAGGCAGCTATAACAGCTTGCAAACGCTTCCTGTAGCCAGCTAAGAGTCTTTCAATTCTTTTCTTTGGAATTTTTCCCCATTCTTCCTGACAGAACACCTCTAGCTCAGAAATATTCTTCGGCCCTCTTGCATGCACGGCATGTTTGAGGTCTCTCCACAGATTTTCAATAATATTCAAGTCTGGGGACTGTGATGGCCATTCCAATACCTTCATCCGTCTTTCCTGGAGGTAATTCATGGTGGATTTTGTGGTATGCTTTGGGTCACTGTCTTGCTGGAATACCCGACGTCTCTTCAACTCAATTTCTGGACTGAGCTTTGAACATTATACGCTAGAATGTCTTGATATTTGGTGGAATCCATTCTTCCTTCAACCCGCACAATACTGCCTGTGCCCCCAGCTGATACACAACCCCAAAGCATAATGGATCCACCTCCAAGCTTAACAGTTGGCAACGTGTTCTTCTCTACAAATGCTCACCCTTTTTTCTCCAAACATACCCTCTTTGGTTGTGGCCAAAAAGTTCAATTTTGGTTTCTTCAGTCCAAAGCACATTGTTCCAATAGGCTTGAGGTTTCTCAAGTTTCTCTTTTGCATACTTCAGACGCTTAATTTTGTGTTGAAGTCGTAGGAAAGGCTTCTTTCTTACAACTCTGCCATGTAGGTCTTTGTTGTTTAAGGTACGCTGTATTGTTGTCCTGTGAACAACTAGACCTGTGTCTGCTACTCTTTTTTGCAGCTCTTTTGCAGTGATGTTTGGGTTCTTCTGGGTATTTCTCACCAGATCTCAGGCCATTCTATCTGAAATTTTTCCTGGTCTTCCAGATCTTGCCTTGACTTCAATTGTTCCATTAATTTTCCATTTTCTTACAATGTTTCTGACAGAAGAAATGGGTAGTTTGAAACATTGTTAGAGTTTTTTGTAGCCCTCTCCTTGTTGGTGGAAGTGAATTATCTTGATTTTGACATCCTTGGACAACTGTTTAGAGGAACACATGGTTTTTAACACCAGACACAACAGCCACCACAGTCAGATACTTCAGAAGGCATTGAGTTACTTCAGAATATATACAACCCCAATCCCAAAATAGTTGGGACAAAGTGTAAATTGTGAGTAAAATCAAAATGCAATGACTTTCAAATCACACTAGCCAGTATTTTATTCACAATAGAACAGAGATAAAATAGCAAATGTTGAAACTGAGAAATTTTACAATTTTATCCACAAAATGAGCTCATTTCAAATTTGATGGCTGCTACAAGTCTCAAAAAAGTTGGGACAGGGGCCTGTTTACCATGGTGTAGCATCACCACTTCTTTTCAACAGAGTGGAGGCGTCTGGGCATTGAGGAGACAAGTTTCTTGAGTTTAGCCATTGGAATTTGATCCCATTCTTGTTTAATACAGGCTTCCAGCTGCTGGAGAGTTTTGGGTCTCCTTTGACAGACTTTTCGTTTAATTATTCGCCAAATGTTCTCAATCGGTGAAAGATCAGGACTGCAGGCAGGCCAGTTCAGCACACGGACTCTTCTACTACGAAGCCATGCTGTTGTAATAGCTGCAGTATGTGGTTTTGCATTGTCCTGCTGAAATACACAAGGCCTTCCCTGGAATAGATATCGTCTGGAAGGGAGCATATGTTGCTCTAAAACCTTTACATACCTTTCAGCATTCATGGTGCTTTTTAAAACATGCAAGTGTCCCACACCAAATGCACTAATGCATCCCCATACCATCAGAGATGCTGGCTTTTGAACTGAACGCTGATAACAGGAGGGGTGGTCTTTCTCCTCTTTAGCCCGGAGGACACGATGCCCATAATTTCCAACAAGAATGTCAAATTTGGACTCGTCTGACCACAGGGCACTTTGCCACTTTGCTACAGTCCATTTTAAATGAGTCTTGGCCCACAGAACATGGCGGCGCTTCTGGATCATGCTCAACAATGCTTGCTTTTTGTATGATAGAGTTTTAGGTGGCATCTGTGGATGGCACAGCGGACTGTGTTTACAAACAGTGGTTTCTTGAAGCATTCCTGGGCCCATTTAGTAATGTCAATGACAGAATCATGCCGGTGAGTGATGCAGTGGCGTCTGAGGGCCTGAAGATCACAGACATCCAGTAAAGGTCTTTGGCCTTGTCCCTTACGCACAGAGATTTTTCCAGTTTCTCTGAATCTTTTGATGATGTTATGCAGTGAGACCTTCAAAGCCTTTGCAATTTGACGTTGAGGAACATTGTTTTTAAAGTATTCCACAATTTTTTTACGCAAGCCTTCACAGGTTGGAGAGCCTCTGGCCATCTTTACTTCTGAGAGACTCAGCCTCTCTAAGACATCCCTTTCATAGCCAATCATGTTACACACCTGATGCCAATTAACTTAATTAGTTGCTAAATGTTCTTTCAGCTGATTCTCTTATATATTAATAGCTTTTTCCTTTTTTTGCCTTCTGAGAGACTCAGCCTCTCTAAGACATTCCTTTCATAGCCAATCATGTTACACACCTGATGCCAGTTAACTTAATTACTTGCTAAATGTTCTTTCAGCTGATTCTCTTATATATTAATAGCTTTTTCCTTTTTTTGCCTGTGTCCCAACTTTTTTGAGACCTGTTGCAACCAGAAAATTTGAAATAAGCTCATTTTGTGGATGAAAGTGTAAAATGTCTCAGTTTCAACATTTGAAATGTTATCTATGTTCTATTGTAAATAACATATTGGTTCGTGCAATCTGAAAGTCACTGCACTTTGATTTTATTCACAATTTATACTTCGTCCGAGCTATTTCGGAATTGGGGTTGTAGTTCAAACCTAGAATTATATTCACCTGACTGAAGCCCTACTGAGTAAATCACCTGGGTCTAGGCCTTAATAGTCATCTTCTTAAAAGGTAACAAATAGGGATGCACCGAAATGAAAATTTTTGGCCGAAACCGAAAACCGAAAATGAGAAACGCTTGGCTGAAAACCGAAAAACCGAAAGAAATTATTACGCCAATTTTTAGTACCATTGCATTCATGGCTATGACTGTGTACTTACCTAACCAAAGTCAAGGCATTGCAAGTGCATAAATTAATATTCATGCTTCAAAGAATAAATCAATTACAAAATTATGAAATATTAATTTAGCACTCACATCCCAACAAAGCACAATATAAAATAAAATAAAATTACAATTATAAATAAAATGTTTTACTTGGCCCCACTCATGAATAACCTACAGGCCTTAACTGACTGGGCTATTACTGGCTGCTGAAAAATTGTAAAATTAAATATGTTGCGTGAAAACACAGCAGCCCACTGATTGGTTAGAGAGAATCCTCTCTGCGAAAGACAACTTGCTTCCGCATTATCGCTAGGAAACTGGCTTCACTTGCCATCATTGAAACAGGTCTCCAAATTGTGTTTTTAAAACGTGTGTTGTTTTAGGCAGCTTGATAAATATACTGTGCGTTGCCTTACCTTTCAAACAAGGTTGCGTTTGTTCACCGAAGCTGCTGCATTTATGAAATGCGTTTCTTTGCTTGTGACCCTGTTCGTAGCGAAATTAGCAGCAACGGTGTTCCCCAAATTCCCCTTGAGAAAGTTATTGTGCTGCCCCTATTTTTCGAAAATTGCGCGGAAAATAACTTTACGGGTGCTGATGAAGCATTTTGTTCTTTGGAAAGTATCACAGATGAGATGACGCATCATAAAGCGATAAATTCTAATACTCTGCCATCTCCTGCAATTTGCGCATTTGCTACGTGTTTTGCCTTGAATTTCAAAGCGAAATGTTTATGAAGCCTGAATGTCAAGCTAATAAACAATTATTGTTTTGTCATGTATTATTTGCTTCTTTGTTATGAAGGAAAAAAGGCAAATAAACATCCTCGGTGTGTGGTGATTCCATATTTTTTGCCAGAGGTTGTAGTTACATTATGGAATACTGATGGTACACAAATGTTTTGAGAATATATTGCTCTTTCTATGACTACTCTATGCCTTTTACGGATATCATTGCTTTGCGTTTTAGGTAGTACGTTATTTAATGTGCAACCGAATCGGACACAATACCAGCTGCTATCCTATGCATCAGGACAATGTCAAACAGAAATTATAATTAAGCACTCGCAGACTTTGGTGCCATAATGTGGTGATGGTAGTGTGCGTGCCCCGGTTTAAATACATAAATATTTAACATAATCGACGGAATAAAAGTCCGGACAGGCGCGTGCTGGCCGCGGTATTTGCTTGCGTCATCACAACATCCTGTTTATGCCGTATTGTTTCGGTGTTAAAAGTATTTCGGCCGAAACCCGAAATGCATTTTTTTGCCATTTTCGCTCGAAAATTTTCAGTGGCTGACAAAGAATAATCCAAAAGGGTTCCCAAACTTTTGCACAGGGCCCTTTTTCCTTTCTTATCATTTAAAAACTCAGAAAAATAAAAATAAAAAGAAACCTTGCTTTTAAATTTGCAGAAAGGTGTCATGTTTAACTTTGTAGCATTTAGCGTTCAGGTTTGCTTTCAATCACTTGGAGATTAATTGTAACAGACATTTAAACCAGGGGCGCCCAAATTTTTGCACCCCACTGTACGTCATATGACTTCCTATATGTTGACAATACAAACGTTATCTCTATCTGCAACCATTTACCTTCCACAGGCGATTTTGCCCATTCTCCATAAGACCCAATGTTAAAGTACAGCACCCCAACAAGACCCACTTCCGTCGATTCAATCAAAATGCCACTCGCACTGTACATAATGTGTACCAAGGTGAGTTGATTGCCAGATTTAGAAAAAAAAGTTATCAGACAGTTTTTGAGAAATAATTTTTTGAAATTTCAAGTCCTATCTTTAAACATTGTCAATATTTTCCTTGACCTCGAGTTTGACCTTTCAAAGTCATCTGAGGTCAAATTTAACATAGCCAAAATACAGGTCATATGAGACTTCCTATATGTCAATAATACAAACTTAATCTCTATCTGCAACCATTTGGCCTCCACAGGCCATCTCGTGTATTCATTAAGTACAGCGCCCCCAATAGACCCACTTCCGTCGATTCAATCAAAATGGTGCTCGCACTGTACATTGACGGTACCAAGGTAAGTTGGTTGCCTGATTTAGAAAAAAGTTTATCACGCAGTTTTTGAGAAATAATTTTTAAAAATTTCTCAGTCCTATCTAACACGGGCCAAAATTTCAAGGGCCCATAAAATGGACAAAAATGATTCAATGAAAAATCCTAAAAAAACGTCTGGAGATGTCATTACGATGTTATGGCAAATTTATAGAAAAATTCATCAGGCCAAAAAAAAAAAACAAAGATAAAAAATGTTCCGGACGACGGACGCCACACCACGACAATAGCTTATCGGCCCATAGGGCCGGTAAGCTAAAAACTAGTCAGTAACGATGTTACAAATTTATAACTCCGTTACCGCTTGACCTGACCCAAATAGTGATCATGTGCTAAACTGGGCACTCCTGTACAGATGTAACCATCACGACTGATGATTGGAAGCAATGTAGTAGTAAAATAAGGTTAACATTTTGACACTCAGCTTTTACAAAACCAAAAATGACTGCTCTGCCCAACTTAATTAAGACCATTCATATCCAATTCAGATATGCTCGAAGTTTTTATCAAATTCTGAGTCAACCATAGCATTTCATGGTATGAAACAGAAAATGTTGCTTATACATTTCAGCTCTAATTGGATGCATTTCCTTACAGCAAATTGTAGCAGATTTTAAATATCGAGTGCAAACATTCAGAGATACATGATCAGTTCGAATTTGAATCTTTGCTGAAGACCTTGATTTGTGGAACCCAGTGTGCAACTGCTCAGTTGGAATGAAAGTCTGCACCACACTGGCCCTTCCTGGATAAGATTGAGGACACCAAGGCAATTGAAAAACACAGAAACATCCATATTTGGGCAGAGGAGTCAATTAGCATAAGACCAAAATTTCAGTATTCGGGCGCAAAAGGGTTAAAGAACAGTTCCACAACGGCTAAATATCAGCCAAATTGTTCAATTGCAAGGCTTCATATAGGAAAGACATATAAGCTGCCGATTCAACCCGACAGTTCAACCCACAACCCTCGATGTGAGTGCAATGTGTGGCCTACCTGCAGGAATGTCCACCAGGGCGAAGAGTCCCACTCTCGTGTCCCCGTTCACCGTCCACTTCTGAGTTTCACAGTTCGGCTGGCAGCTGTGGTTCATGAATCGTGATTGGTTCCCCTTGGGACCGGCGTCAATGATCCTGTCCTGTTAAGACGGGCCAGACAAACGTCATTCAGGAAATACTGAGCACTTACTATAGTGGATATTGGCATCTGTAACAACAGATGATTTTAATGTGAATGTGACTTCCTAATTATGTGCTTAATTACTGGTACAACATAAAATTCAACCATTTATCATGTAATTTCACAAAAACCAAAACAAAAATGTTTTTAATGGCACACAGTCCGCAACTGAATGAAAATTTAAATGGAAAATTCCCAGTTCAAAACTCAGTTCAGTCATGGAATAAGCAGCGTGGGTGAAATTGGCCTCTCATGCAGGGGTGATCTATTGCGCGGGGTTCCCTAAGCTGATCCCCAGGGGTCCCAGAGAACAAGGGCCCCCGACTGGCCAGATTTGAAAATAGTTCGTAAGATAAAATTCTCACGAACTAAGTTTTACTATAAATTTGTCTCGAACAGACCTACCAGCTCCCGACAGCGCGCTCGCGTCAGGGATCAGGAGTACGCGCTGAGGCACATGGATCAGCTGTAGTAAGAGAAGTTTTGTTCACCATAGTATGGAGATAATGTCCCATCAAAACTTAAACATAATGTGATTTTTTTTTCACTACAAACACCGAGTGGTCTGCAAATTATTAACCCTCTCCAGCCCAATTTATTATTTTGAGATATGAAAAATCTTTCATTCATGAAGAATAGTTCTCATACACTAAAATAACTAACAGAATTGGTCAGAATTAGATATCTCACATTTTGAAGGATTTTGAGGTTGTTGCATATTATCATTTATAGTTTATTATCATCTACAAGCATTACTTTTTTCATTCTACACAACTATTTTTTCGATCGTAATAAAATATCTGTGATACTTACCTCAAAAATGCAGACCTACTCTCAACAAACTCTGGTTCTCATAGAAGCTTCCATTTTGCAATGAGATAGTGGTAACTTCTAGTGGCTGCAGGTGGAACTAACGTTGTATTTTTGCAATACTGAGCTGGAAGGGTAACTTCATCAAACCATTTCCCATGTGGTCTTTATATTTTATAATCAGTTATCAATTGACTTATTGTTGCAAATTTGCAACCTGAGCCTGGAGAGGGTTAACAAACAAGTGAAACAGTGAGCACAGCTCACTAATACCCTCGACCCTTGTGCACTGAAAAGCTTATGGCATATTTTCATATAACTTGGCACTGCACCTCTGCATGAAGTATAGAATGCAAGACTGAAATTTGTAAAACAATCTGAATAGCAGTTTTTGAGAAATTGGTCAGACAACAATTGCAGTGGTAAATTTTTTAAGTTCAAAATATGGAAAACAGAAGTAATTTTTGAAAAAAATCACATTTTCACGAAACTTGATACTGCAGCTCTCCATAAAGGGTAGAATGCATGACTGCAATTTGAAAACAATCTGATGCGTGGTTTTTGAGAAATCGGTCGGACAAACTGCTGCGGACGGACGGACGATATAAGTCAATTTAAACAATCCTATATTGCTATGCTGGGAGGTTCAGCAGAACAGAACAGTTTGGACAACCACTACCAGCTATTACTGGCAAGTGAAGAGGATGACAGCTTTCTGTCTAGCTATACGAGACTAAATAAAGGAATAAGCAACCAAAAGGAGAGTTCGACCACATAACACTACTAAAATATATTAATACCTGGTAACTACTTTAAGTCATTTAATGTTAGACAGAGAGTGAACTGCATTGCAATGTACATAAGTTGCTACAAGGATAATGCTGAATTTTTCAGCTAGCTCAGTATTAAAGTGCTAATGCAGAGCTGAATGCTTTCAAACATGGGTCTGATGTTGGCGGAGTCTGAGAGGCGACGCATGAAGCCAAGTCGTGGGGCCTAAAGGCCGGGTTAAATTACCTCTGCTCTTCTGTATGCAAATGAGATGGTACTTTGGATCAAATGCAATGTGGCCAATCATAATCTGAAGAGGTATGTGACGAGAAATTAGTGTGTGTGCGTGCGTACAGTAGTGTGCAGAGATGACGATACACTCGACAAAATGAAGAGAAATCAGAAATCAAGTGCTATTCAAGTATTTATTTCATGTAATATTGGATCATATAGATCAGGGGTGTCCAGTCTTATCCGCAAAGGGCCAGTGTGGGTGCTGGTTCCCTAACAGCCCAACACTAACACACCTGATTTTACTTATCAAGGTCTTGACTGACCCCCATGATTAGTCAATTAGATGATTCAGGTGTTATGGCACTGGGATAGAACAAAAACCTGCACCCACACCGGCCCTTTGCGGATAAGATTGGACACCCCTGATATAGATGAAAATAAGTAAACAGATAGCAATGTATAGTTAAAAAAAAAAAAATTACAGAGAAAAACTCAAAATCTAGTGTGGCCGCCCTTTGCTTTGCTTGTAGCATTTAATCTTTCAAGCACAGATCTCACATAATTTTTTTTTTGTCATTCCACATGGTTTCAAGTTCACTCCAAAGAAATTCTTTCCATGTTACAACAGATTTGTTTATCTTGGCATCAAGCAAATCCCATATTTGCTCAATCAGAGAAAGCAAAGTCATATCCTTTATGTGACCAGATGATTTTTCCGACTGAGATAATTTTTGCACAACTCAGAGGTGTGTTTAGGGTCATTATCTTGTTGAAAATAAATTCATCAACCAACCAGTCTCTTTCCAGATGGCAAAGTGTGCCTCAGAGGGATGCTGTGATGCTTCTTTTGATCCATGATTCTGTACATTTTTTTAGTTTTTAGTTTTAGTTCCCCCATTGCCCGCAATGGACTCCCCCCAACTGGAGGGGCCTTTAGGGCCCTAACACTTTAAGTGCTGAAGCACCAGGGGCCCTAGGGGTCAGCTCAAATTGTAAGCACCAAGGGGCCCAGGGGCCTGACACTGCCAAGACAATAGATTGGGGCCCCCAGTGGTTAGCTCATGCTTTAAGTAGCCATAAGTCAGTTAATGTATTGTGTACTGAAGATCATGGCATTCAACTTCCCACATAGGTTTTCGGCCTCACGTGACGTGTGGCCTGAGGCTCGGGGGCCCTTTGGAAGTCCGAGGCCCCAGGGCACTGGCGCCACTGCCCCGTCTATAATCCAGTCTGGACTGAAACCCAGACCATAATATTACCACCTCCATGTTTTACTGAAGGGGTTAAAAGGTCATTTTTGAAACGTTCTCCAACTACACGGCACATATAAGTTCTGTGTTTGGACAAGAAAATTTCGAATTTTGATTCATTGGTCCAAATCATTTTTTTTTGCAAACTCGAGTCTTTTTGATGCTGCCAGCTCATGGCAGCGACGTGACCAATAAGAGCATTTTCACGCAGGCGTCTGGAAATAGTAGATCTTGATACTTTCATCTCTTCACTTCAGGAGCTATTAATATCATCACGGAGTTGTCGTGCTCTTACTCGCCAATTTTTTTTTCCTTGTCATACACAGATAACGAACATCAGAGGCAGCTAACTCCCGTTTTGCATCTCTATTGTCTCTAGTTTTCAGCGAACCGGTCCCTTTGAAACGCTTGATGGTGTTTCTTACAGTGCCATGGCAGCATTTAACGTCTTAAGAAATTTTTCTTAGCGACCAAGTAGCATCATGTAAGGCAACAATTCGGCTACGAACAATCTCAGAGAGCCCCTTCCGTCATGTTTAACACTGTGACACTGCTCAAAGCTCATGTCACCTTATATACTGGAACAAATGACCATCAGAGGTAATTTTGGGGAATGATGTTGCCTCAAACCAGTTTAAACAAATTTTTAGTATCAATAATCATGAAATTAGCCTTCAAACATGCATTCATGAGATACCTCAGTACACTTGTGGGAATGATTCTTTTTGCTCTCATGGCAAACAATAATATTTTTCAATACATTTTCACCAACAAATTATAGAGAAGTAATGTATATTAGGACCCCTTTTCGACAAACGTGGTGGTGTATAATCATCACTGCACACTGCTGTATGTCCGAAACACCATCGGGCCCCACCTTGTCCAGAGTCAGCATATAAAAGTTGCAGATGTCATTCTCCTGGGCGTGTTTGATCCTCGCCCGGCACTCTTCCTCATCGATCACCTCGCCCACATACTCATTCACAAATTCGCCCTGATGGCACAGAACAAAACAGAGAAGGTCAGAGATTACTAACGTGCAGACTTACAGGCAGCATGATCTGAAGCACAGGCTCATTTTCAGCAGTTTTAAAATTAGCACTCAGTCATCACTGATTAATCGGGATATGGTCGGCTGGGATAAGACATAGAATAAACTGAAAAATAATCAATAATTATGCCATAGAACAGAAAAGCCATCTTAGGTTGCAGTTCTGTCTTTTTATGGTCCCCCAGTGCTCTTGTCACTTCTTATAAAGATTTACTTACAGGCATTTTATTGTTATCTTTAGTCAAATTTAAATTTAAAATATGGTTTTTGAGATTCTCAAAAGCAACATTATCCTTATTTGATTCCACAGCATTAATTTACAATACAGGTACTGTATAGCCATATTCAAATCAGGGTTGAACCCTGTGTTTGTGAAATATTATCACATGCAGTTCCAGACATACACTGCTGTTAGTATTCGATGACAAAACACCAGAACAGTTTTCTGAACTATTTCAGTGTTGCTGCCTGATAATAACAACTGCATTCACTCTGATAAAATCAAAATTCCTGATAAATCATAAACTAATCATGCAAGAGGGTAACGCTCGTAAGCCTGAACACAAAACAGGCTCTTCATCTTGCGGGCGTAGGCTGAGAGGGCGGTGGATGGCGCAAGCACAAGAACGGAGCTTACTGTGCAAGAGTTTCAGTCGCGGTCAAGCGATGAGGTCAGATAGTAAATATCAGTGGATGTAAACAGAGTCGGTCATATACAGCAGAACACCGCTGCACACACTGCGCCGCACCAAACAAGACCAAAATCAATGTCTAATATGGGCTATAGCGTTTACACACACACACACACACAAAAAAAAATTGATTTCCAATTTTACATTTTCATTCAATCTATTGAGAGCTTGATGTCCTCATTTTGGATAAAGTGCTTTCTTGGTTTCACTGTCTTTTAGAAGACAATGATATTCGGACTTGTCCTGCTGTCATAGCTGGCATTATGAACGGTCCATGAGGAGTGCGGCACACAGTCTGGCGGTCAGGGCGCTACCTTCTTGATGTCGGTGACGCTGCGCAGCCCCCAGCCGCGCGCCAGCGTCCTGAAGATCTCCACCGGAGTGGACTGGCGCTTGGTGAAACACTGGTTCTGGCAGTGCTCGCCCGCCGGGCACACCTGCGGGTGGCACTCGTACATCAGCATGCGGTTGATGCACTCCGAGTCCATCCCGCACGGGTTCTCGTCTGTTGCTTTGCAGTTGCAGCGTGGAATTTCCGATAGATCGGCCGTGATGATCTGAACCTTTCCTATGGGCTTGTTCACCTGGGAGAGACGAGTAAGAGTGAACCATTGTGCTCCATCAATATACGATCTCACAAACCTCTGGAATTGCACATCCTGCGCTCATGATGGACAAAGGGATCCGTCTTCATTCCCTCACAAACGGAAACGCTTGTGATAGTAATGTTACTCACAATACCATCCATCACGAAGAGCATTTCACAGCCTTAGCCCAGTTTGGCATGTTCTTGCTCTATCATTAACGCGTTTGCGACATAGTGGGACGAACTGGGCATTAAGGGGTGCGCCACTGAAAAAAAGATGGCGTTGTGCAATTTTGGTATCAAAGACCTCATTAGCATTTTGGCCCACCCAGTTCACCTTTTAAGGCAAATGCTGTTGCTTATGGGCTGTTTCATGTGAGTGTATCCCAGCCCGCGGAGCTGATCGCTCGCATATCATTTATATCAGTTTTTATTTCTTCTTTATTCCCACATCTCTTATGTTGGCTACCGTATAAACAATGGCAACGAAAAAGTGGTGGGGTCTACTGGGAAGGGGAGTGTGAAGAAGTATTTTTGCATAAGTGAAGATCTTCTTAGTGTGGACGGAAACATTCAAATCATTAACCTCAGTCTCTCCATTGCTTTAATACCATGAGTGACGTTCTGCGTAACGGCTTAACCCTTTCAATACTGAATACCGTAAGATGAATCAGTTTTACCCATTGAATAACCATGTTATTTTTGTGATTATAATACCGAATTGGCCCAAATGCAAGGGTTTCTTGGATTCATATGTCCCAACGGGATATTTGGAAATATTGTGGGACCTATGTGTTCCGTTAGTACTGAAAGGGTCAAACAGCCTACATTCACACAAAGTTACTGATGTTACTCTTCACGTCCCCCTGCCTCTCTCATCACTGAATCGCTTGCTACATCGAAGCGCGATTCACAGAGGACTAGAGGAGGTTGCAGTAAGGCAAGGTAGATGCTTGTTCTATACCGGACAAAATTGCCGATTCTCTGTGGCGTTAATGCACTTGTTTTGACAGCAGCTGATCTGATTGGTCTTAATGCAGCAAAAACTCCTTCAAATCCACAGGTAATCCATTTTAGACCAGCCCTTCTGACAACAGTGCCACTGCTGTGCCACCATCTCCTGTCCTAACATTACAGGAATGGAGTAAGACAAACCCAGTTTTGATCTGTTATACTGTTAGCACTTGCGTTTGCCACTTGCATTTAGGCAATGAAGTAAGGGCCAAAAGTGTGAATGGGTAAATGTTGTGACATGTCAATTTTTATCTCTGAAGCAAACTTATTACATAAAAATCAGTCATTTATGAATGAAAATATGTTGGATAAGTCCTTTCTTAGCCTGAATGCGTCAAATGATGTGAACAGTTCTGAAGAACATTGGAATTTAAGGAAATTTCACACTTAAATTTGTAAAATGTCATACGGGATAACAGTACACACTCAACTGCAAAATATAAAAGTGCTAACAAAATAATGAAAAAAGAAAAAAAACTGAAATCTCTCCTTCGGGCATGATGATATGGGCATAACAATAAATGTATTCAATTACTTGGGCTCGTGTTTTATAGAAATAACTAATACTAAAAGTCACATTCTGAGCTCTAAATAGTGTTTAAGACCTCACTGAGTACACTTATGAAGTATTTTAATGATAATAAAGGTAAGAGATATATTTGAGAAATTCATCAATGTTATTCCATAATAAATTTGCTGTGACTCTAAATAAATATATGTAAATTATATGGATAAAAAGTAAGATTTTAGAAATAAGCAAGTATCATTTCAATATAGATAAGAGTAACTTTTATTTGCAAAATCAGCCTATTAAAAAAAATGTGTTGACTTGATCTTCTTGTCACCGACCCACGGGTATAAGAAACAAATACCACAGTCTAACTATTTTGACTTGTTTGCTGAATGGAAAACGGAGTGAAGAAAAAAATGGCACAAAAACAACACAACAACCCCCTGTGCTCTGTAAAAGGAGAGGGCAACATTTTCATGCGTTTGGAGAGCAGGGGCACAGGGACTGCACCTTTATGTGTCGATAAGGAGGGGGCTTCTTGTCATTTCTGCGGTCTTCCTGCAGTTGTCTCATTTCTTTCTCTGCCTGCAGCTCCTGGAATCTTATGGCAGCTTCGTGTAGGGCTAATGAGTCATTAAGATCAATAGTTATTCACAAACTATACAGCTGCAATCAAAATTATTCAACCCCCATTGCACATTAGGTTTACTGGCAAAATGTACAAACTTTCAGCGGTTTGCAATGAACAAATCAAACAAGAACATTTTAAATAGCTCAACACAACAATATTACAAGTGGCTTCTCCAAATTTAACACAAAATGCCACTTTTAATGACTGCTGCAGTCTCAAAATTATTCATCCCCTTCATGACAAGCATCTTTAATACTTGATGCTTTTTGGGCAAGCAGGGATTCACTTGCGCTTGCCCGACGGGCTACCGTTCATTTTAGAAGTTTGCGAGCCCTGGGGTGCTCTTTTTAGTGTATGCTTCTTTCCTCTTCCGGCAGACATACCGCTGCTCCACAAGCCTGAAAAGTTCCAGTTTTGTTTCATCGCTCCAGAGAACAGTATCCTAAAACTTCGGTGGCTTATATGGTTTTGAGGATATTGGGTTTGTGCTTTTGGGCCAGTTGTGGTGTATGTATTGGAGACCTTCAGCGTTTAGTATGCGCCCTACTGTGCAAACTGAAACCTCAGTGCCTCCTGCCTCCAAGTCTTGCTGCAGGTCCCCTGCAGTCACTCGAGGGTTTTTGACCACCCGTCTCCTCAGAAATTCGGTGGCAGCCATTGATAGCTTCCTGTTTCTGCCAGGTCCTAGAAGTGCAGCCTCTTTTCCTTTAACTCTGAACTTGCGAACTATGCTTCCAACTGTATCTCTACGAACATTCAGTGCCTGTGCTACCCTTTTTTAATCCTTTTTCTTGTTTGTGGCAGGCAGTAAGCTGTTCCATTAGCTTTTTGGACAATTCTCCAGACAGCCAAATTTTTGACATGCAATCAAATGTCACTGTCAACAAACCCCTAGCGAGTGCAAGTATTTGATGTGTTCTATCACAAGCAAACCTGATGCTACTAATTAAGCTCTTGATTAGCTGCATTAGGTGTGCTTGAGACAACACCTGATTTGCAAATATGCTGTTATGACAGATTCTATTTGGGGGTTGAATAATTTTGAAACTGCAGTGGTCATTAAAAGTGGCATTTTGTGTTGAATTTGGAGAAACTACTAGTAATATTAGTTATGTCGAGTTATTTAAAATTTTCTTGTTTAATCTGTTTATTGCCAACTGCTGAAAGTTTGTAAATTTTGCCAGTAAACCCAATTTGCAATGGGGGTTGAATAATTTTGATTGAGATTCATATCACTTCGGAAGGAACTGGCTTACAATCATTCAGTTCATTAAAACAAATATATATATATATATATATATATATATATATATTTATTACAGTTATCTAAGAAATTGTTGGGCAAATACAGTTATGCATAATGGTCAACAATTTTTATTTTGTATTAAATTATTCCTGTACATAGGGTTTTGATGTGATCACATGGATGAAAAGCAGTTCACCCCACCAATTCAGTTCTCTGGGCATTTTTCTGCCGAGGCCTGTGTCGATATTTCTGTACATTGTGAAGGAGAGACGTATCCCAACTGACATTGTTCTATGACTTTGTTAGTTCTTACTACCTACTCCAGTAATTAAAGATGATACACATGATCTGAAACCTTTGAGTTCAATACTCAAGTGAACACGTTTTCTAGCTTCCAAAAAAATTCTGACATAGAAGGGCCTGGTGAAAAAATGAGCAGCCCCCTCAAAGTTTTCCTACCGGACACCTGTTTAATTGTAAAAACCTGAAGCTACAGAAACAACTTCAAACAACGTCACCCTAAGTCAAGACAATACTTGGATGGTATTAAACAAATAAATCCTTTAACTGAATGTCTTAAAGACTTCATGACTAGCTATGTGAACAAAATAAGCTGTAAAATATACACTTCAGTACCTTTCTTGTAGATTGCATCTGCTCCCTTTCCCATCTTGTCCTTGTTATTAGCATCCCCTTCCATGTATGGGAACACGCGGGCCTGATAGGTCCACAGGTAGTCCTTAGAGCCGAAAAAGTGCACAGGAAACTCCCCAACCTCATGCCTCATGCGCATGATGTTCTCCGGAACGTTCTTAGGGAGGGTCACCTCTGCCGGCCACCACCTGAACGGAGACAGCGCCCCAAAAAAATTGAAACAGAGTGAGTACCTGAGCACTACCCTATTTCACAGGAGAGCACTGATTGGCCCTTCAGCCATGCACTTCTTAAAGGAAAAGTAAACGCATGGTAAACCTATATTGCCAGATAAAGTACATAATCTCTGCTATCCAAAACTATAAGCCATTATTTTTGACATTTTTTCTACACCAAGTAATCTGCGTGTAAATGTCTGGTATAAGACCGCTCAAGCAAACCGCCATGTTCGTTTGGCAAACAGAGTGCCTCTGTCACTCAGGCTGGTAGCTCACATCAGTCAGGTTCTCATCGCTCGTTTCGTAGGAACACCCAACAGCCGCGCAACCCGTTTCCACGTACTTTTCCTGATTGGCAATCAATGAATTTTAACTTATTTTACCAAGCAATTAAGACCTAGCCTAGGCTACAAGTAGTCTGTAATGATTAAGAGGCGATAGTGACAAAAAGATTCATTTGCGTTTATGCTTTGATTTGAGACTGCAAGGATGGAATCTTAATAATTTGGCTACTTAGAAAAAAATCTCAACTCTCTCGGTAATTCCGTGTATCGGTTTGACCTTTAGTTTATCAGATTATGAAAGAGGACTGAAAATAAACTCCCTATATATATATATATATATATATATATATATATATATATATATTTTTTTTTTTTTTTTTGAATGGCATTGAAAAGTACGCATTTAAGGGGGGAAACATTATCATAAACTTATTGACCACACATTGAATGCGGCATAAGAAAGGTTTTAATATTTGTTATTGGCATTGCATTAGCTTCCCCTAAGCAAATATGAACAAATGTGCCGTCTAATGAGCATTTTAAGTTCCATGCACTGAGCAATAATGTCGTGGACGAAACTGGCACGCCATTCTGCCGTTCAGTCTTAGTAAATGAGTAGATAAATCCTCTGATTTCTACTCAAGCAAAGTAATAGGGAGTTAGCGTTTCTTTAACGGTGAGGATTCTGCCTCACCTAACTGAGCTCCGATGGCACGGCAGTGCTCTTAATCATCGACTCAACTTTCAATACTTATGCTTTGACTCCATAAACTCGAAATACATGATCAGCGCTGGTGACGTCACGCACTGGTCTGGGCAGAATATTTCCTATTGTTTGATTGGTTGATTGTTTTCTATGGGGCAATGGCAGATTCTGACATTTCTAGGATTTTGCGATTTTTAAAAGCAGATTACACGATGTAAAAAATTTTTTAAAAATAATGGCTTATCGCTTTGGATAGCAGAGATTATGTACTTTATCTGGCAATGTAGGTTTACCATACGTTTACTTTTCCTTTAAACTCCCAATATCAGATGGCAAAGAAATTCACCAAAATACAGACACAAATAATATAGAACAGCAAAAAAAAAAAAAAAAAAAAAGTGCAGGTACGTACTTTGACACACCACAAACACGCTCAATATCTTCACAAACACATCTTAATGAGTCATGTTAAAATACCAAACTCAGAGGCCCATTACAACACCAGGAGACATGAGCGAGCAGCCCAAACCTGTATCTGCCCACTTTGACCCACAGAACGTCCTTGTAATGGGGCTTCTTGCCGGCTCGACAGTCATTGCAGTACCAGCTGCCTTCAGGCATGTCGATATTCAAGCACTCACGGTGGAAGGCCGCAGGGCAGGACTCGCAACACAAGAGACTGCCCCCTACAGAGAGGGAGGTGTCACAGATACCGCAGTGAGGTAAATACAGTATGTACATTAGACACAAGAGGAGTAATGATGGGGTGGTCAGGGCATATGGGGAACGATGATGATAAATTTCGTATAATGGGGTCACGGATGGCAGGGGCCACTGACCTTCAGAGCACACAAAGCACCAGCTGACGTTGATGTGCTCGTGGTTTTTGCAGCCCCGTCGGGGTGTGAAGTGGTTGGGACACAGGAAGCTGTTATTGGCCAGAATGATGCTTCCAGCTGCCATGCAGAAGTCGTTAGCGTGGTAAGCAACTGGACAGCGCACGCAGCGTGTCAGCCGGCCTGGGAGAGCAAATGCATTTCAACATCACTTAACCACTTTGAAGAGGAAAACAACAAATACGCAAAAAGTTCAGATTGCGCATAAAAAGCCAAGCTCACCAATCAAAATCACCAAACTGTATGCGTCGACTGAGTCCTGACCCACGATCACACAAACCAAATTTTGTACAAATCTATGCAACCCATTAAGTCATATACATTTTTAGCGTTTGCAGTGCCCTCGAGAAGCAAATGTCCTAATATTGCGCAGCAAAGCTAAAACCCACCATCCGAGCAATTTACGTGTAATTGACCTTGACCTGTGTTTAAAAATGGGCAGTTTCAAAATGGATTGATGTATTAAAATTACTTTGCTAAATTATTATCATGAGAGTCTGTCAATGCAGTGGGCAAAATTTCATGCATATTGGGAGGCATTCGAACAAGCTGGGTTTGCATATCTCGCAACTCTGGGGGGAAAAAAAATTGCTAGGCCGAATGAGCGTGAGCTATATCAGAACAATCAGATCAATTCTAGGGATCGCATTTTAATCAAACCTTGCCAAAGACGGAGCTAGAATATTTGCATCATGATACACACTTAGCGTTGTGCGAAACTGGTTTTCCCTTTGCATGTTCGTGCAACAGGCAATGCGAGCGAGTTATGAATTTTGGAACTGTTAATGTATTTGTTTACTGGAGACATAGTGACGCATGTTCTCACACAGCAAATACCGTAGAAGTATACCGTTCACTGACCTGGAGTTGCATTGCTAGCAATGAGTGTCAGTTGCTTTGTTCATTAGAAGTGCACATGCAGACACAGAAAACTGACCTTCTCTGACCTCCATGTTGTCAGACACATGCAAGGATTTAGCCAGAATACCCGCACCACTGGCGGCAATGTTTGGAAATTTCATTAGCAATCCCTTGAATTGAGCAAACGCAGATTTTGAATGTGCGATGCCAGAGCTACTGGCAAAAATGTTCAAACAGACCGTCATCATCAAGCGGAATTTTAGTAAAGGACTTCATGTACAGATCCCACACAGATCACTAGCTCTGTCTGCAGGCTGGCCGTGGCCTTCACGCAGAGTATGGTATGACTGGCAGCCTAATCACCGAGACGCATTACCGCGAGCGGTTTACACATCCGCCAAGTGACGTCTGAAGACATCACCACTTCTTAATGGTAACAATAGAGAAGGGCGTCTTTCCAACACCACACGCTCAGAACAAGTGCCAAAAAATGGCTTCTAGAGGGAAGCAGAAGGTGACGTTAGCCCTGAAAAAACTGTCAAACGCCACTGCAACAACGTCATTGCTGGGTTTTCATCCATCATTATTAGCATGGACACTGACAAAAAAGGAAAAAGAAAAAATGTTCTCCCCAAATATTTCTTATTATGTAATGAACAAATTACTGCCAAGTCAGTTTCATTGATGGATATGAGCTTAACCCCAGGGGGACAGTTTTCAGTGTCTTCTTAGAAATCTGCTCTTTGCTCCAGTTTTTCCCATTACACCAAAGAGCTTGAATTTTTATGAATTTTGGCAGCCATTTTATTGCGAGAGCAAACATCAAAGTTTGTTGTTGTAGCACCGACTTCTGGACAATCAATACCGAAATTCCAACGTAGCAAAAGGCACCACTGCAGTATTTTTTGTTGCTTGTAAGTTTCATGAAAACATATTGAGTGGCTCTTGAGTTATAGTTCGGAAATAGAAATGATTAGAGATGCAGGAACGGATGGACTAACATGCTTATTGCTATATCCCCCCATACCATATAGCTTGCAGATATAAGTAACTTTGTACCTGAGACATACAGTTCAGAAGTTATACACCAAAACGTAAGGTTTGTTGTTATAGTGTCACCTTGTGGTCAATTCATATAAAAATGACAAAATAGCAAAAAGCACCACTCAAGTACTTGCTTGTTGCTTTCAGAGAGTATACTGGAACAGTTCTTGCTTTATGGTCCAGAAATGAAAATGATCAAAAACAGCTGTACAAATGAATGGACTGACATGCTGACAACAACAGTGAGGTGCAAAATTTGGGCACCCCTGGTTTAAATGTCTGTTACAATTAATCTCCAAGTCATTGAAAGCAAAGCCTGAACACTAAATGCTACAAAGTTAAACATGACACATTTCATCACATTTAAAAGCAAGAATAATTTTTCTTTTTAACTTTTTATAGTTTCAAAGTAATAAAACAAGGAAAAAGGCCTTGTGCAAAAGTTTGGGAACCCTGTCAGCTAGTACTTTGTAACTCCTCCTCAGGCAGCTATAACAGCTTGCAAATGCTTCCTGTAGCCAGCTAAGAGTCTTTAAATTCTTTTCTTTGGAATTTTTCCCCATTCTTCCTGACAGAACACCTCTAGCTCAGAAATATTCTTCAGCCTCTTGCATGCACGGCATGTTTGAGGTCTCTCCACAGATTTTCAATAATATTCCAGTCTGGGGACTGTTATGGCCATTCCAAAACCTTCATCTGTCATTCCTGGAGGTACTTTATGGTGGATTTTGAGGTATGCTTTGGGTCATTGTCTTGCTGGAATACCCAACATCTCTTCAACTTCAATTTCTGGACTGAGCTTTGAACATTAGCCTCTAGAATATCTTGATATTTGGTGGAATCCATTCTTCCTTCAACCCGCACAATATTGCCTGTGCCCCCAGCTGATACACAACCCCAAAGCATAATGGATCCACCTTCAAGCTTAACAGTTGGCAATGTGTTCTTCTCTATAAATGCTTCACCCTTTTTTCTTCAAACATACCTTCTTTGGTTGTGGCCAAAAAGTTCAATTTTGGTTTCATCAGTCCAAAGCACATTGTTCCAATAGGTTTGAGGTTTCTCAAGTTTCTCTTTTGCATACTTCAGACGCTTAATTTTGTGTTGAGGTCGTAGGAAAGGCTTCTTTCTTGCAACTCTGCCATGTAGGTCTTTGTTGTTTAAGGTACGCTGTATTGTTGTCCTGTGAACAACTAGACCTGTGTCTGCTACTCTTTTTTGCAGCTCTTTTGCAGTGATGTTTGGGTTCTTCTGAGCATTTCTCACCAGATCTCGGGCCATTCTATCTGAAATTTTTCTTGGTCTTCCACATCTTGCCTTGACTTCAATTGTTTCACTTATCTTCCATATTCTTACGATGTTTCTGACAGTAGAAATGGGTAGTTTGAAATATTGCGAGAGTTTTTTGTAGCCCTCTCTTTGTTGGTGGAAGTGAATTATCTTGATTTTGACATCCTTGGACAACTGTTTAGAGGAACACATGGTTTTTAACACCAGACACAACAGCCACCACAGTCGGATACTTTAGAAGGCATGGAGTTACTGCAGAATATATAGTTCAACCCTGGAATTATACTCACCTGACTCACTGAAGCCCTAATGAGTAAATCACCTGGGTCTGGGCCTTAGTAATCATCTTCTTAAAAGGTAACAAAGAATAATCCAAAAGGGTTCCCAAACTTTTGCACAGGGCCCTTTTCCCTTTCTTATCATTTAAAAACTCAGAAAAATTTAAATAAGAAACTTGCTATTAAATTTGCAGAAATGTCACCAAATGCAAGTTCATGTGTGACTTCCTAGATGTCTGTAACACAAAACTAGGCTCCATCTGTGACCATTTTAGTGATACAAGTCATTGAATTTTCACTAGGTCACATATTGACCTTCGAAGGTCAATACGAAGGTCACCAAATGAAAGTTCATATGTGACATCTTATACATCTCCAATAACAACCTACGCTCTATCTGATCATGTTCCGTTTGTTATGACACTTGATGTTGAAAGCCTTCCCGAGTTGACTCATGAAGTGGCTGATGGCTGTAAGGTCAAACTTGACTGGACAAAGCTTTAAGAGGATGACCTGGTATCCTACTATTTTAAAACAGATGTTGTATTAAGTAATATAACTTTACCATACAATGCTGTCATGTGTACAGATGTTAACTGTAAGGATAACTCACTGTAAAACCCTTTGTGATATGATACAACAGTACTGTGGCAGGTGTATATGAATCCAGTGAATGCTACATCAATAGAAACACTGGTAAAGCACACAACATCAAACCTGGCTGGTGTAAATATGTTGAAGCACAACATGCAGTAGCTAAGGACGCATATGTGGCAGGGGTACAGGCAGGCAGACCCAGAAGTGGGCCCGTTCTGGAGCATAAAAAGATTACTGATATTAGATACAAATATGCCATCTGTCAGATTGTAAAAAATAAAGAGGCTATGAGGACAGAAGCAATAGCTGATAAGCTTCCATGTAATGATGTCATTGGCTTCTGGAAGGAGGTGAGAGCTCTCAACAAAGCCAATATGTCAATCCCCTGGGTTACAGAAGGGGTTTCTGGGGCTGATAATATAGCTGAGATGTGGCAGCAACACTATTATGCCTTATTGAGCAGTGTTAAAAGTGAGCCCTACCTAGTGGGAAACATTACAGACAGAGAGACACTCATCACTTTTAGTAAAGTCCAGTGTGCTATTAAACAACTCTCTGACAAAAAAGCAAGTGGGTCTGATCACATCACAGCAGAACATCTCAAGTTTGCTGCCCTAAGGTTGTGGCATTGCTGGCATATGCTTTTCTGGACTCCTGACACATGGGCTGCTGCCTGACTCTTTACCATCTGTTACGCTGGTGCCAGTTATCAAGGACAAAGCTGGAAAAGTTGGTAGTATGGACAACTATAGGCCAAATGCCTTAGCCAGTGTGGTATCTAAAGTCCTTGAAAGGATTTTGCTTGACTGTCTAAGTCAGTATATTGGCACCACACACAATCAGTTTGGCTTTAAGGATAAGCTTGGTACAGATTTGTGCATTTATGCCTTGAAGGAGGTAACAAATACATACCTGAGGCAGAAATCCTCTGTTAAAATTGGATTTATTGACGCCTCTAAGGCATTTGATAGAGTTAAACATTTTAAGCTATTCCAGAAAAGGAGTCAAAGGGCTGCTCCTGACAGCATTATTAGAATCTTGGCTTTCTGGTGTTCTGAACAGAAGATGCAGGTAGAATGAGGCAACTGTCTCTCTGCCTCCTTTGGAGTGAGCAATGGGGCACGTCAGGGGGGGCTGCTATCACCTGCTCTTTTCAACCTGTACATGGATGAGCTATCCAATCGATTAAGGGGGTGTAAAACTGGTTGTATGATTGTAAACTGCTTGGTGAATCATCTCATGTATGCTGATGACTTGACTATTCCATCTCCAGCAGTGCAGGCTTTCAGGAGCTACTGAATATCTGCTCTGAATGTGGGGTGGGCTGTTATGTCCAGTACAATGCTAAGAAGAGTGTTGTTTTGATATGCAGAGCTAAAGGGCAAAAAGATTTGTGTTTCCCTAATTTTTATCTGTCTGGGCATGCACTGAATGTTTTAAAGAAAACAAAGTATTTAGGTCACTACATTTGCGATAACATGAATGATGATGATGACATTTACAGACAGTGTCGAATGTTGTATTCTCAAGCAAACATGCTGACCAGAAAATTTCACATGTGCTCTGAAAATATTAAAATAAGGCTCTTCCGGACATATTGCACACCCCTGCATACAGCTCCTCTGTGGACACTGTATAAAAAAGCAAACATGCAGAGGTTACAGGTGGCTTATAATGACTGCTTTAGGATTCTAGGAGCACCAGTGCTGGTGGCCTGTGCTGTAAGGCAGGGGTCCGCAACCTCATGGCATTACTGAGGTTTTTAGTGTGTCGGTTTATTTGCAGATTAAATCTGTCACAGAATAACATTGTCATGCTGCTAGTGAATCCTAAATACAGTAATGTGAGATACCAGTCACCTCTCTGGAAACACTGGTACAAGTGCCTTTTATGAAACATCCTTGTATTGTATGTTGTATATTTGTTTGTGATTTTGTGATAATATGTGTTTTCTTAACTATGTGGCCTTTGAGTCTGGCAACAAAAGTGATGATGATGATGAAACAATTTTGCTGATACAAGTCATTGAAATTTCCCTTTAAAGTTTGGCTGTTGAAGATTACTGAGGTCAAGTTCAATGTCACCAAATGAAACTTCATACATGACTTCCTGTATGCCCACAATACAAACCTAAGCTCTATCTGTAATAGTTTTGGTGATAGAAGTAATTGAAACTTCACTATGTGAAGTTTGACCTTCGAAGGTCGCCATAGGTCAAGTTCAAGGCCACCACATGACAATTCATATATGACTTCCTATTAGTGTTCAATACAAATATGTTCCCAATCTTCAATATTTTCAAGCCTAGAAGCCTTTGAAAATTGTAACATTTTGCTTGACCTCAAGTTTGCCCTTTCAAGGTCATCTGAGGTCAACTTTAACACATCCAAAATATAGGTCATATATGACTTCCTATATGTTGATAATACAAACTTAATCTCCATCTGCAACCATTTAGCTTCCAAAGGCGATTTGGCCCATTCTCCATAAGACCCAATGTTAAAGTACAGCGCCCCCACTAGACCCAATTTGGTTGATTCAATCAAAATGGTGCTCGCACTGTACATTGACAGTACCAAGTTAAGTTGATTGCCTGATTTAGAAAAAAAATTATTATGCAGTTTTTGAGAAATATTTTTTTTTAATTTCTCAGTCCTATCTTTAACATTAGGGCCAAAATTTCAAGGGCCCATAAAACGGACAAAAATGATTCAATCAAAAATCCCCAAAAAAAAACGTCTGGAGATATGGTCTAGTAGTATGTTATGGCAAATTTACAGGAAAATTCATCAAGTCAAAAAAAAGATAAAAAATGTTCCGGCCAACGGACGACACACCACGACAATAGCTTATTGGCCCATAGAGCCGCTGAGCTAAAAATAATAATTTTGTTTTTAAGACCTATGATTCAAAAGGTATCGGCCAAAATGTTAGCAGTTTCTTGGTGCAGCGTCACCTTGAGGTCAATGGATATAAAAAATTCCAAAGCAGCAAAAGGCATTACTCCAGTACTTGTCTCTTGTTGTTAAAAAGTTGTGTGAAAAATATTGTATGGTTCGTAAGTTATGGTCCAAGAAACAAAAATGTTTACAGATGGACATATGGACAGACACACATGCTGATAGCTCAGTCCCCCCATATTACATATCGTGGGATAAAAACTCAAACTAAAGCCTGAAGAATAAAAGTTCCAAAGTTGAAAAAAGAACTCTTTGACTGTCAAAGAAACCATTCACTCCATCTTTCACTGAATGGACTGGACAGGATTAATGAGATTCTTGTAAAGGTCACCAGGAGACGCACCTTTAGAGACAGAGGGATTGGCGGGATTGGTGATGAAGCACGACAGACAGACGTGGAGGGAGCAGCGAAAGCCCCGTCCCTGGGGAAGAGTGGGGGCATGTTTGGCAATACACTCGCCGTGGTAGAACTTTCCACACACCGGGATCATGCAGCGCTTCACGTCAGAGCCCGGCTTCTTGCAAACAAAGCAGGTGTGCACACCTGAAAGGTCCAAACACAGAACCATGGTGAACATTTTCACAGGCTTCTGTGCTTTCAGTCCCACACCACACTATACAGCAGGCTTACTTTCTGTGTTTCAAAGAACTCATATTTCAATCTGCTGTATGTTCTAAGGATGTTTTGGGATTCAGGAGGGTTGCCCAGATCTGGATCTCAATGGGAACAGTGCATTGGGTTTGTGTTTTCAGTAGGGCTTCAGTTATTTGGATAAATTATTAAAGAAGTTTGAGTATTTCTGGTTTCAGCATTTTGGGGAAATAGTGGTACTTAACCTGTTTTGCACTCAGTGCAGATAAAGCGGCCCGGCGGGGCCTCTTCCAGTCCGATGCACTGCAGGTGGAAAGCACCACAGCACTGACCCTCACAGAGAAGCAGCTCCCCCGTCTTCTCACACACCTGGACGACACACACACATACCATTTCTGCACTGTTTACACAGATATTCCCTGGGAAAACCCAATTCATCAGACCACTGAAAATGGCAATATTATACGGCCATTAATTTGTTCAGGAATTATTGTAAAGAGCCGAATATGTAGAAAAAAAATCCCCCCCTTTGGACCCACCTGAGAAAGCATTTGTGACACAACCAGTCCAGCACACCTAACCCACTCTTTCCCTTCACACCTGACAAACCACGTCTAACTCGCTCCCTGACCCACTAAAATCCTCCACACCTGACACACCACGTCAAACTCACTTGACAGACGTTCTCCTTCAAGGAGGCGGCACCCCCTTTCTCCCCGAGGGATTTCTTCGCGAGGGCCTGCCCATCATCCAGTGAAGTCTCCTTATCCCCACTCATGCTGTTCTCCCGCCCTGAAGAGAAGCCCTACCAACCAATCACATCTCAGTTACTCAGGAAACTAAATGCAAGCACACCTTCTGTCTTGTGCGCCAGCAAAAGAATGTCAACTGCAGTTCACTTAACGGCCACTGGTGTCAGTAATAACAAGAAATTTCTAAAAGTTGCACATAGCACCTTTAATTGACAATTCAAGATGGTGGACCCTGCAGTTCAGTTACCTCACCTTGTTTGCATAAAACTGATCAACTGGACTCAAGTACTGACACTGTATGTCATGCATATTTTGAAAATACATTTTAATATTTTACAGGATTTTTTTTAAACTTCTTTGGACAGGATAGTACGGGGAGATTGAATGAATGGGGGATGAGAGGTTGAGGACTAGTGGCCAGATTTGGCCACCAACATGACGGCTAATAATGAGCATGTGGATGGCAAACTAAAGACAAGGCCACAGAGACACCCATGCTGGGCACATAAATTACGAAATATGAAATATCCAGCGCAGCAGGGGACTGAAATGAACTCTTAATAGAAACTGTAGGATTAAACCAAGCGTGACGCCACCTGGTGCAACATCAGAAATTAAAAAAAGTTACCACATTTCCGTGATTTTCTTTTGATTTGTGCGTATATTATTACATCTGCACAACTGCTTATCTTGATTTGAAAGAAATTAATCAATACGAAAGTAAAATTTGTTTCTGAAAAATATTTTCCATGATGGCTTTGCCTCAAGCCATTTTCTGGGTTTGCACTTTCACATACATGACCACATAAACATCGGTAATACTAAGTACATTCCAAGACTAGCTGGGCTTAGGCCATAAACTAAAATGTCAGACATGAGGTCAAAGAATGGCAAAGCTAGTGAACAACCAACGGGCATAAACAACACATACTGCATATGTTCCTCTCAATGTTTGGGTCTAACACAGCAGGCCTATCATCTTGTTTTTTAAATTTCTAGAAGCTTACTCAATTTTTTTTTTTATTTAAGGAAATTTATACTCATGCAATGTCTTGAGTCTCTAGCTATCATTTTTTTAGGTAGTTTCTGGCTATTGAAGCATTTTTAAAAATGCCAAGAGAGAACGCTTAATAAATCTTATAAGATATTTCTTTTAGTTCACCGCAAACCCCTGGAGTCAGCGATCATTGGAGGGCTTGCTCTCTTTAATGCTGCAGGCCAGCGCAGCAGTACCGTTCTCCGTTTCAGGAGCATTGGACTGTCCTGACCATGGCTTTAGCCTGAATTTACTGTTAACACCCAGGTTCAATACAATAATGGCCTCCCGTAAGTCTTCTGCCCTGTTGCACCTCAGTCTCCATCCTTTACGGTCTCAGTCCTTCACCATCTAAATCTACGGTCGTCTCTCCCAGAGTGTTTGTTGTATGTTGTTGAGCCAACCAACCCCATGACCCCGCAGGTTATAGCTGCGCAAGATGGTGGCACCTTAGCCACTGAAGGTATAACTACCGCTTTTTTTTCTTTTATATTTTTATATTTGTCATGTTTGTCTTATAATTGTCGAATAGAGTCAAAATCCACTCAGTAAATCACCTTAATTTGGTGGATTGGTTCGTGTCCTCTTTAAGCAATCCCCACACACTAACCTCCGAGTCCAGTGTCCCGTCTCCGTCCCCCTCGGCCCCGCACAGGGAGTCCCAGCTGGGGCCACAGTCTATGCTGTCCCGCCGTGGCACAGGAGAGGAGGACTGCAGGCCATCGCTGTCCTGTTTATCTAAGTAGTACAGACAGACAATTACACTTGGACAGCCAAACACAACAGCCTCGGGCAGGGGACTCCAACTCAGATCTTGTGGCTGATTTTTGGTTTATTCCAGAAATGTAAGCGCAGTAAGTCATTAATTGGCTATAAGGAGCCAGCACACAGTATCGGACTGTCACTCCATAAAATACCCTGACCTTATGTTCTTAGCTCACAGATCAGTGATAAAATTAAGGAACACTGACCCATCCCTGTTCCTCCCCAGTGCATTATCTAGATTTTGAAGTTTTTTGTATTTCAGCAACACCAAAAGCGCCAAGTAATTAAACTAAACCACAGAATGTGCAGTAAGCAATGGGCGGTGGGAATACGCTTTATCTTGGGTTCTAATTCCGTCGAAAATGAATCAAAATAAATGCATTTCCTATACTTGACAGTAGATGGTACAATTTACCTCACCAAGATCAGTGAGATCAGAAAGACCTCACAAAATTCATTTAACCATCCATCAAACTGTATCACTTGTCCTGGTCAACGTTTACAAAAGCTAGGCTCCGAAACCACCCTTGCTCCTGCTGGCCAAGTTGTCGGGATCCCAAAAGCTTGATATGAAATGACTTAAAGTAATTTCAATGAAGCCATGGCGGTTTGGCCCAAAAAATGATCATACAGGCCGAACTATACAATTTTTTTTTATTTCCATTTTTTAATACCAACACTTATTGATGGAACTTGTCATTTCACCATCATGCTGCTGGAGATAAAGGAAAGTTTTTACATTTTTAGATACTCTGCATGCACGTTTAAACACACCATTTTGCGAAGCAAGCGTGGAGGACTTGGCCACAAAGAAAAATGTGATTTTTCCTGTTTGGGTACATTTTGGATTTAAGCCAGACACACAAGGGAACCCAACAGATACAGCGGGGAAAATAAATGTTGAACGCGTCAACATTTTTCCTCAGTAAATATATTTCTAATGGGGCTGTTGACATGAAATTCGCAACAGATGTCATAACAACCCAAGAAATCTACACATACAAAGAAATCAAAACAAACAAGTCCATAAATAAGTTATGTGTAATAAATATAGGGCACTGGTGGCCACAGAAGCTCCCGCCGTTAAGATAAACAAAATGTCGAAGTTTTTGTTGATGGACGCATGCGTGGACGGACGTACGTACGGATGGAGCCCCATACCATAGCTCCTGTGCCACTCGGGCGGCGGGAGCTAATTAGGAGCCTGTAACTGAAAATGTTGATAAGATATAGCAAATTGTCAAAGTTTTCAGTGACATTTTTAGGGCAGTGACCTTGAGAAAATAGGCCAAGGTCACCTTTAGGCACGTCATTTGTAGGCCTTTATGAGATGCATGTCCAGTAAGAATTAGGAGCCTGTAACTGAAATAGTTGATGAGATAAAGCGAAATGTCGAAGTTTTTGGTTATATTTTTAGGCCAGTGACCTTGAAAAAATAGGCCAAGGTCACCTTTAGGCACGTCATTTGTAGGCCTTTATGAGATGCATGCCCAGTAAAAATTAGGAGCCTGTAACTTAAATAGTTGATGAGATACAGCAAAATGTCGAAGTTTTTGGTGATATTTTTAGGCCAGTGACCTTGAAAAAATAGGCCAAGGTCACCTTTAGGCACGTCATTTGTAGGCCTTTATGAGATGCATGTCCAGTAAAAATTGGGAGCCTGTAACTGAAATCGTTGATGAGATAAAGCAAAATGCGTTGACGCACGCACGCACACACGCACGCACGGACGGAGCCTGATACCATAGCTCCCGCCCCGCGAGCGGCGGGAGCTAATAAAGTGGAATGACAATAAAAACAGCAGCCTCACTTAATATGCACAAATCTGTACCAAAATCAAAATTGATCGAAAGACCATGGTTATAAGCAATCTGAGCTAGTTTCTTTCAAATTCGATCATTCTTTTAAAAGGAATTTCTAGAAATCCCTAGAATTCCAATCAAAATGCAGCAGATCTGTCCCTAAATGGAACTTGCCCATGAGGCCTTGGTAATGATTAAGCTGACAAAATTTCATTTAAATCCAATCATTCTTCAATAGTTATTGTCCAGAAACCAAATTCTTTCAATAGTTATAGTCAGAAAATGATCAACCAGTGGAAATACAACAGCCTCATTGAATATGCACAGATCTGTCCCAAAATTGATCTTCACCGACAGTCCTAGGTTATTAGCAATCTGAGTTAGTTTCATGAAATACAAATCATTCTATCAATATTGTCCAAAACTGATCAACCAATTAAAATGCAGCAGCGTCATTAAATATGCACTAATATGTCCAAAATCGAACTTGCCTAAGAGACCTAGGTAATAAGTACATCGAGTAAGTTTAATTCAAATAAATTAATTCCCACAAAGTTGGTTACAAAATATTTAAGCCATTCCATTTTATTTGCGCTCCCCCCCCCACCCCCAAAAAAAATCTATGATTGGAGAAATTTTTGGGGAAGGGGGACTTCTACAAATATTATAATTATGATTATACTTATTATTATTCTGAATAGGCCCAAAGTTGTAATACATACATGACTGAGAGGTTTTCCCCAAATGATGGCTAATTTATGCCATTCTGCATTTTGATAAAGGAGTATAGATGACCCCATGCGTAGCCTGTACATAAGCAGCCTCGTCAGCCCCGTTACTCTCACTTCAGCTTCATCGCTGTGCCTCCTCTGCTATTCTCAGTCTCAATGATTTACTCTGAAAAACATAGTAGGGTGAAAAGTGATGAAACACTTGGCTCTCATTCACCCCCAGGAGAGATGTGCCATCTTCATTTTTTGTTAATTGTATCATCATTACAGAGTATGGCCTATTATTGTGTGCTTGTTTCAGCAGAAGCAGCAAACTATTCTCTTACTCCTTCTTCTTTTCTTTTTCTTCTTCCGCCTAAATTTGGCCGCCTAACTCCCCCTACACCGTTTAAGCTACTGATTCCTTTCAAACTTTAAAAAATTCAGCTTGTTCTGAATTACGTTGCACCTGTACAGATTTTTGATTTTCTTTTTAGTTTGAGATATTTACTTTTAAATTTTTGTGCTGATTCAGTAGATTCAGCCATTTTCTGCTATTTTTTTACTCTGTCATACTTTTAGCTAGAAATGTCATTCAAACTGCAAACTGTGAAGTTAAGCTTGTATAATTTCTTCACAGTTCAAATTTTTCGTAACTTCTATAATTTTTTTAATTATGATTTTTTAAAAGAATTTTTGTTACAATAAATTCTAGGAACTTGCAGTGTGGTGACCTCACCGTTAGAGTGGCAAACAGCTGTAAAATCGTCAAGAAGTCTTCTCTTAAACTTGCCCTAACTCCCACAATTTTCACTCCACATAAATATTTTTATATCCAAGTTGTGGCAAAAGTTGTGCTGGTCACGAAAATGAAACTATGGCTAACTCAAATGGCTCAGAGTGACTCAGCGAAATTGTGGCATAGCGGTATTGCGGCTCAATTCTGCCCTCTGCTGAACTTTTTCCTGGCCTCAACATTATCATCGTTCGGATTAAGATTGATACGACTGTTAGACAAATCTCATTCTTGTGCATCAAACTCAGTGAAAGAATTTCCGGTATCGTCGTTAGTACATTTGCTCAAACCAGCTCCAAGAGAGCACATTTAGGGCAGCAAAGACCGGTCTTTTCACAGGGCGGGTCCATGAGAACACGTTACAGTAAAAAAAAATTGCAAAGCAGAGAGCTCCTATTCCAGTATATACAAGCAACTGTTCACACTAGCGAGATATATTTACGATTGTATCTAAAACAGGCAAAATATTGGTATCAAAATGACCGTAACTGCCATCCTTGCTAAGCCAGAAGACGCAACTTTTCCATATTCAATGAGTAGTTTACTAGTTAACGTTAGCTAGCTATTGATTATGTCATCTGCAGTGATGGCATTTTCAACGCTCAAGTTCGACGCCCGTTTCGAGCACGTTCTCTGCACTGTGTGTTTGCGAGCTAACTAGCTAATAATAGCACAGAAATAAAAAAGGAGCCGTGAATAATATCAAACGTGTTAACGATATCTTGCAGTTTGCTATTATTAGCTATTTAGCTAGCGAACACACAGTGCTCAGAAATGAACAGAGAGCCGCGAATAGTAGCATTTTTTTCCAGGTCAGCATTGTACAGTTCGAGACTGGGGGAGACACTGACAATCAGCTATAAGCAACAACAGCTGCGGCAGTCTGCCAATGTGGCCTGCCATTTGCTCCGACATAAAGCTAATTTCTCAGCATGCACTGCGTTGACCTAGATACGCACAGAGCCATAGAGAGAGATGCGTCAACCCCATTGACTCCAATTGACCAATTTTTTTTACAGCTGGGTTGAAGCAGAGTAGACTCGGTCATGAAAAAACTGAAACGTCAGAATTCCTTAAACTATTACTTTCAGCTTTGAAGTCTTGTGTTTAGATTTCAGCAGTTTTTCAACATTTCTTCAGCAATTTCCTTTCCTCTTCAACTTTTCTCGCTGAAGCAAGCACACAAATTTTCTTCAGAAAATATAGCCTTTTCTAGTTATTATCATTACTATTTTTATTCCTTCAGCGAGAGGCAAACCTGCCTTTTGTAAATTTGGAATACAGTTCATTTTTAACTAAGACGACAGGCAGCTCTGTGGCAATACCATTTGCCCATACAAAGAAAGTGTGGATTGACCTTCATCAGAAGCAGGGTTCTGCCGATGCTGGTCAGCGGTGGTCGGCCCCGACCAGCACTCAGAATGCACCGACCAGCACTCGGAATCCACCGACCAGCACTCAGTTCAGATAGTGCTTTTCCCGCCCAGAACCATTTTTTCAAAGATCAGTAATAATAAATGCATCCAGTGTCCAATAAAATCGCTAGAAACAAAACATAAATGACCCTAAATATGCTACCCCACAGTTATTGTCAGAATAGCGAACTTTCGTTTTCGACCCGCGGCTCGTCTGTGCTGGTCACCATTGATATTGAAAAACCTGCCCAACAGTGATGGAAGCACCGAGCGCCATCCGAGCCCGCGTGTGCTGGGTATTCATGGGCGAATTGAATCTGAGAATTTTTTCAATATATAGCGCCACCTGGTGGCAAACCTAGGAGTGCATACTTGCCCAAAATCTAATCAGTTCATCACCTCTACCATATCTACCCATATGCTAAAAATGAGAAGCCAATGTAAAGTAATTTGTGAGTTATCGCGCTAATGGCTAAAATCTGCGGACGCGGCAGTGGCGGGTGGGGCGAAACCATGATATCTCCGAAACTCGTATTTCGGAGATACAATAAATCTCTGTCGAGGACAGAAACATTCATTACATGTTAATCTATCAGTGTTTAATAACAGTGGCGGTCGGTGGACGGAAAACCGAGGGGGCGGAAAACATACTTTGAAACGTTGAGATTATTGACCCACTTTTAATCACTGTTCTTGGTTAACACGTTTTCCAACAATATGAAAAATCCATTTGTGGTTAAGTACATGCTTTTCCCTTTTAAGGAAATGTCAAGGCGAGTGAATAATACATTCAATAAAAATGTTTAATTCACGTGTATTTGGATACAAAATAGAAAAATAAGTTTATGAATATGGCATCTATCTATGAAAATTAGAGGCACCTCGCCACGCACCTTGGAGAACATCAAAGAAACGCAGTAATCTCTGGTGACTCAGAGGCACTAGTTGCTTTCATATCGTCGCAAAAATTTTTCCAGCTCATGCGCTGTGCGCGCTCGCATTACATGTATTCATACGAACTCTCAGATTAAACCTACACCCCTCATATTTAATGAGTAATGTGTATTATGCTTTGTGGCTCGTGGAAGGCGGATTGTCAGCTTAGGAGATGGCAGAAATTTTCCGTCCAGCACTGCGAGCGTCCTGGGCAGAACCCTGAGTAGTAAGAACTGAATGAGAGATTGGCCAAAATAGAGCACTCATGTACAGGAGCATGCTCTTACAGAAATAAAAATAAAATTGCCCAAAAGTCAGAGTACAGATTTCCGATGTCTCATGACATGTTGATTGAATCCTTGATTGTATCGTCCATCAGCACAACCCTATGCTGCACTGAGCCTGTTCCAACCCGCAGTACATGGGCTGTTTGCGAAGAGAACAAGCTTGACTTTGGAGCGGTGGGGCTTACCTTCAGAAGCACCATGCCACGGTGAACTGGAATCCGGCGCTTCCTTCATTGCACTTTTATCCTGCAATACAGAGCACCAGTTAAGCATGTGCTCCCCTCAAATCTCCACCCTTTGTCCAATCACCAATAAAAGGAAACCCTAAAAACACAAATGGCAAGAATGACAAGGTGACTCTACTAGTAGATGGCGGAACAGACTGACTTTTATGTATTTCACAGTCCCTCCCTTAGAGCAACTTACGATTTATTACAATGATGGCTGATGAACACTAGACTAGCAGACATTAAACAAAAAAAGCAAAATCCCTCCCCGACTTAAGCCACTGCCTTATCGAGCACTGTGGGACAAAATGGCCGCCATGTTTTATGCCAGTGTCAGTGGCTACCCAGAGATCGCTCTCCCCTTCTTAAATATAAAGTCCTCTGATATGATGAGACCTGAGGCTCTACAGTATTCTCCCTCATTATGGGCATTTTAAAGAATCCTGCATCATACGGTTATGAGCTTTGAAGGCTGCATTAAGTCTGTAGGATGCCGAAAGCCCCCTCACCTCATCCTGCACCTGCCGACTGTCCTGGCTCTCCGAGTCCTCTCCTGAAACCCAACATTCCTGACCAACCCAGCAACAGTCAGTAAATGTCACACGCACCACCACCACCAACACAAAACCTCACTAAACCTTCCCAGCATTCATCATTGTGTACAGGAAACAACATGTAATCATTTAAAAACAACAAGAAAAACCCTCACCACATATACGGACACAGTTTTAATCATGCGTTCAAATAAGCTTATGATGCTAACCCTGCTTTCACACCGAAAGCAGCCAACGGCTTCAAAGCGGCCGGAACTCGTTCAAATCCAATGACGGCTGGCTTCACTGCTCGCCGGCGCTATCTGAGCAACTTGGCTATGTGATCTCAACTTTTCGTAAATAAGCAGCAACGCAGCTCTGTGACAAACCAACGAACGAGCAGATCAAGATGAGTCACCCTCTGAAAAAACCATAAAGATCTGTTCCTATCTGACAAAATGGAGGGGAAACGTATAGTTGCCATGAGAAAGTGTTATAGAAACCTGAATTCACTTTGGCGGAGGATGACTGCGCATGTGCACAACTAAAGGCACTCCTCTCAGACGCAAGACCGCAGCTTATTTGGAAATTGATTGAAAATAGCATTTTTGTAGGGAAATACACTGGTATTGTAGTTTACTTTTAATGTAAATATGTTGCATGCAGATGAGAGCCATAGCTAGAAGGGCACACGGTAGAGCGTATACCTCCGCCATGCCATGCGAGTATTATTGGTTCTGGATGCACATCAACATTATACAGATCACCAACAACTACAATCAATTCTATATTACTGTAGATTTTATTTACTGCTGAAATTCTATGAAAATCTGCTCATTACATAAGGGACAATCAGTCAGTGGAAATGTTGGTCCATAGCATTTATATTGACAGTTTTGTGGAGCTTATCATCATGCACAACTCCCAAACTCGCAAGCCGACATGATCCAAATACTGCAGCAGTAGTCATGGTTTTGGAACGCACACCAACAGCTAGCATCTGAACAGCGAGCGGCCGGCCTGGCGCTGCGGAGTGATTTGGAAGCTTCACGTTGCTTGTGGCGCAAAGGAGGCACAGGAAACTTAAAATGTCCAGACCAGACAGGAGCAATGAGAGACCTTTGAGAGGGATTTGATAGCAGAGATGAACAGGCTTAACAGACAATGATTGCTATAGGGTGCTGAACACATGCAGTGGCCTCGTGGATTTTTATATACAATCGTAAACACCACCTCCATACTTAATCCAACTCTTTCAAGCTGAAACCACTCAAACAAGTGTTGCCACTAAACGTGGCCATGTCCCTCGCCAGGTCACGGAAATCGACTGGGGTCGGCATATCACACTAATACACATTGAAGCCAGAGATGAATGATATCGGTCAAACCGTTCTTGAGATATCGCGTTCACAACAAACGGGACGTGACGGACGAACAGACGGACAGAACTGAATACTATGTCCAAAAAGGCAGGGGGACAAGAAAGCTCAGCTACCATGTTATATAACCAATCAGCACTCCATAAAAGCGCATGAGGTAAGCCAATGAGATGAGGGTATTCAATCTTCTAATGGGTTCACAACTTCCTGCCTGGAATGTCCTAGTAATCGACTTATCTTGATCAACACGAGGATGCTGCCTTTTAATCTGATACTGATACTGAGAGGTAAGCACTGTGGGAGTTACAGACAAAACGGGCCCTCGTATCTTAATTTCATTTCCCTTCCTCACCGACTTGATGATTAGTAAATCATGCTGACCAATGGCAATTCTGCTTTATTGAACAGAACAATGCCTAGTGAGTAAAGAATTTGTGATAAAATCATAACTGTAATATAAAATATAGATAATTAAGCATAAACAGGCAAAAACAGGCAGGATACATGGACAGCTGAATGTCCTGAACGAGGGTGGACATGTTTGGATAAATACTGAATGTCAGCACTATTAAATTGTTACAGTACCTTCTTGGTTGGGACAGTGAGATCCTCGTCCTCCTCAGCGCTCTCAAGGAGCTTTTTGGTCGGCTTTCTTGGTCTCTTCTTGTCTTGCAGGGCTAAATGCAAAAAAGCTCACGTTAAAAAGCTGCACGGGTGCCAGCTTCAACCTCATCAGTCAAAACATAACGTCTGGAAGGGGTTTTCCTAGCTAGCATATTTAGGAATAATTTATTATCGTGTGATTGACTTCTTACGAAAATAAATACACAACTGACGTCATATCAAAACGTTTCACAGATAGGGATTCATATACAGTTTTCGTGCTTTTCCTCACAGGTACTTCCAGAACTGCTCGCTCTCGTAATTTGAAGGATTGCTATTAAATGTCCAAACCTTGCCCAGGGTGGAACTACAATATTTGTATTGAGATGCACAGTTCCAGTTACAGCCATAGTCTGAACACAGTCAATGGCTTCTGCGTGCGAAACTGGGTTCCCTTTACATGTTCATGCAAAAGGCAATGGAGGAGAGTTAATATTTCGGAACCGTTAAAGTCTTTCTTTTCTGGAGACATAATCGCATATCTTCAGACAAAGAAAATACTGTGCTGTGTTTTGTACAATGATCTTGCGTCGCATTGCTAACGAAGAGTATCGTTTGCTGTGTTTACCAGTAGTGCAAATTCCGACAATGTGAATTGACCTCCTTTAACCTCCAGTACGCCAGCCAATCACAGGCAAGGACTTGGCAAGAATAGCAGTTGTGCCACCTGTGGTGAAGTTTGGAAATTTAATTGCATCCCCTCAAATTATAATGGAGATACATTTAAAATATAGTCATCCAATCAGCTAAGCTTCTCTCAGCACATTCTCGTGGGGGATGCCTACCAGGAGAGGGGGCGGGGTCAGGGGGCGGGGTCAGCGTGTCGATGGGTAGGGCATGATCATCTTGTGGGGTGGTCTGTTCCAAGGCAGGGGCATGTCCAGTAGCAGCCTTACACAGCTCCTCATGGGGCGGGGTTTGAATATCAGGTAGTGAGTTTGGCAAGTTTTCAACCACTTTCCCAGGCAGGATCTGCTCTGTGCTGCTGGGTTCAGAGTCCTACAGGGCAGCAGAGTGAAGACAGCAGTGACCCCTCATGCAATTTAGAAAATGGCTGCAAACAATCAGTGAGGTTTCAACACCAGAGCTGACTTCTGGCATATGCAAAATCTTTGAACACAAGCATAGCTAATGACACATATAGGGACAGGTGTAAAACAAAGCCCATAACCAAGCACGGACGTATTTGGTTTTGTGAGTGCTAAAAGAATTTGCACATTCTGAAGGTCTTAGTTCATCAGGCCCCGAGGTTTTCTTTTATTCGATGCGAATGCTCGAAATAAGAATATACCATACAGCTCACATCAAAACGGAAAAAATTGCGAGAACTCTCCCAAACTTACCGCTGTCTTGCCGTCTTTGTATCGCTACTCTACCGCCTGACTAACTCGTTGTTTCGCGAGATTAAAGGAGGATTATCACGCTTACCTGTTTCGACTTGTATTAACTGCACTGAAGTTCAACAGCACCCGCTTCAAGTATTTCCACAAGATAATTAGTCCTTTCCACGTAATTGGCCATAATTGTCCGTAATTTCCATGATAAAATCCAAAACGGACGCCGCCATTGTTTCGAACTCAAGCTACGCGAGACAGAGTTTCAGCCCGTGAAAGCACGGAATCCTGACGTGAACGCGGCGGCTGAGAGTGTAAACAAAGCATCCCTGAGCAGTGATATGCATTGTGGCATTGTGCGAGTTTATAACCCAACGGCGAATTAAATCCCTGTCCTTTGGGAACGTGTGCATTGTCACACTGGCCATCTTCTGTTTAGTGTCATTGACACAACCGTATGCCTGACAATGCAGCAAATTCTCAAAGCGATTTCGGATCTGTTCACTGACGAGAAAATCTCATTAAATCGAATGCATCGGCCATGATGCCTGGAAGCGCCACACCTCCGGGCTGACGTCACGATCTCATGCCCGAGAATCAGACGCGACAGGTGCTACGGAAAATAATGGCGCTGCCCAATGGGCTCAATTAAATTCCATTTTTTCGTCAATTAGCCAACTGAGCTATATATGCAGTTTAACTAGCAGGAGATTAACAAATTGAAATAACAGGAGGGCAGAAATTTTTTGATGATAGTCCTCCTTTAATGCTGTAAGCCTTTTAACTGCCGACAGTGATCGTGAGGCGGTGCCAGGTAAGAAAATATAGTTCCTGACCACGTGTGGTTTCCTATTCGCTGTGGGGAGAATAGCCACTTCCACAAACATACCATGCACTTTCAATTTAAAACTTGTGAGAAACCGCATTATAGTGCACATGAAAACGCGGAAGAAATTAGCTTTTGAAGACGTGTGTCAACTGCATGTGTGAGTTCATAATGTATCTAAAATCTTCTCTCTGGATGTCAGGAGCGCCACACAGTCCAGCAATCTACAATATAACAGAAACAAAGTGAAAATTTCTCTGAACTATGACAGCGGATGTGTCCTATACGGTAACATGTATCATTCATTTTCACAGAACATTAAGAGTAAACAACAAAAATAAAGGAATTTTCCTGTCTGCACTAAATAGCCATAAAATATATACAACCCCAATTCCAAAATAGTTGGGACGAATTGTAAATTGTTAATAAAATCTAAATGCAATGACTTTCAGATCACATGAGCCAATGTTATTTACAATGGAACATAGATAACATTTCAAATGTTGGAACTGAGACATTTTACATATTTATTCACAAAACGAGCTCATTTCAAATTTTCTGGCTGCAACAGGTCTCAAAAAAGTTGGGACATAGGCAAAAAAAAAAATTAGCTGAAAAAGCAAGTAATATATAAGAGAATCCGCTGAAAGAGCATTCAGCAAGTAATTAAGTTAACTGGCATCATGTGTGTAACATGATTGGCTATAAAAGGGATGTCTTAGAGAGGCTGAGTCTTTCAGAAATAAAGATGGCCAGAGACTCTCCAACCTGTGAAGGCTTGCGTAAAAAAATTGTAGAATACTTTCAAAACAATGTTCCTCAACGTCAATTTGCAAAGCCTTTGAAGGTCTCATCATCGACTGTGCATAACATCATCAAAAGATTCAGAGAAACCGGAAAAATCTCTGTGCGTAAGGGACAAGGCTGAAGACCTTTACTGGATGCCCGTGATCTTCGGGCCCTCGGACGCCACTGCATCACTCACCAGCATAATTCTGCCATTGACATTACTAAATGGGCCCAGGAATACTTCAAGAAACCACTGTCTGTAAACACAGTCTGCCGTGCCATCCACAGATGCCACCTAAAACTCTATCATGCAAAAAGGAAGCCATTGTTGAGCATGATCCCAAAGCGCCGCCGTGTTCTGTGGGCCAAGGCTCATTTAAAACGGACTGTAGCAAAGAGGCAAAGTGTCCTGTGGTCAGACGAGTCAAAATTTGACATTCTTGTTGGAAATCATGGGAGTCGTGTCCTCTGGGTTAAAGAGGAGAAAGACCACCCCTCCTGTTATCAGCGTTCAGTTCAAAAGCCAGCATCTCTGATGGTATGGGGATGCATTAGTGCATATGGTGTGGGACACTTGCATATTTTAAAAAGCACAATGAATGCTGAAAGGTATATAAAGGTTTTAGAGCAACATATACTCCCCTCCAGATGACATCTATTCCAGGGATGGCCTTGTGTATTTCAGCAGGACAATGCAAAACCACATACTGCAGCTATTACAACAGCATGGCTTCATAGTAGAAGAGTCCGTGTGCTGAACTGGCCTGCCTGCAGTCCTGATCTTTCACCAATTGAGAAGATTTTATGATAATTAAATGAAAAGTCCGTCAAAGGAGACCCCAAAACTCTCCAGCAGCTGGAAGCCTGCATTAAACAAAGTGGGATCAAATTCCAATGGCTAAACTCAAGAAACTTGTCTCCTCAATGCCCAGACGCCTCCACTCTCTGTTAAAAAGAAGAAAGGATGCTACACCATGGTAAACAGGCCCCTGTCCCAACTTTTTTGAGACCTGTAGCAGCCGTCAAATTTGAAATGAGCTCATTTAGTGGATAAAATTGTAAAATTTCTCAGTTTCAACATTTGCCATGTTATCTCTGTTCTATTGTGAATAAAATACTGGCGGGTGTGATTTGAAAGTCACTGCGTTTTGATTTTATTCACAATTTACACTTTGGGCCCTATCTTACGCCAGAGTCCCTAAACCCGTTATTTGGGGATTTCGCATTGCGTAAGAGGCGTTCCCCCGCGAAAGTTGCTACCTTGCACACCTGCCTATATCCCTAGAACACCAGCGCTACCCGTTACATTATGCATAGGCGTGGTTTGGGCGTTACGTCAGTTAAACCAATCAGTGTGCCAGGTGCCATTGCCTTTAGGAGCAGGCTGCGCTATCCCAAATCCTCAAACTGAAACCCGTGATGGAGAGAGGAAGGTTGCCACGTTTCTCCGTTGACGAAGTTAAATTGCTCGTGCATGAGGTCAAATCCAGTCAGGGGAGGATCTGTTTTTGTTAAGTTAATCATGAATTGTATTATTATTATTATTATTATTATTATTATTTGACATTGACATATTGTTTGATGTTTGGTATGTAGTAAAAAAAAAATAAAAAAAATCAAGCCTACCCCTTTTGTGATGGAAACTTCAAAATAAAAAAAAAAAAAAAAAGCGTTTCGCCATGCACTTCCAACTCCCTCTCCCATCTGAAATGAAGCACAGAACAAAATCCTATTTTAGGAAAATAAAATTAGGTATATGCACTGGCACTCAGTGACGTAACTTTTTTTCCCCCAGCGAGAGCAGCATTTCAGAACTCTTCAGCGAATGAAGGTAATTCTGGTGACAAGTACGTGGTTTCGTCCGTTTACATTTTCCAATCGGACAGCTGTCTATTTTTTACACCAAGTTGCGTGACCGTGCTGCAAAAACAGGTGTACATACATGTCGTCGAAATTACCTTCATTCGCAAGAGAGTTCTGAAATGCCGCTCTCGCTGGAAAAAAAATTTCCATTGCTGAGTACTAGAGCATAGCGCTCTTGTGAAAGCCCAAATGCGGGTAGCGGGTGGTTTTAGGACCCGCTATACGCTTTCCCTAACGTGTGTGGTCAAGATAGCAATTGTAGGGAAAGCGCATAAACATGCCCACGGGCACACCTCCAGGCGCAAATAAAGGACTCGGCATAATACATAGCGGGTAGTGTGGCCGCAAGATATCGTTTAGGGATAGTGGAAGCTGCTAAATGCGTAATTCACGGGTTGCGGGTAGTGGCAACGGGTAAGGCAGTGTGAAAGATAGAGCCCTTTGTCCCAGCTATTTTGGAACTGGGGTTGTAGAAAGGTTTATGATTTTTGTCCAAAAGAACCGCTCTTTTTCGCTGCTGTTCTCCTCATAAACAAACCCCACGCATGAAGCCGCGTCATGCAGTATACTTCTGGTTATATCTCATACATCATTCCTTTACATGCAATGGTTTACCGATTAAAAACTTGTAATTTTAAAGCTATCAACAACAATAAAAATACAATGACAAGCACATATTTTAAGCAAATAAATATATGAATAGGAAGAAACAATCTTATGTGGTAGTGTGGGGTTGGTAAGTTTTCACCATTTACAGTGACTGCGTGTGAAACCATCCCCTGCTGGGAGATGCTTACCGGCCGCTCAGCCAACCAGGACATTCTTCAGCACACGCTGGACCACCTGTGATGTGAATCCTGGAAGGGTTTCGTGACTGGGTACTATATTTATAAATGCTTTGATCCCTGCGCTGCGCTTTCTCACACAACCTACCGCGTTTCTACCCTCATGTTGCTCTGAAGTTACCGTTACCCTCTCCCGAGCCTACCACGATAGAATTCCGTTTTGATGTGATCTGTACTGTAATTCTATCAGTTTTCATTCCAAATTTCTCCACAGGGAAAAAAATACATTTGTCCTACTTCTCTTTAGAAACAATGCACATGCACTCGAGAGAAACTGGAAACTGCTAGTGAGTCACATGTTCCAAATATCAAACAGGACCTACCCTGTCAGTAATGTAAGCATTTAACACAAATCATTAGAAATACTGCCATAAATGCCAACTTTATGCAGCTCACAACGTCCAGTATTTATTGAGATTGTATCAGATATGGGCGTAAGGTTTCATAATTTTGGACAGTCTACATAGCCACATGAAATAATTATTGCCACTTTTGAGACTTAAGTGCTAGCATTTCAAGCACCAACCAAATGACTCTTTCGAACTCTGCTAGAATCCTAATCTTGCACTGGAGACTTAACAAGTAGAGTGCTGCCAGTTAGACCTCCTTTAAAGGGACACTTCGCCGATTTTCAACCTTACTGCCATCTATCCAAATTTGGGATGTGAAAAACGCATGCAGTTTTTGTCCGTTTTCTTTATTCAGTTCAATTCATTGTGCTATACTGGCATGACATACACATGGTACATATTACCAAAGCAAACACGAAACGTTTAACATTTTGACTTAAGAACGCGAGTAGAACAAATTAATGATCACATTAACAATATAAAATTAGGTTCCAATAAAATGAAATATTCTCATCACATCTCCAGGAATCCGCAGAAAAAACTGTTCTACTTCCCCCTCCAGCGATGTCATTTGATGCGTACGGTAACATTTGGAGTTAAGGAAGAACTTACAAGCTACTTCAGCTCGGATTTCTAATTTCCGCCTGTTAGTCCAGGGTGCGTGCCCAAGACCAGGGATGGGGAACCTTTTCCAGAAAGGGCCGGCGTTTGTGCAGGCTTTCATTCCAACCAGGTAATTACACACCTGATTCTACTAATAAAGGTCCTTCGCAAAGATTCCAGGGTTGATTAGTAGAATCAGGTGTGTAGCTGCTTGGCTGGAATGAGCCTGCACCCACACCGGCCCTTTCTGGATAACGTTCCCCACCCCTGCCCTAGATGCTGCTTGGAAATTAAACTTCCTTTTTGTCTTTGCTTGCAAACTACCTTGTGGGAAAGGCACGGTAAAATATCAGATTAGACGATACTATGGACGAGGATGTATTTTACAGAAAGCTAGCTAGATAACATGCATTCCATGTTACCTGGTGAAGGTTTGCATTTGTTTGTGGTTGTAGCGGAATGGAGCAAGCTAGGTAGACAGCAGAAAATTTTGCCAGCCATTTCGGCAATATAACCTTACTGTTTCAGCATGGTAAGCTTAATTTCTGTCAAGTAGTGTTAATGTCAGCTTACTGCAGTAACTCCAGTTGGCTGGAGCTAGCAAGCAAGTGGAAAATTTTGCTAGTCATGGATTTTCGTCAAATCATTGCATTTAGAAAATGAGACTGCTACCCAGCTAGCTTATTCACCTATGAGTCCTTTGGTCATCCTCTCCTCTCCAGCAGGGATTTCAAGGGTGAAAGTGAGTCTTGATTAACGTTAATTACATGGGTTAGAAAATGGATGGTATGGCCACATCATTACCTCCGCCAACGAAGTTGGGACGGAGGTTATGTTTTCGCCCGTTTGTTTGTTTGTCTGTTTGTGAACAACATAACTCAAAAGCAATGCACGAATTTGTCTGAAATTTTGTGGGTGGATTGCTATTACATCAAGGATGGACCCTCTTGATTTTCACCGCGATCACTGAAACAATATGGCCGTCACGGCAGCCATGTTGAAATCCTATCACACGCAATAACTCAAAAAGTAATGAACGGATTTGTCTGAAATTTTGTGGGTGGATTGCTATTACATCAAGGATGGACCCTATTGATTTTCACCGCGATCACTGAAACAATATGGCCGCCACGGCAGCCATCTTGAAATCCTATCACACGCGATAACTCAGTTTTGCTCCCACTCATGCACATTTGGATTGTGCTGCCTTGGCGGAGGTTTGCACTCTACGAGTGCCTCTAGTTTAGAATTCGGTTAGGAGGACACCCAAAAGCTCCCATTGGAGATCTCTCCTGTTGTCCTCAAGAAGAAAATGCTCCCCGCAAACTTTTATATTGTTATGCTCGTTTGCGAGCACGTATTCCATTTATCTCGCGCTTGCAATGGCCCAATGTTATTCTATCGCCCATACTGTATTAGCAGGTAAAGGGTGAACTATCACGCCTCTGGCTTTAACAGGTTTGTAGCCCGTGGAGCCGGGCAAAGAGCAAACTGCCAGCATTTTCATTATGACCACAGTTCTTTGCAGTGAAGTGAAGGACGCTCCAATACAATGCTATCTATGAAGCTGTATATCACAGATCCATATGAGGTTGAGGGCATCGGGAGTAGTGAGCAAGTGCAATGCATTGGGATAGTCGTCGTCTTTACAACAAATGTGTATGAAAACCATAAGGGTGATAAATACACCAATGCCTCAAGCTGCTGTCGAAAAATGTGAATGGCTTGTGCGCGACTTGTTTATCCCAAGCCTGTACTATGAAACTAAACATTGTTTCATTATCGGCAAATTGCCTCTTTATGCGGACACATGCTACTAATTAACATTCAAATAAATCAGAATGGTCCGTTTTTGAGGGTGCATCCAATATTTTGTCAATGCCATACATGGGGGGGAAATTCAAACAGATACTTGACACGTTGAACTCACCCTGTTGCTACTGGACATTTTTTTTTACGATTTTTTCATGCATGTTACCAAACATGAACCCTCAAATTTTACCTGCACAAGACCTCCCACACTATAAGACCCATACATGCGTCAGAAATAAATATAACAGTATGGGTCTTGTATTACAATGATTGCACTGATTGTCGATTTAATTAAATAGACAAATTCGGTGATTATCACATATTTACAGTGCTGGGAAAAAGTATTTGCCCCATCCAAATTTTTTTTTTGCTTACTTGTCATCTTTAAATGTTTTACATAATCCAGATAATTTTAATATAAGATGAGGACAATGTGAGAAAACACAAAATGCATCTTTTAAAAGATCATTTCATTTATTGAAGATGAAGAGTTAATCAAAACCTACATCATCCATGTGAAAAAAAATAATTTTCCTCCCCTAAACCTAATAATTGGTTGCAATCAATCGTTAGCAATAACTGGCAATGAGTCTTTTACATCACTGTGGGGTAATTTTGCAGAATTGTTTTAATGAAGTCACATTGGAAGGTTTTCAAGCATGAAATGGCTGTTGAAGGTCATGCCACAGCATTTCAATCAGAGTAAAGTCAGGACTTTGACTTGACCACTCCAAAACCTTCAATTTTTTTTTTGAGTTATTTAGAGGCGGACTTGCTCCTGTGCTTCAGATCATTGTCCTGCCGCAAAACCAGACTACACTTGAGCTTCTGGTCACAAACTGATGGCTGGAAATCCTTCATCAGGATTTTCTGGTAGAGAGCAGAATTCATGGTTCCATCAGTTATGGCAACTCGCCAAGGTCCTGAAGCAGCAAGGAGAGACTCTGTAATGGCTTCACACCAGATGTAAGAGGACCCATGTCTTCTAAAAGGTTCCACTTTTGGCTCATCAGCCCATAGAATGTTTTCCCAAAAGTCTAGGTGGTCATCAAACTGTTTTTTCCTGCAAATGCAAGAGGACCTTTTAGGTTCTTTTGGGTCAGCAGTGTTTTTCACTTGGAGACGTCTTACGGATGCCATTTTCACCCAGCCTCTTTCTTACTGCTTTCTTACTGTGGATTCATGAACACTGATCTTTACAGAGACAAGTGAGGCCTGCAGTTCTTCAGATGTTAGTCTGGGCCCTTTGGTGGAATTTGTTGGAGGAATTTTGGTAGACCACCCACTCCTGGGACGGTTCATCAATCACTGTTCAAACTCTTCTCCATGCGCAAAATAATGGCTCTAACTGTGGTTCACTAGAGACCAAGTGCTTTAAAAATGGCTTTCTAACTCTTTCCAGACTGACAGATATCAACAACATTATTTTTCATCTGTTCTTGAATTTCTTTAGATCATGTGAAGATTCTTTGCTATTTCACAATGCTAGACAGACTTATTTTGATGACATTTAGATTCAACAGGAATGGCAGAAATTCTGCCAGTGAGTACATATCGAAATTGGACCCCATTATCAACTACATTTTTTGTTTGATCTATTGTAACAAAGTGGGCAAATATCATTTCACATAAGGTCAGGGTTGGATAGCTCTTTTTCCTTCAGTAAGTGAAATTTAATAAGTCATCATCATTTTCAGTTTGCTCAGGTTATTTTTGTCTAATATTATAATTAGTTTGATGATCTGAAACATTTATGTGGCACAAATATGCAAAAGAGAAGAAAGTGGGGTGGGGAAAGTACTTTTTCACAACACAGAACTATTTTTAGGGACTGAGCGTGTGCACGCTTCTGTTACCGTCCCAGAGGCCTCAGGGGGCTTCTTCGGCCTTTTCTTCACAGCATAGATCTTGTCGTACTCATCTGTGCATTCTATCAGTCTTTTACTTGGTTTTCTGCGCCGTTTATTCTCAGAATGAGCAGCTGTGGAAGACAAAAAAATAAAAATAAATATGGACATAATCAGATAATACCATATCCAGTCACAGCAAAAATAAAAATCTGCTTTAAAAGTGAGATGCAAAATAATGAGGCCATAATCTCCAGAAAGGTAGCGATATTCCATAAAACTGTCCAAACATATCCTCATGGCGCACACCATATTAGCAAAATTTTATGATATCTCTCTTTCATTCCGCTAAATCTGCCCCTACAGGGTGAAAACTTAGTTTTACCTCTTGGCTCTCCTCCAATGGAGCTGATTTGGGGGAGGGAGTATTCGCCTGTTTCAGGCGCTGATTGGGCCTTACCTTGCTCAGATGGAACCTCAGAGAAAGGCTCCAGCCCCCCACAGCAACCCTCCATCTCGATTCCGCCCTGCTCCAACCAGCGCTTCTTGGGAGCCACGTGTACACTGCCGTCATGGGCACCATCGAAGAGTCCGCCGAGCGAGGAGTCTCCCGAACCTCCGTCGACCCCGCCGCGCCCATACGTGTGCTCAGCCAGTCCTGCCGGCATGACGCCACCCGAGCCACCCCGTGCGCCGTCTGACGGGTGGGGCCTCTTCACTCGAGAGTACTTCGACGGTGAAAACATGGGGTCCCCCTCGTATTTGGAGACCTTCTTTTTGGGAGCGGGACGAGGCCTGTACCTCACCCTCTTGGGTTTGGGTTGCAGGCCCTTCAGATCCGGAACTTTCTTGGAGTCCACCTTGACCCAGCCCAGGAGTTGGTGTCTGGCCTTCTGGCTGGTTGCCAGGTTACATGTGAGGGGGGAGGTCGGTATGACGGACGGCTCCTCCTTCATGAGAGCCCGGGTGGGGCCCCGCAGACCCCCTTCCAAGCACAAAGGGGTTCCTCGCCTCTCTCGACTGTCATGCGCGTCCTTCAGCAGCATGAGGAAGGTACTGAACCTGTAGTTGGCATCAGGCCGGAAGGTGACCGGCTTTCCCGGTGCATCGCCATCCTTGTCCACCAGAGAGCGGAATGTGATCTCCTTCCGGTCCTGAAAGGCCTCCATAGGTGAGAGGGGAGGTGGAGAGGAGCAGTGGGAGGACGTGTCCGAAGTGGCCTCCTCGCGCTTCACCTGCACAGCAGGTACGTCGCTCTCCCTCTTCACATGGGCAGGAGCCCAACTACTCTCACCCTCGTGTTTTATCAGCAGCCCGTTGGGAAAATTGCCCCTGTGGACCTTTGTGTCTGTGTGCTTAAGGTCAGGAGAGGGAGAGCAGGGCCTTCTGGGAGATGAAGTCCCAGCAACAGCCGCTGAATCGGCAGTGCATTGTGAGGGCTTTGACTTGTCAGGCAGTGTTTCCGTTGAGTTAAAATTGTCTTGCATCTCGACTGGGACAGGAGACACGGGACTGGGGCTGCGACTCCGTGTTTGACTGCGCAGCACCCTGTCTTGCAGGTCTGCTTGCTCCTGGCTGCGCAGCGCTCTCGTCATAAGCCGGCTGCTGGCGGGGAGGCATGCCGAGCGCACTTCAGCCTCTTCGCTGGTTGTCTCCTGGAGATCCACAGATATAGAGGCGTTCGCCGTACCTGCCCTGGCTCCATTGCCCAAACACCCCAATTCTGCCTCCGACAGGGCAAGGCCATTCCCTTCCTGCCCCGCCTCAAAGGTCTTCTGCTTCTCCGCTTTCCAAGGGGACAATGGGGCGACACTGAGGTCCTGTTCAGTGACCTTCTCTGGTTTGGGGCACAAGATCCTGGGCACTGAATCAATGTCTGAATATGGGCTGTCTCTGGGCTGCTTTTCAATCCCATAATCTGGTGGCTTTTTTAGGATGGGTCTCAGAGTTTTGGTGCACGGGGTTTTGGACTTCTTCTTCGGTGGTTTCTTGACAGCATTTTCCTTTGGTTGCAGGGGCTGAGATGGGGTTGATGGTCCTCCATTGAAGAGTCGAGCTGTAATGGTGGGCGTCACAGAGGGAGGTGGAGACTCAGAGACCAGCTCCTCTCTGATTGGTTCAGAGCTCTGCTTCTCGGTGGGCGTGACAGAACGTGCCTTGTTCGGTTTCCCGGAGAGCAAGGCCTCAGCTTCCAGCACACTTACTTTCCAAGCCTCCATAAACCGTTTTGCTATCTAAAAATATAAAACAACATACCAAATTCCAAACAAATACTAAAAACTCTGCAGTTCACCTCTGCTTTTCTCTACCAAGCAGCAGATCAACAATGAGACAAAATGGCCATGAAATTAAATTGTAATCACAAAGGTACTCAATGGGAGGGGAAAATGGGTAAAATTTAAGGACATTTCTCCAAGCACTGCTTTTAAAAAAGACATAGAGCATATATAAATAGAAACTATAAACATTTCACGTTAACGAAGGGGGAAAAAAAAGACAATAAAAACAAGCTTCACAACAAAGCTTCTTCAGGACACAACACTACAGTGAAATACAGCAATATTAGAGAAGCCTGCATTTCCTGGTGTACAAGACATTCATAATTCTGTTCTTGGAAACATTTTTTGCACAGTGACTGATGCTGATTTTGAAGTGTGTAGGCAAAGTTAGAAATCTCTTGAGTTAGTCCTCCTCTAGTTAAAAAGTACAGATTTGGTAAATATGATTTTGAAGTTAGGATCAGTCAGTGCAAATTAGGTGTAACTGCATTTCATATCGGTACAGTTGGTAGTTCACTTCAGTCTGAAGCTGATGGTACCGTGTTTTCGAACCTCGCGTCGGTCAGGTGGAGAGTTACCGTATACTTGTAGTTCTTGTCCTTCTGCCTCCCTCTCCTCCGTAAGACAGGAAGGTTGTCAAACTCGTGACCCCCCTCAAAACGGCAGGTGGCCTTGCCAGGGACCCACGCCTGGTCCACTGTGTCCCCCAGTGTCCGCAGGAAGTACTGCCGACATGGCCTACGACTGGGCTCTGAAGCAAGACAAACGGTACAATGTCACACACACAGAACAGGGTCCAAAACTTGGAACAGCATCAATCACATGGCACAGCGTCAAACAAACAGCTCAGCGGTTGCCACACAGCTGTGTCAAACATACAGTACGGTGACCAATTCATGGCAGGGGTAAACTAGGAACACACAAAGCGACATTGGTAGTCTGCCTGATGCGTTCGGTCAGCCCTGGCAGAAACTGTTGGGACCATTCTAGAACAAGTTTAAAATACAGAAAGTGAAGCTTGTTAGATGGTCTGCCCTTAACCCCATAAAACCAACAGACCCACATGAGTCCATCAAAAGCAGCGGCTGTACGCAGACCAGTGGATCTTCAGACCCAATTTACAGTAATGTGTAGTGATTGATGTACAGTGATGTAACTTGAGTTTATGAGTAGGCACTGTCTATTTAAAACTTCTAGTAGCAGAACAAAGGAGAAAAATATAGGGCACTGGCGGACCCAGAAGCTCCTTGCGTTAAGATAAACAAAATGTCGAAGTTTCTGTTGACGGACGCACACACGGATGGAGCCCGATACTATAGCTCCCGTGCCACTCGGATGGCAGGAGCTAATTAGGAGCCTGTAACTGAAAATGTTGATAAGATAAAGCAAATAGTCAAAGTTTTTGGTGATATTTTTAGGGCAGTGACCTTGAAAAAAAAAAAAAAAAAGCCAAGGTCACCTTTAGGCACGTCATTTGTAGGCCTTTATGAGATGCATGTCCAGTGAAAATTAGGAGCCTGTAACTGAAATAGTTGATGAGATAAAGCAAAATGTGTTGACAGACGCACGCACGCACGCACACACGCACGGACGGAGCCTGATACCATAGCTCCAGCACCACGAGCGGCAGGAGCTAATAATGAGCGTTTTTACTCCAAAATGCCTACATTTTATGAACATGATTAAAAAGTGAAGGAGATGAGAAAACAAGTTGTAATTTTGAACAAATAAAGCCAAGATATACGGTTATGTACAAACCCCAATTCCAATGAAGTAGGGATGTTGCGTAAAACGTGAATAAAAACAGAATACAATGATTTGCAAATCCTTTTGGACCTATATTCAATTGAGTACACTACAAAGACAAGATATTTTATGTTCAAACTGATAAACTTTATTGATTTTTTGGAAATATTCACTCATTTTGAATTTGATGCCTGCAACACGTTCCAGAAAAGCTGGGACAGGGGCATGTTTACCACTGTGTTACATCACCTTTCCTTTTAACAACACTCAATAAGCGTTTGGGAACTGAGGACACTAATTGTAGAAGCTTTGCAGGTGGAATTCTTTCCCATTCTTGCTTGTTGTACGACTTCAGTTGCTCAACAGTCCGGGGTCTCCATTGTCGTATTTTGCGCTTCATAATGCGCCACACATTTTCAATGGGAGACAGGTCTGGACTACAGGCAGGCCAGTCTATTACCCGCACTCTTTTACTGCGAAACCACGCTGTTGTAACACGCGCAGAATGTGGCTTGGCATTGTCTTGCCGAAATAAGCAGGGACGTCCCTGAAAAAGACGTTGCTTGGATGGCAGCATATGTTGCTCCAAAACCTGTATGTACGTTTCAGCATTAATGGTGCCTTCACAGATGTGCAAGTTACCCATGCCATGGGCACTAATACATCCCCATACCACATTTTGGTTTTGATTGGTCAGTTGGCTGAATAAATGGCTTGATTGCAAGTTTGGCAAAGTACACGGGAATTGATTTAAGATAAGCTAATTATGCCAAGGCGATGGAGGCTGTCCAACCTCGCTGGTAATTAGCGGACTTCAAATCAGTTTTTTTCCCGGAAGCATTTCAAATGACCGCATTAGGTATGTGTCATAGAAAGGTAATAAGCAAGCACGCTGTCTGCCTCATAGTGGCAGTTACATTTATTGCGCTTAAAATAATTGCGATTCCTTAATTGCGACAGCCCTAGTTGTTGATATATGGCTTTCGCCTTGCATGGTAGAGTTTTACCGTGCACTTGTAGATGTAGCGACGAACTGACAATGGTTCTTCGAAGTGTTCCTGAGCCCACATGGTAATGTCCTTTACAGAATGATGTTGAATTTTAATGCAGTGCCACCTGACGGACTGACGGTCATGGGCATTCAATGTTGGTTTTTGGCCTTGCCGCTTATGTGTAGAGATTTCTCCGGATTCTCTGAATCTTTTGATGATATTATGGACTGTAGATGATGAAATCCCTAAATTCCTTGCAATTGCATGATGAGAAACATTGTTTTTAAACTATTGGACTATTTGCTCACTCAGTTCTTCCACAAAGTGGTGAACCTCGCCCCATCCTTGCTTGTGAACGACTGAGCCTTTCGGGGATGCTCCTTTTATACCTAATCATGACACCCACCTGTTTCCAATTAACCTGTTCACCTGCGGAATGTTCCAAACAGGTGTTTTTTGAGCATTCTTCAACTTTCCCAGTCTTTTGCTGCCCCGTCCCAGCTTTTCTGGAAAATGTCGCAGGCATCAAATTCAAAATGAGTGAATATTTCCAGAAAAACAATAAGGTTTATCAGTTTGAACATTAAATATCTTATCTTTGGACTGCACTCAATTAAATATAGGTCAAAAAGGATTTGCAAATAATTGTATTCTGTTTTTATTCACATTTTAGAAGGATAGAAGGAATCCAGCACAATTTAGCCTCAGTAAGGGATCCTGGCCTCATAGGGGGTGCTTGAAAACTGAATTTTGATTTCTGGCCATAGAAAGTTTCATATTTGAGAGGCCAATACCTTGAAAATGAAAAGAGATAGATACATTTTGACAAGAGATTCTGAAAGCCTGGACCCAAATTACCCTGGATAGTAATTTTCAGCCCATAGCTATGATTTGTTGCAAAGATACTGGCCTCCAAAATCCCTATAAATTAACGTTCACGATTTGCGAGGGCAAAAAGGGGGCTTGGCCCAAGATTTTTGGGGGGACATATCTCAGAAACCCCTTGGAGTAGCAGCCTAAAATTTTGCATGTGTTCATTATCAATATAGAGGTACTCCCAAAATAAATCTGAGTTGGTTTGAGTGGAAGATTCTTGTACTTTGGTTGAGTTCATATGGAATGACCCCAGGGGAATCATGGGACGTGTACTTTTTTAGACTACCAAGAAGATTAACATCAGCGAAAATTAAAATAATTTATTTTATAATTGACTACGGTCTAGAAAAACAACACTTGTAGTTACTATTAAAGATGATGCAGTCTCAAAATTGACGGAGGCTTGAAAACAATGGGAAGCACTTCGAAAGTGAATATTTTAAAAAGTCTATGGGTAAAATTAATGAGAACTTTTTCTTCAGACACCAGCGTGACGTAGTCACCTCAGAGCTCTATTGCACCTATATGATTCAGACTATTATTCTAATTCAGGCAGCTAACCTGTCACAGCAATGCTGCCCCACGCTGGACTGAAATTCACTAGCTCAGGTTAGGCCAATAAAGCTGTGACAATGATAATTGCACAGGCAAATAACAATAAAAATAATAATAATAATAATAATAATAATAATAATAATAAGCCACATAGACCTCATGATTGCACACCCAAGTCTCACAACAAAAAAAACTTTCACTGTCTACTCTGTCCAAGTGTTGGCCATTACGTTACAGCATTTGAAGTCCCTATATCTCTGATGTTGGAGTCAGATGTTACCATCACAACAGAGGCAGCGACAGGGTCAGAATTCACTTTATTTCATGCTCCGGCAACATCCTCAGTTACCGTTGCGGCAAATTCAGAAGGACAGTCACCTTAACCAAATGTTGCAGCGACCAGTGACATCTGTGGCTGGTCATCTATCAGAACGTCACAGCGAAAAATATATCCGGGTTCGTATCACAAAATGCGAGGATTTTTAGGTAAATTGCGAGGCAAATTTCACCATGTATTGCAGAACTTGCGAATCGTCTTCATCACATAGACTGTACGAAAAGGTGGACACAGCACCCGCGTCTGAAAACTGAAGCCAATGCTTAAATCCCTTAAATTGCATTCTATTTAATGGCCAGCAGATGGTGACGTTAGTGGTTGCTGAAAGAAGTTCACTGCTATCCACAAGTTTCACCAGAAGTCCATGGGCACGGCCTTGACAGAATGCCTACTTACGCTATTCGGTTTTGTGTTTCCGGTAGCCTTGATGCCAATGACAGCAACAAACAGAGCCAGCTAGCCCAAACAACAAGAACATCAGAGATAATGACATCAATAGGATGTTCATCATTTAACCACTCACCGCTGAACACAAGCATTAGGGGTGTAACGATTCTGAATCGATGTTTTTTTAAAGCGTAGTAACACCACCTGCTACCATGGGGCGAACATCCGAGCTTTCCCTTTTCCTTTACTAGCCCCCGTGATGTCCTGAACGAAAGTGCTTAACATCAAAGGGCATGGTGAATGCTTCCGGAAAAAACTTGACTGACATCAGTATTTTTCGGCTACGTGCTGAGAGGAGCCAAGCAAATGAAAACAAAATCGTCATCCTATTAACCAATTAGGCAACTCTAAGAATCGTATACCTGTTCCCGTTTATTTTGCCTGATTAGCAATCAAATGGTGGATTCGTTTACTCTTTAAGTTGAATTAGTGGAGCTGTTTATTAAGACAGCATGTTTGATTGCAGCATTTTTAAATTTAAATGGCCATAGAACAGCACTGCTTGAACACGATTGCCATTGCCACGGCATTTCGTGCAACTGTGATAATTTATATCTCACATTCACGTTTCATCCGCTTTTCAGAATGTTTTCCACCTTGTGTATTTTTTAGACGCTTAAACTCCAGGTCGATCTTATAACAAATCTGTTTTAAATTAATCTTGAATAATGTCCTAAAATGCTACAATGAGAGATGTAATTCAGAGGAAGATTTTTTCTAATTATTCAAATTGGCATTCTTTCAATCTAACACCGTAGCCCAGTTAGGTTTGTCTGCTTTTCATCGTCACATCTTAATCGTTATAGGTTACTGGCTAAATTTCTTGATCGTTATTTAGGCCAAGTACACGGGAGCAGATTTAAGGAAGGGCGGAGCACCTGCAATTAGCAAAATCTAAACTCAGGCTTCTTCCCGACGGCATTTTAAATCGTTTTAAGCCGCTTCAGGTGTGTATGTCTCAAGAAATTACACGCGACAGCCTACACACCCCATGACGGCAAGTTGTCTCATTACACTTTAAAAAAAATCCTCGTTCAACATCGCCACATCCCAACTCAGCATTTCATCTCTCATTGTGGTATTTTTAGGAGATCTATAATGATAAAATAAAAATAAAGAGATTAATTTTCAGATCGCCCTGGATTTCAAGCATCTAAAATATACACAAGGTGGAAAACATTAAAGCAGATGAAACGTGAATGTGAGCTATAAATAATCACAATCACACGAAATGGCCAAATACGCGCTCTTGCAAATCTATGCCCATTTAACAATCAAACATGCTGTCTTAATAAACAGCTCTACTCATTCAGCAAAGTAAAAAAAAGAATCGCCGGTTTGATTGCTAATTGAGCCAAGTAAACAGGGACAAGATTAGAGTAACCTAATTGCTTAAAAGGAGACGATTCTGTAGTCCTTCACTTGGTTCCGTGCGGCATGTCAGAAAACGGTCAAGTTTTTTTTTTTCCAGAAGCATTTCTCATGCCCTTTGATGTTTGGCACTTTTCGTTCAAGACTGCGTCAGGTTTAATAAAGTAAACGGTTAAACTCGGATGTTCGCCCCATGGCGGTCCTATGCCTTAAAAAACATCGATACAGAATCGATTCAGAATCGTTACACCCCTAATAAGCATATATTTCTTCGGCAATAAAAGCACAATAACGTTTTTGTTAATATATTTAATTGTTCCGATGTTTGGATAACTGAAGGGAGCTTTGGTTTAATGAATAACGCTGCCTTCCACAGAATAGCTGACAACATGATTTCCCTAATCCGGCAATACATGAGCAGTCGACTGTCTCCACGACTCCACTTACCCTCAGCATTATCCACGCTGTATGTTCAGCTTGACTGCTACTGGCTGGGCTCAACAGCTGCCTTCAGAAATATGAAGTCGATGTGTTTCTTGAACAGTACTTTACCCATTTTGTTACTATGCAGGTAATTATATGCCTCTGTGCTTTTATAATTTCACAATTCTTCGCCATCAACGCCTTCGGAAAACACAAGGTAACTAGAGGCATTCCTTGAGTGCAAACCTCCCCCAAGGCAGCACAGTCGTAATCTTGCTGAGTGAACATGGCTCTTAAGAAATTTAAAGTTTATCACATAACTGAAGTACTTCTCTCATAGCCCAGGTCATGACATATTGTTGACATGACCCTATAACTTTTGCGAAAATCGCATTGGCTGAGAGCATGGGGGGAAAGAAATCACTTAAAACTGAATATAGAGTGTAACGCTGGTTAAATTGGTATGGCTCAGCGCTGCAGGAAGCTGGTTAAGCGCCACTGACAAAACTAAGTTAACGTTACTTAGCTAGGTAGCGTGCACGCAATACTTTTTCAAAAGCATTATGTAACATTAGTTTGGTACCCAGCGAGCTAACAGTGGCCAGCTACTCAGTTGACTGAATTTACTAAGCGTTGCTCGTTCAGCCACGAATGTCTGTGACTCAGAGACTGAGTACATAAGCAGAGCGATGTAGTTAGCGCAGTGATAACATTGGGCGCTAAGGAAAATTACATTTGCTTTCCATGAAATTACGCAGTTCAGTTATGTGATAAACAGAATGAGAAAGTTATGAAAGTCGTTTAGTAAATTTTAGGTTTATTGCTCACTAAACTCGTTTAATAACTTTCATAAGACACGCCCACTCTTGTAAGATCCTGTATATCTGCAACATAGGATTTTGCGACGGTTGCTGTGGTGGGCATATTGTTTGACCGATCGCCGTCAAAATCAATAGGGTCCATCCCTGATGTAATAGTGACACACGCACAAAATTTCAGAGATATCCGTTCATTACTTTTTGAGTTGTCTTGTTCATAAACAAACAAACAAACAAACAAGCAGACAAACGGCACCAATCACATATATCTCCTGCCAACTTCGTTTGGCGGAGGTTAATAATTATCTATGTGGATGTAGCCAACATCGGGCCATTGTTTTATGTCATCTACCCCCTCTGTGAGAAGTGACGTGTGAGGCACTGTAACGGAATTGTCCTCATAACTTTTTAAAACATCCGTACAGTGTATCCACCTCCGTTTTGTTTCCATTTGTATTAACTAAAAGCTGGCTTTTACAGCTATGCAACAGTAAACAAACACATCAACTGGAAAAGAAGAACCGGCAGCCGCTATGATTTATGGGTAACATCACAAAGTCATGAAAAAGGCGGATAGAAGTCTGAGACAATGAACCAACTTTCCCACCTGATTAATTTTTTCAATAATTTTCCACATTATTTTATGGTGTCTATCACAAGTTTCAGGTCTCCTTTGATATATCATGATTTTCATTTTTGTAAATTACGGTCCCAAATAGACTAGAATAAAGGATAAAGCCAGATATGCTTTGGGGGCGTGGCTATCCTCTGGTCCTCGTCAGATACGGTCAGATCCACCCGTAGATCCACCCCTCGCTTCTCCCTGGATCTTCAATTCACATTACTTGGGTTGTTACCAACATCTGGTGAAAATTTCAAGTCAATAGCCCCATTAGAAATATATTTACTCAGAAAAATGTTGACATCTTCAATACTTATTTTCCCCGCTGTATATACTCAAGATATCTCCTGAAATATAAAGCAGACTTGCCTTTATGTTACAGTTTCACCGTCGAGCAAAATTGCAAATCAAGACTGATCATTTGCTAATCAAGTTTCAAGTTGATTAGCAATAACCGCTATGCAAAATTTCACTCATATATTTTATGCTGTGTAGCCAGACTTAAACTGGCCTTAAAGAAGTTGGGTCAACCTCAATACATAGATTGCCACCCTATGCAAGACCTCTGGTGTATACACAAGCAGAACGTGTACAAATAGTTTAACTAAAAAAAAAAAAAAAGTCAATTAACTCTAAATTGTGTGTAACCTTAAATAAGAGCCTTAATTTCTCCTGTTATTTGTCATTTCTGTCCTATCGATATCATTGATTTCTGTTCTCCTCACTCTGCCCCAACGGATTTTGCCTAGATATTTCGTACTTTATTGTCATTATACGTGGAACCTTCGTTATCACTTTGTACACATGGCCAACTAACCCTGAGTAACTGATGGGCGGGCACTTCAATACCTCTGTGCGATTTCGGTCTTTTCTCGTGACACTCAGGAAAACTTTGTTCAAAGTCAAAATATCAGTCTCCCTTGTGCCAATTAAAGAGACTTTAGTACTCCAGCTCTCCTGATTTTGTACCCCAGCCCTCCTGATTTTGACCAGTCCCAGGGAGATGGTCCGGGTAAAGAGTTCTACCACACAGTCTGAATGTCCTTGCTGTTGTTCACCTCTTTAGTCCTCTTATTTATAGATGGCATGCAGCACACCTGGTACCCCGACTCATTAACCACGGCAAATTTAATTTCAAGTTGAAGAGAGGACGAAGGATGAAGAAACAGAAAACTTAAAATGCCAACATGTTGCCTGCGTTGTTTGCAAGACGACGAGGTAATAGCCCACAAGGCCCATGGGAGTTTCATCCTTGCAGAACACTATTTGTAATGACAAATTTTTCGCATGATTGCATTTGAAATAAACCCATAATAACCATACACAAAAAATGAGTAAACAAAAAATTGAACTGATTTTATGAATATTATCACTCTGGAGTCAACCCAAAGAGATCAATTCTCACCAATGCCTGGAAGACAGGGAAACATTCACACCTGGGTTCCAATAGATCTGACCAGCAAAGAATATTTTTTACATTGAAAATGGTCAAACTGCCTGCATCTTTGCATAGAGTCAATTCTTTGGCACCTCAAAAACCTACTTATTTCAAGTGCAAACATACAGGATTAGTCATGGAAGAAATTAAGTATTGCATCACTCTACTTCACTTGCATAATCATTATTCCTTAATATTCAGCAATTTTGATTCCTTCTTATTAAGTGCACGTCCAAAATGTCTCCAAAATGACCACATGCATTTGCATTGGCATTTAAATTGGCTGAGGGATGCAAATGAGGTGTTGACTGTCAGGGGATAGTGCACACTTCATAGGAGAACTGGAACAGATCACTCGGTACCAAATGCTGACAAGGACCCAAACTTTAACTGCTGACTATGGTGAATTTATTGGTTAGGTATATCTCCCGAATTAAACATGTGACATGTTGTTAATCACATGGCACAGTGCCAAACATCTGACACAATGTCAAACACACAGTAGGTAAATACAAGGCAAACTGTAAAGTACCAAACAGCTACACATGTACAGCACAGTTTTAAGCACATAGCACAGGGTCAAACACAGGACATACAGCTCAACACACTCCACGGTGGTAATGACAAAGCTGTGTTGGACACATTGTTTTTAGAGCAATGACATGTTTCCCTCTGAAGCATCACATAAAGCAGTGGTTCCCAACCCAGTCCTCAAGGAATCTAAAGATTCCCGCTTCCTCGGGGTGTTAATTACAAATTACAAATGAATACAAAGGAAATTTTATATCAGGCTGTACGATTTCAGATAACTTGTCTCTCGGTGTCAAAGAGAAGTGAAGTTTCATGCAAGAAGAGAGCCAACCGTCACACTCACAGCAGTAATTTCGACTGAACTCTGAATATGCATACAATATGATAACGCTTATAATACAAGCTCATAAAATTCACCTCAAAGGAAGATGCTTATTGTCACATTTTCGATCTACATTCACTAAGGTTGTTTACGGTTACATCCGGCTCGTTCGCGCCACGAGTTTTCCTTGACTAGTTCGCCCATCTCTGCGTCGTCGTTTGCCGCGGTACTTTATTAAAAAAGAATGAAAGTTACGCGCAGTAGGCCATACATATGACCGAAATGGTTGCATCCATTGCAGAGGGAAGTAAATAAATAAATTTTTGACAAATTCAAATGAATGAAACTGCCGGGATGTTTGGTTGTCCAACAGACAACCTCGTGAGCAGTTTAGGTTGTCTGGATCCACACTTAACAAACATATAAACGCCCCATGTAAATTATTTATGTAACATGAAATGTGTTACTCTAAATGAGCTGATAATGTCTTAATTGTGCAAAATGGTTATTTGTCTTGATTTGTTAACAACATTTGTGTTCATCTCTGCCAGTGAGCACTTGCTCAGTGATGCATTGATTCCACCGTCAACACAGGTGTGGCATGTGCAGACGCTGCTCAAACAGCGTGAACAGAACTCAGACACTCCCTAAAACTGGGGACAATAAAAGGCCACCCCAAAATGTCAAATTTCATCAAAAGTAACCATGCCACAAATGTCGCAAATCATGCGGGAACGCGCCATAGGAATGCTGGATGCAGGAATGTCCACCAGAGCGGTTGCTGCACAGCTGAATGTTCACTATCGGACAATTGGGTGTTTAAGAGTTCGTTTTAGACAGACTGGCAGTACAGCAAATCGACCTCACCCTCGTCGTCCACGTGTGACCACACGAGCACAAGATCGTCACATCCGGCTTCTCCACTTGCGTGATCGCCTCAGACCAGCAACAAGCACAGCAGATGAAACAGTTGGTCTGCACAACAGACGTATCACACCTCAAACTGTCCGGAACCGCCTGAGAGAAGCGAACCTACACGCTCGTCGTCCTCATCGTGATCCCAACCGTGTCTACGAGTATCCCTGATTGCCATACGCCACTATCTTGCATTAAAGAACAGCAATCTGTTGTATATTAAACAATAAAATGAATTGTGTATGACTTAATATATTGTAAAACCCTTAATGCTAATTAAAGTTTAAAAGTGTCAAATGGGGCGTTTATATTTTTGTTAAATGTATTTCAGGTTGTCTAGACAATCAGATAACCGCTTATTTCGAACACTGAATAGCCAGGATAAATTTGTATTTTACACGCGCTAATTTAGGCTATTTAAACATTAAGGAAACACTGAACATATTTAATGTTTTCAATAAAGACTGTAAAATTTCCTTTCCCTAATGTTCTGACAAATTAAATGGAAAGCAAAAATAACAATGTCTACCCTCTTTCAATTTATTTTTTTGATCCAAAAAATCTTCTGACCCCTGACTTAAAAGCGGCATAATCCAGTCCGCGAGTTTTCTCATCTGTTGCATCCTTTTTTACTGCCAGCTTATGTTGTTTCCGACTGATGTCATGGCTCTCAGCTGAAAGGGTTCAGGGAAGGCTACTCTCGTGTAACTCCTCTCATAGCTGCTCACAGCTCCCTCCTCTCTCCGCCCTCATCTCTCCTCTCACCAGAAAGAAGTACATTGAGACGGCCAGCAAAGAGGCAGACCCAGAACAACATCAGGTTCAATAGAGGATAGAGGAGCAAGGACGTACAAATAAAAGAATTCAGATGCATCCATTATCCCAAGGAGGCTCCGTACCAAATTTGAACTGAATCTGGCCAGTAGTTTCAGCAAAGAAGATTTTAAAAGTTTCAGATGGAAAAAGAAAACAAAAAAAATCATAAAAATTCAAAAAAACAATATTTTTCAAAACTGTGAACAAACTTTGTAGACACTGTCCCATTGAAGCTCCATACTAAATTTGAAGTTAATCCAGCCCCTAGTTTCAGACAAGAATTTTTAGAAGTTTCATATGAAAAAAACAAAACAATTATAAAAATGTAAAACCCCAATTCTGAAATAGTTGGGACAAAGCGTAAATTGTGAATAAAATCAAAACGCAATGACTTTCAAATCACACCAGCCAGTATTTTATTCACAATAGAACATAGCAAATGTTGAAACTTAGAAATTTTACAATTTTATCCACAAAATGAGCTCATCTCAAATTTGATGGCTGCTACAGGTCTCAAAAAAGTTGGGACAGGGGCCTGTTTACCATGGTGTAGCATCCCCTCTTCTTTTTTTTACACAGTGTGGAGGCGTCTGGGCATTGAGGAGACGAGTTTCTTGAGTTTAGCCATTGGAATTTGATCCCACTCTTGTTTAATACAGGCTTCCAGCTGCTGGAGAGTTTTGGGTCTCCTTTGACGGACTTTTCGTTTAATTATGCACCAAATGTTCTCAATCGGTGAAAGATCAGGACTGCAGGCAGGCCAGTTCAGCGCACGGACTCTTCTACTATGAAGCCATGCTGTTGTAATAGCTGCAGTATGTGCTTTTGCATTGCCCTGCTGAAATACACAAGGCCTTCCCTGGAGTAGATGTCATCTGGAGGCAGGGTGCAAAATTAACTTTTTTGTCCACCAGCCAAATGGCCTGTGACTGTTCAAATTTTACCAGCCACTTAATAGGTTACCATCAGTTTTTTGGCTGGTGAGTGAAGCAAATCTACCAGCCACTAGCATATTTTACCAGCATTTGGCTGGTGCTAATTTTGGCCCCAGTCTGGAGGTGAGCATATGTTGCTCTAAAACCTTTATATACCTTTTAGCATTCATGGTGCTTTTTAAAACATGCAAGTGTCCCACACCAAATGCACTAATGCATCCTCATACCATCAGAGATGCTGGCTTTTGAACTGAACGCTGATAACAGGAGGGGTGGTCTTTCTCCTCTTTAGCCCAGAGGACACGACGCCCATAATTTCCAACAAGAATGCCAAATTTTGACTCGTCTGACCACAGGACACTTTGCCACTTTGCTACAGTCCATTTTAAATGAGCCTTGGCCCACAGAACACGGTGGCGCTTCTGGATCATGCTCAACAATGGCTTCCTTTTTGCATGATAGAGTTTTAGGTGGCATCTGTGGATGGCACGGCAGACTGTGTTTACAGACAGTGGTTTCTTGAAGTATTCCTGGGCCCATTTAGTAATGTCAATAACAGAATCATGCCGGTGAGTGATGCAGTGGCGTCTGAGGGCCCGTAGATCATGGGCATCCAGTAAAGGTCTTCGGCCTTGTCCCTTATGCACAGAGATTTTTCCAGTTTCTCTGAATCTTTTGATGACGTTATGCACTGTCGATGATGAGACCTTCAAAGCCTTTGCAATTTGACGTTGAGGAACATTGTTTTTCAAGTATTCCACAATTTTTTTTTACGCAAACCTTCTCAAGTTGGAGAGCCTCTGGCCATCTTTACCTCTGAGAGACTCAGCCTCTCTAAGACATCCCTTCTATAGCCAATCATGTTTCACTTCTGATGCCAGTTAACTTAATTACTTGCTAAACGTTCTTCCAGCTGATTCTCTTACATATTAAATGCCTTTTCAGCCCTTTTTTGCCTGTGTCAACTTTTTTGAGACCTGTTGCAGCCAGAAAATTTGAAATAAGCTCATTTTGTGGATAGAAATGTAAAATGTCTCAGTTTCAACATTTGAAATGTTATCTGTGTTCTATTGTAAATAACATATTGGCTCATGTGATCTGAAAGTCATTGCATTTTGATTTTATTCACAATTTACACTTCGTCCCAACTATTTTGGAATTGGGGTTGTAAAAAAAAAAAAAAACAACGTATTTTTAAAAACTATGAATATGCTTTGTGGCCACTGTCCCGAGGAAGCTCTACACCAAATTTGAAGTGAATCTGGCCAGTAGTTTCAAAGAAGAAGATCTTTAAAGTTTCAGATGAAAAAAACAGAAAATATAAATTTTACAAAGTGCCATGGACAATGTAGGTCACATGGTTTATGTCAGGCTTTAGCGTTATGTAAGCTCACACGAGGGAGTATTTTTCATGCTTGGGTCCAACATTAGGGCTACGAAGACACCTTTTATAATTTGTGTAGAAAAAAATAAATAACTACAAGCGATAACTACGGGGTCCAAGCAACATGAGGTAACCATCAGTTTTGAAGTAGTGAGGACACAAACTGTATAAGTTTTTCGAACAATTACCAGTTCATGGCACAGCTCGGGGAAAATAAGTATTGCATGCGTTAACATTTTCCTCAGTAAATATACTGGACAAATAAAGTTAGGGATCACCCCAAATTTTGAATTTGAAATATGTGATAGTTTGTATTTTTTTCCATATCATATTTTAATATTGGAAAGTTGGGTGATCCCTAACTTTCTTTGTCCAGTATATATTTCTAATGGGGCTATTGACATGAAATTTTCACAAGATGTCAGTAACGACCCAAGTAATCCACACATAAAAAGAAATCAAAACAAATAAATTATGTGTAATAAAGTGGAATGACACAGGGAACAAGTATTGAAAACGATTATTGAAATGTATGCAATACTTCTTAGAGTAATAATCATAATATTAAGTATTATGAAATGCATAAAAGAATCTCTAGTAGCACCCAAAAACTGAGAAAGTGCACCTTTTTCCGAGAAATTCCTATAAAAACTTAGAACACACCGAGGTTTACTGAAGATTTGAGGCCAACTCGGTTAACCTCGGAAAAATTTTACAGAGGTATCTCGAAGCAAGGGTCGACAATATAAATGGCCCCGTGGCCCGGATGTACTTTTCAAACCGTCAGGGCCACCAGAACGCTCCAAGCACTGGGCCAGTGAAAAACAATGCCCTGAAAATAAAATAACAAGTAAAAAATGTAATAAATCAAATTTCACATTAATTCCCTGCGGTACTGTGTCTTCTAATGATTTCTGTTAAATCCTCTCGGTAATTACCGCTAACACATAGTGTTACATGACCCCGATCAAAGGCAGAGACATCTACTTTCTGTGCGCAGCGCGCGCTCCGCCCTGGGATGTACTGTAAGCAGACCACCTGCGAGCAACTGCACTGTGCACAGCTCGCTCGCTCCCGCGGAACGCTCTCCGCTCGCTCTGATTGAAGACGCATCCTGACATAGTCTTCATCAGTTAGCTACTTTAAAATGTTTCTAAAGCCCCCAGTACCCGGCCAAACGCCGGGCAAAAAAATCTAAAGCAAAGAAAAAGTCACCGGAAGAGTTGAGGGAGTGAGAAGGAGTACGAGAAGAAAAAGAAGGAAAGAAAGTTCCAGCCTCAATGGCGAGACCGCTGGAATTGGCTGGGATATGAAGAGGCCAAAAATGAGGTCTTTGTGAACTCTGCAGATCAATGCCCAGGTTTTGCAGACAAGTAAGTTAGAGAAAAGTTAACGTGTATGAAAAGAAGTGTATGATAACGAATTGCTGTGGAACTACGGAGAAAATAACGTCATCATCTGACGGTCTGCTTTGAAAAACGCAGATCTGCAAGCACACAACGTGTCCCATTTGTGACACACTGTGATCTTGTAGATCGGCGTTTTCCGCGTTGTACCGCAGCAATTCGTTATCGTACACTTCACTCTCGAAATTAGTGTTTCTCAAACTTTTATATCAAGGTCACCCCTTTACTCTGACAAATGTAGATATTTCACCCTCCCAATCAGAATGGGGTACTAGGAATTATTATGATACAATTATTTTAAAAATCTAATGATAAATACTTGCTTTATATAAATGTATAGTAGCTAGTTGTAGTAGTTATTAAAGTAGTCCGATTAAACAACACCCTTATCGGGTCAGTCCGGAAAAGCTACCGTCACATATCTGGGTCGAGTTATTGGAAGGGGTCAGGTGCGTCCAGTAATGGCTAAAGCCTGATTCATGCTTCCTGCGGTCGGCGCGGTCAGCACGGCCCACACGGTGAAATGACGCAATTGCGGCCAAGGCGACAGAGCGCGGAGGGTCCGCGGAGGCTCTGAACACCGAGCCGCGCACCTGGAGGATTTTGTAACAACGCGGCCGGGGTCGCACAGACCGCGTTGCAATGATTGGCTAGCTTCAGGACCCGGAAGTACGTATACCTATTAAAATTAAAAATGAAAAGCTTCAAAGAAAAGCCAGCTGTACGTACAAACAGCCGAAAAAACAAAAAGCTTTACTAACAGTTCCTGTCGGATCTACAAGGATGCTCATTGCCAGACATCGGTGCAGGAACTGCCTAAATGCAAACCATGTCAACTTAGTTTTCGGAAGTTTCAAGTGACCCAATTATCGTAATAGTGGAGAAAGAGCGGCCAGTAATATTTGTTTTGACAGCGACGCACTGTCTAATCTAATTCAAGCCGAGCCGTGTGTTTGGTAGTAATAATAATAATAATAATAATAATAGTTACAATATGATAGCGAAAATGAACGTATTCATCACAGAAATAAGATTCAGTAGCGCAACTGCAGAGCAGGTCCGTTCTTGGAGCCGCTTTGACCGCATCAAGCATGAAACGACTGGACGTTCGTGGGGACCGTGCGTGCCGTCCGCACCGCTGAAACCGTGCCGAGCGCAAGAAGCATGAATCAGGCTTTAGGAATGGTAGGTTACTACCGAAATTTTTTTCAGATACCTTTCTTCGGTGGTGTATCCTTTAACCGATCTATTAAGTCCAAAGGCTGAGTTTGTTTGGAGTGAGCACAGGCCTAGCAGACAAACTTCGGTGTACCTCGGTGAAATTTTCCTGAGGAATACCGATGCGGTCTCTGAACTTCAGAGGGCCAGACAATCCTCGGTGTGTCTTGGGAAAATTTAACCGAAGTTTACTGAGGTGTTGTCCAAACTTAAGTAAACCGTACAGACTTCGGGATACCTCTGTAAAATTTTTCTGAGGTTTACCGAGTTGGCCTCAAATCTTCAGTAAACCTCGATGTATTCTAAGTTTTTGTAGGAATTTCTCGGAAAAAGGTGCACTTTTTTTTGGTTTTTAGGTGCAACTAATGAATATGATAGGCTCAGCCTTGCAGTCCAAGAAAAAATGTATGAAGTTGTATATATTTTAGGCCAAATGTTTTATCAAAAAATTGTACTTTCAGCCTCAGAATGCACCAGAATGCACAAAATTGCTTGAAAAAATAAAATTTTCCTGGGGGAGGCAAACCCACAGACCCGACTAGAGTAGCAAGCACCATGCCTTTGATGTGCGTAATTTCGCTCGTGCCGAGCTCCGGGCCACCAGATGTTCCTTCTGGATCAGTAACTTTCAGTTTTTACTGACCAGTGCCTTCAATTGCTTACTCTGAAGGCCTGTTACATTGCACTTACAAACCTATTTTAATTACTCCTATTGCACAAACTGAGTTCTCGTTACAACTCAATATCATCTCAATAAAAGACTCGTAGATGGCTGGCTGAAACATACTTCTGGCGAAAACCGGTCATAGGTCAATTTCACAAGCTCCGTAATCCCATACCAGAAAGGAGCTGAAGCCCAATCACAACCCAAGGTCCTCCGGTTCAAGCAAATATTTGTGAACAGCTAACTATACCCACAAATCCCAAGTATGGTAATACGTGCCCTTGTCCACTCAGAGCCACAGCCCTTAACAGCACAAGCCAAATAGGTTTCCCTCAGGTTCCTGCTGAAAAAGTACCTCCCAGCGACAAGCAGCCTGCTGGTTACGAGCCAAACCAGTGTAGTGAGAGTAGTGACTGGCTAGCAGAACACATGCATTTGCATGAGGCTACGCAGTGCGGGACAAGGCTCCCCAACCCTGCCCCGGGGATCCAACAGACTGAGAAAACGAAGCTCTGATGGCTTACAGCTGAAATGTTTTCGTGGTTGCCCACAATATATTGTTTTTTTTCGCTTCTCTGAGAGCCGTAGCTTTGTTCTCTTGGAATCCTTCCTACTGTTCACCAGGAATATTGTCCTTACAGTTTCTGACTAGTACGCACAGCTGATCCTCTACTGATCCAGCACACATCAACAAAGCATACCTTATTCAAAACCAAGTGATATTGCTGGAGTGCCAATTATGCAATAGTGTGAAATTATGGTTGAAACCTCAGTAGAGAAACAGGATTGTACAGGCTTGATTCAGAACATTTCCCATAGAGCAGGTTAGGACCCACCTTTCATTCGAGTGTGCGTTCCATCCCGTGGGTCTGTCGTCACCTGGCACGGCCACCACGGTCTACGGTTAAACTTCGCCCACACCAGATCCCCCACTGAGAACTTCACCTCAGGGAGCGGCTTTTTCCTCGGGCTGGTGGGCTACGAAAACATAGTTTTCTATTAGATGATGACTGGAACAAGGAGGTAAACGTAACCTACCGTGAAAACAGGGAAATTTAATGCCAACAGCAGCGAAATATGACCACGAGACGAGACAACAGGAGAATAGTAGGGGTGGGAAAGACTAAATTATACCATGATACCATATTATTTGCAATACTTGAGCCATGATACAAATCCATTGTGATTTTGAAAGACCAAGATACGCGGAGTATCATCATTCCATCTTGTCAGGTCCACCAACCTGACAACTTTTTTGGCTGCATATTATATCCCAGTCGGAAAAATCCAGCCCCGCTCATTTCACCTTGATCTTCACCACAGAAAAATAAGATTATCAGTGGTACACAGATGAAGCAACATAATCTGTTTTTACTTAGAGGTCCCATATTATGGCTGCCGCCCAGTTATACGCACACTGATCAGACACAACACTGTACACTGATCAGACGCAACACTGTACACTGATCAGACACAACATTGAAACACTCTGCCAAATATGTTGCATCTCTTCTTCACGTCATCCAAACAGCTGTCAAAGAGAAGTCCACTTGATTTCCCTCACATATTCCCTTCCCAGCACATTTCCCAGAGCATGACACTCCCTCCCCTGGCTTGGTTTCTTCCCACAGTGCATCCTGGTGCCATCTCTTCCTCAGGTACATGGTGCAGACAAACCAAGCCAATGCACGAGAAGTAAAGGACAATGGGACTCACTGGGCCAGATAACCTTCTTCAGTTGCTACACTGTCCGGTTCCGATTCCCTCGTGCACAATGTAGATGCTTTTGGTGGTGGACAAGCGTTAGAATGGGCACTCCAACTGATCTATAGCCATAAGGTGCTACACAAAGCAGGGTGCAATGAACTGCCTGTAGTGACACATTTCTCACATAAATATTGAAATTCTTCGTAAATCATGCCACGGTAGCACATCGGTCAGTTCGGACCAGAAAGGATAACCTTCATCGCCCTTGTGCATAGATTAACCTTTGGCCGTACAACGCCCCGAAGCCAGATCATGGTTTGTCCCTCCTTGGACCTCAGTCAATAGACACTCATCACTGCCAGCAGGGGGCACCAAAGAAGCCTTGCCACTTCATACATGCTCTGACCCACCTGACTGGCAATAAGGATTTGACCCTCGCCAAAGTCACCCGGGTCTCAATTCTCTCCCACATCCAACATGTCAACAATGAGAAATGACTGCGCTCTCAATGTCTATAGTCTGTTGGTAGAACTTGACATGCGCCGTTTTTACAAGATAAGATACGTTATTTGCTCATACTTAAATCTTTTGGCTCATATTCTTGGACGTCTTATCGGTACTTTTTTTTTTACCTTCATTTACCCCGGGGAAAGTCCCGTTGAGATTAAAATCTCTTTTTCAAGGGAGCCCTGGGGGTTGAGGTGGAGAGCGAGAGGACAAATTGCGTAGCCAGGGGATGCTTAGGCAGCAGACTGAAAGAGCCAGGTTGGGACTTTAGCCATGACACCGGGGAACCCCCTACTCTTATCGAAGAGTGTCATAGGATCTTTAGTGACCACAGTGAGTCAGGACCTCGGTTTAACGTCTCATCGGAAAGACTGTGTCTCCTTCAGTACAGTGTCCCCGTCACTGCACTAGGGCATTGGGGATTATTCCACCAGAGGGAAGATCACCACCTACTGGCCACCAACACCTCTTCCAGCAGCAACTTGGTTTTCCCATGTGGTCTCCCATCCAAGTACTAACCAAGCCCACACCTGCTTAGCTTGAACCACACAGCTGAAGCAAACTGAGTAGTGGTATGACTGCTGGTACCATTTACAGTATGTGTATTAATAGCTTTGTATTGCCAATACAAGTAGACAGAAACAAAACTTAAATGAGACCTTCCCCAATTTTCTTGGTTCTATAAAACAGCCTATAGACTGATGAATATGGGCAATTCCAAGGTATTTATCTGTTACAGAGGGGACATATGCACAACTTTAGAAGATGCCCGCATGGAAATGCAGGGATAAGAGGAGCTTTTTCCCCTCTAATATAGTAGGGCACTTTTGTGTCCATTTACTATAAAAAGTAAGTCTCAGTTTATCAACAGAATTTTTGTTAGGGAATATTTTATTAAGTGTCTGTCACGGAGGGGACATGCACAAAATGTCATTCCATGATCCCAGACATGTTTCTGCAGAAATCTGAATTGCGTAAAGACACGAATAAATACTTTCAAAGGAATATTTCTATGAACACTGCCTCCACAAAGAAGGAGAAAAGCAGGATGACCTTTACTGGTATTGCAGCCATCTGCTTTCAAAACTGGCATGTGCCCGTCACGGAGGGGACAGGTCATGCGTCACGGAGGGGACAAGTGCAAACAGCTTCTGTCAATCAACTCCATAAAGTGATCCTGAGATTAAACAATCAACTAAACGAAAATCAAAAATAATATTTTTGATAATAGGTGAGGCCATCAGCTCCACTCCAACCAAAATGTATTCAATATACTACTGTTTCAAAATACATCTTTTTACTGATTGTTTATTGAAATTTGACTAGTTTAAATGTCAAGCACGAAAACTTCACTATTTGACTGGTTGAAGTACACTTGACTAAAACTATGATTTATGCTATCTCACTGGATGGGCATCAGTCAAGGAAGGGCAAAATGCATGGTTCATTCAGGACAGCCCTTAATCCATTTGCCTCATTCAGGTGAAGGCCATGACTGAGAATACAGCCTTTTGGCACCTTTTGGTGGTGACTACTGGTTTATCATGCCATTACACTTAGTCAGTCCAAAGGTAAAAATTTGATAAATGTGACCCACTACAGCAAAACCAGGCATAAGTCACATTTGATCATTCTGACAAAAAAGGCCCTGCAAGCCCTAGTTGAGAACAGTAAAATGCATTAAATTCATAAAGTTCAAATGGCTGTGAAATCATCCGTTTTTGAGCAACTGTAATGTCTCACACATCAAACTGAAGCTGAGGAACTGAGGAATCTAAATATGATGACTCAATTTTGATTTTTTGGGGGGCATTATGTCTGGTTTTGCTGTAGAGGGTCACAAATTGGAATTTACTTACATGTACTTTCCATGAGCATACGTGTACATGACGTAGGCTGCCCAAAATAACCATCCCCATGAGACATGTTCTCAATAGTGGATAACGGCATAATTCCATTGTTTAGAATCTGCAGGACTGACAATATTCTATCAGTTACAAAACGAAAAACCTGTTCATGTACCCAGATCTGTCAGTTTCATCATAAATAAGTCTATATTAGGCAATTTCTAATGGAATTTAAAAGTGTGGTTGTCCCCTCTGTGACACACTAGTCACGGAGAGGACAATAAGTTGACCCCCATTTAGAAAGCACAGTGTTTCCCATACATTGACGAGACTATGGCGGCCCCGCCACAGTCTCAATATGCGCAAATACCGCGTGTTGAGATTACATGTGAACGTTAAAAAAAAAAAAAAAAAAAAAAAAATAGGAAAGGTACCGGAAGACGGGCAATTCCCCCGCCCCGCTAATCAAAATGAGAATAATAACCCCACCCCCCCTCGCTCGATGGAATGAGAATCATCTCTCCCCCCGCTCAATAGAATGAGAATGACCCCCTCCAGACATCAGTCTGCCACCACACGTGCCCCCATAGTCTCCAAAAATTCTGTGGGAAACACTGAAGCAACAACACATTTTTGACAGGATGTTGTGACAACGTCATCATGCCAGTGATGCCCTATGATAAAATACAAAACTACATCAAGATCCATTCATTAATAAAAAGTGCATTGGTAAAATTCTTCAGTGATGTGTCACGGAGGGGACATTTTTCCATCTCGCATGCAACATCAATGTATTTCAAACTACCACAAACATGCCAATTTACCAACACTGAGTGCTAAATTATTCCACATCCCCTTGGCTCCCCAACAAGCATTCCCTGAAAATTATACAGTTTTGCTGTTGGCAGGGGGCACTCCCGAAGATTTGTCCCCTCCGTGACAGCGCAATGGTAAGTTTCAGTGAATAAACATGATTTTTCATGTGAGAAAAATAATTCTCCAATTAAATCACTTCTGATCCTCAAAAATATACATTTTTCACTAATATCAGGTGTAAAAATTTCAACCCTGCCACAATTTTCAGAATTTAGTATCTTGGCTGACAATACCTTGGAATTGCCCATATGTACAGGTTTCAGGAGGGTTCTGCCAGGAAAATCCGAAGGATGTGACGTTCATGTATGGTCCCAAATGCCTTGCCCATTTTCAGCTCCCCAACACTAGGGCTGTGACAGATCACACATCTCAGGGTACGGATCATCCAGCAGTTTTTGAGCCACGGATCGGATCGTTTTTCGGATCATTAAAATTTTTTTTAAAAGACGGGGGTGAATATTATTTTGTTTTCCATTTTCCATTTATTAGTTAAAGAACACTTAAAGCAAGGAACAACATTCAAAAGGTCAAATGTTCGAATAATCTTAAAATAAAATGACATGCCATTTTAAAAAAGCCAAAGACGCATCAAGGATGGTACTTGCTTAAATTACAAGTTTTATTACAAAAAAAGTCTTCTCTAAAATAAAAGCATTCATTCATTTAAAAAAGGAAAAACAGCAATCCTCAAAGTGTAATAAAAAAAAGGGCAATAAGGAGGCATAATACCCAGTTTGCTTTCCATTACTTAAGAACACTTAAGAAACATGACCATGGCTTTTCTTAAATCAGATATTCAAATAGGGAAAAAAAATCAAAATCCTCAATAAATTTAAGTGCACAGGAGGCATGAAACCTTCTTCCTTTAAGCAAAAATGGATGAAAAAATAACCTGGGTAATAACCTCCACATCATAAAAAATTGGGGGGGGCTGAAAGAAAGCAGGCCTGAGCTGTCACCTCACTCATCTACCTGCATCTTCAATTCTTTTTCAAGAAAACCAGACTATTCACATTTTCTTGGTCAAGACAAGACCTCTTTGCATTCACCATGTCCCCAGCTGTTGAAAACACACGCTCGCTGGGAACTGAAATGAACGCGCTGCAACGCCCAAAACAATTCCAATGGGAGAAACGCCGTGCAAAAACAGAAACGTCGCATATCCACATCAACACAACATAAGTCCTCCAAGCTGCGCCAAATAGAACGGGTTTTATTTCTGACAGATAACCGTGATTTCATAACTTTGCCACTTAGTTAGCTAGATAGCATTTACATACGTCATGTGTAACTAGCTAAAGCGGGGTACACACATAAAGATAATCTGGCTGATTTTGCCCCGATTTTCCCCCTCCCGACCAACGACGACAATTGGAAGATTATCTTATGTCTTATAAGATTACCCGATAAGATTATCCTGTGGTCTGAGGTGTGTTAAGAGTGAATTTGTCCCGATAATCGGGTCCGAAACGGGTCGGGCCCGACGATCGTAAATATTAAACTTGTTCAATATTTACGACCAAAAATCTTCACGTGTGGGGAAAGCCGGCGACTCGAGTCATGACTGCGTGAATTGTGGCGTGAAAGCGGAATGTAGCCAATCAAGCGAGCTGACCACAATCATTCCCTCCTCTCGTGTGTCCTCTTCCATGTTGCGTCTTGGGTTTGTTGTTGCTATGTTTTCTTCTTCTTCGTTTTTGTCAGATCACGTTTGATCACGCGAGATTTCTGTCTTGGGAGGGCTAGATTCTAGATCGGTGGTGGAACAGAATCGTTGTGTGTGTGGTGTGCTGTGTTGAGATTATCGGAGCACACCACACACAGTAAGATCAAAACTGTTCAGTGCCTGATTTTTTATCTTCATGTGTGGGGTCTGTAGCAGATAAAAAAAAATCTCTTCAGATTTAAAAAATCCTTATGTGTGCACCCCGCCTTAGTCAGCAAAAAGGCTTTTTAGCGAACTAAAATTGGTTTTCTTGCTTAGCTAGCTAGTTTGCTAGCCTGGCTAGCTAACAGTTATATTGGGTGCATGTAATGCGAATGAAAATAAGTGAATAGCCATTATTTCGTTCACTAACTTAGCTAGGGTTTAAGCGCAAGCGTTTAGCTTGCATTAGTATGCATTGTTTGCCAGCTACGTGCATATAAATGATATCTAGCAAACTAAATGGCGACGTTATAGCTACTCACTGTTATCAGGTCAGAAATAAAAGCTGTACTAGTTGGTGCGGCTTGGAGAACTTGCGTTGTATTGACGGGGATATGTGTTTCAGTTTTGGCACCGTGTTTCTCCAATTGGAATTTTTTTGGTAGGTAACTTGCAGCGCGTTAATTTCTGTTTTTGCAGTGCATCTTTCTAATCGGAGAAGTTTGGGGCCATTGCAGCGCATAAACCCGTCAGCCGTAAAGAAACCAATGCGCGGCTCAAGTGACATGCCGCAGATTGGGGTGTGATCCGTACGGATCACAATTCGTTACAGCCCAACCCAACACTGTGCAAGTCTAGCCAACATTACCCGAGAAATGGACTCCAACGTCAGCAAACGACTGGCACCCACCATATCATGATTCCCCACACAAAATAAAAGTCAGCACAAAAAAGGTTTTATCAAGTTAAGTCTTTCTGGCCAAAAAGGAATGTGATCGATGTCGAGGGAAAACCAGGGCCAACAACACCAGAGCAGCTGATTCATGGAGGGACCTTCGTTTGGTCTCGGGGATCAAAACCGACCCAGAGCTGGCTTTCCTCCAATAGGACAAAAGCTAACATTACAGCAAAGCATGAGAAATGTATTGTGATATTGTGGTTTTAGCTGGCTAATGTTAGGCAACCTTAGCTAGACTGCAAGCAAATTGCTAGCTAATATAGCAAAATATTGTCTTGAGTGGACAACGTCAGCGAATTCATCCAGACTACTGGAGCTGATCTGGCTGGTAAATTGTAAGCTTGCCATTAGCCAATTGCTTAATCAGTGAACATTATGAAGCAAGGAATGCCATGCAGCCTGTTACTAAATTTTGTGTGAATCATCTCCTGTCTAACAATACTCATCGCACTCCTAACATCCATTTATAACTGATGTTAGTCTAGGATTATATTCATCTCAACCAACTGCCAGACCCATTCAGTACAGAAAGTACAGAAAGGACCATTCGATCATGCTGTAACATTAGTGCATCAATTCAGCAAAATTAGAGTTGTGATCATAACCATCACATCAATAGCTAGACAGTCCGATTGCCCCCAAACACATGGCGTAGCTCCCAAAAGCCCACTCGCACGCTTCTCCCCTTTTTTGCACATTATACGGCCAATACTGTCACCATGGCAACCAAAATCGATAGGTGTCATAACTGAAGTCTAACACATACTAAATATGAAAGCAATCGGTCAAAAATTACAGCCTGTACAGCGTCAACAATGAAACGTCCACAGATGCGGACGCGGCAGTGGCGGCGAAGACGACAAGCATGAATCAATAGTAGCCCCCCGACTTCGTCCGGGGGCTACAATGAAGTGCTCCAACATATCTAATTCATAATATTCCGTCTACAGCCCAAAATCATGAAAAGTTGGGAGAGTATGTTAAATTAAAATTAAAATTGAAAGCAGCGATTAGTAAACTATCTAACAAGAAAATAATACAATGCCACATTATTTGATGTTTGACCACAAGAATTTTACTCATTTAAAAAAAAAATATATATATGTATTTAAATTTTGGTTCTCAGAATGTTTTTCAATAAAAACTGGAACGGTAATGTATTTACCACTTTGTAATGTTGCCACTCCTATTCACAACATCTTAAAAACACTTTGGGACTAAAGATACCAATTGATTAAGTGTTTTGAGTGTAATTTTGTCCCATTCTACATGCAAACAAGTCTTAATGTGTGTGACAGTATGGGGTCTTTGTTGTCACATTTTGCCTTTCAAAATGCGGCACATAGTCTATTGGGGACGATCAGGACTGCAAGCAATAGTCTATTGGGGACGATCAGGACTGCAAGCAGGCCACTCTGGCGCCCGCATCCTCTTCTTACACAACCATGCCTCTGCAATGCGCGCGGGTTCTTTTGTGTAGTCTAGTTAAAATATGCTGGGTCATCCCTGGAGAGAAGTTGCTTAGAAGGCAACATAAGTTGCTCTAAAATCTCAGTGTATTTTTCAGTATCAGCAGTGCCTTCACAAGAGGGCAAGTTACCCTTGGCAAGGGTAATGACCGTGAATTTTGAACTTGTCGCTGGTACTAGCGTGGACGGTCCTTTTCTTCTTTGATCCGCAACTCATGGCATCCATTTCCTACAAACAAAGACCGGAAATATTGATTTGTCTGACCACAATGCACATTTCCATTGTGCAATGGTCCATCCCAGATGCCTCTAGGCCCAGAAATGTCAACAGCACTTCTGGACTCATTACTTATGGCTTCCTTTGGTAAAATAAAGTTTTAACTGGGATCTATGGATGCAGCTACACTTACACATAATTAATGATGCTTAATGCAGCGCAATCTGAGTGATCTAAGAACACAGGCATTCAGCTCTGGCTTGTGCCCCTGCCCTTAACGCACAGAAATTTACCCCCAAAATCTTCCAATTTTTCAAAATTATGTTATGCATGAAAGAGGGAGAAATTTTAGCTATCTGCAACCCATCTTTGGTTCTGAAGGACCAGACCTTTCCTGGATGCTGCTTCTGCACCAAATCGTGGTAACAATCACCCGCTGGCACCAGCCAATTCAAATGACATCATAATTCAAATTTTATACTGCATTGCTACTCCTAAATTGCCCCCTTCCAGCTTTTTGAAATGCAGGCCAGAATAGCAGGACTGGCTGTATATTTAAACATAAGATTAAGTTGACCGGACAAAAGATTAAATATATTGCCTCCATATTGCCTGCAATGAAATAAAGATCAAAGTAAATTTAGAAATCAATGCTTTCTGAGCCCATCAGTGAGATCTAAACAAACAGTGACTGAAAAAGCTGGCTGGCAAGCCAATGCCAACGTATAATCCAAATGAAGTCAAAGTATCATGCAACAAGTTTGGAATAGTTCAATACCATTAGCCAACACTGCTCCATCTAGCAATCTGATAATTGTAAACTATAAATCCATTTTTTAAAACATAACGTTTGTCAAATTAGAATAACACTGTAAATACACTTACCAAATCAAATTTCCAGATGCCAGTCAATCATGTTCAGTCTTGTGTATGTCATGTCATTGTTTCAGCAGATGCCCAGGACGATCGCTCAAACTGAAGGGGTGCAAGCAGTTAGATGCTAACTGCAGTTCACTTAATGGCCTCCAGTGTTATTACTGAAAAGGATTGTCTTAAAATTCCATATAATAACTTTATTTTTTTAATAAAAATTTGGCAACTCCAATCCCACCCAAATTTAAAATGTCCAATCAGGGAACTATGTACAAGCATGCTTGTATGTGACTCATGCCGCCAACTCATGAGAGCAAGACAGTTCATGGCTCTCCACCGAAACACACACAACTGCGCAAGTCAGCTGCCGCTGCTACGCACTCGTAGATTCAGACCTTGCACAGGCAGAACAAGGGCGGAGGAAATCCAGGCAAGTGCACGTTCAGCATGAAATTGACAAGCGCTCAGATGGCCAGCCGGAGTTGCCTCGACTGGCATCCAAGGCCAAATACATCCTGCCCACTTCCCTGAGCAGCGCAAAGCCAAGTATGAGCAGCTCTCAAGGCTTCTGGCCATAGTCCACACCGGTACAAAATGGAATTTGATTCGTTGCCGTGGTGGTCACTCCGCACTGCTAAACGATGCCATTACAGGGTGAGCTAAACGAGCAGTCTTTCAAGGAGTGGTTAAGCCCTCACCAGAATTACTTAGGAAAGACTTTTTACACCCAATCATGTTACTGAACTATTGCTAAATAACGTAAATAGCTGTGAGATGTTCTAACAGTTGTCTTTTTTTGCATCATACAACTTTTCTAGTCTTTTACTGTCCTGCCCCAACATCTTTAAAATGTGTTGCTGGCATCAAATTCAAAATGTGCAGATATTTTCCAAAAAACAATAAAATATCTAAGTTAACATCTGATGTATTTCCTTTATACCATTTTCAAATAAATGTAAAGTTTAAATGATTTTTTTATTTACATTTCACACAGCGTCCCCACTTTTTTGGAGGCAGGGATGTATAAAGTTGATTAGAAGGGGAAAAATACTGCTAGAAAAAACAGTGCAGAACTCTAAACAAGAAAAACGTGAGGCATGGCAAATGCCCCAGACACTGCAGTACAAGAACCTGTACAGAGATCCAGAGTGGGCATTGCAAGAGACATGGACAACATCCTTCTGTATGTGGCTGACAGACACTTTGCTTGATGAAAAATCGCAGCGTATCAGTTTTTGAAAGGCATCTTCCTCTCCTCACCCCCAACAGAAAGAGCAAATTTAGAACTGAACTGATAATTCATTCTCCTTTAAATCGACAAAGAACAGA